>JAYRBT010000181.1:12482332-12546337 GCA_036023395.1 Myiotriccus ornatus | reverse complement strand
GCAGATGAACCTTAGGATTAAAGGGTGGGCTCAGTTCCGCGCACACTGTAACTCACCTAAAAAATCCAATGCGCAGGATGGAAGGTGTAAAGACCTTCCCCGGTTCTTCGTTCGCGAAGTCTGGCCATTATTATTAGCTCTACACTGCTAGAGCAGCTGAAGGCTGGTAAGCATAGCACAGTTCAGTCCTAACATCTCTCAGGCTCCTGTGACAATCACAGAAGCAAGTCACTGCAGAATTAGCACTGTAAGAGACAGATATCTGGACAACAGATGTTAATTTTGGAGAAAGAACTGTTATAGCAGTAACAACTGTTGATAATAGCGTTGGTGTCTCCAAAATCACTAATTCTTTGTATGCCAGTGAGGTATTTTGGTGAAAGACCAAGTGAAAAGTAATAGAATAGTAAGAGTTTAATGATGTATAAGGATATGATTTGTACTTACTTATTTCTCTGAAGTTGGTGTTATAATTTGTCTCTTTCCAGAGGTGGTTGGATCCAAACAAACCTATCAGGAAACAATTAAAAAGTGAGTAATGTATGTATTTTGTCAATTCATCTATTGTTATTATGCTGTTTTTCCAGGGTGCCCTGATTAATTAGAAATAACTTTTCTTGACCATAGGAGGATCTCCTCACAGTCTGAACTTCAGAGTTAAGTTTTTTGTAGGTGACCCAAACAAGCTCCAAGAAGAATATACAAGGTAGGTCTGGTTACTTTGTCAATAAAATATTTTTCTAGACTGATCATTAATTTTTTTAAGGTATAGCATGGTAATTTTCTTACAAATCATTCTTGTCATATGGACAAGCTGCTAATTCTTTCCCTAGTGATTACAGATATGAACTATTCAGTTGTACCAAATCAATATAAGTCTCTGTGAATAAACTTACAAATTTATGTGCAAAGTGAAGTAACTACTTGAAGAAAATACTACCAAGTAGAAACAGAAAAAGGGAAATAGAGAAGAGAGAAAAAGCTTAATCCCACTCTTCATCAATGAGTGAAAGTTTAATTTTATCCTTACTTGTGTTCTCCTTTGTAACTAAAAAATTTCTAAGCTTTCTGCATTTTTTGGCCCTCTCCCCCCCATTTTCTGCTTGACACAAAAAAATGAATGTCTGTATGGTTTATTCCTTGACACAACCATGGCTTGAATCTCATAAGCTTATTTTGATAGCAGCGCATTGAAATCTGTTGAAGAAAATGCTCAGTGTGAATCAAAATAGGAGGCTTGTGAGTTGCAATTAGTCCCTGAAGAAATGCCTCAAAATTTCAGTATTTTTAATTACTTCTGGTCTTCTACATAAATGGCATGATTTGACAGATTGGAATTTTTGGATGTCAGCCATTCTGAAAACAGGTCAGCTCCATTCAAAAAGCAGTATCTAAATTATTAAGGACAGCTTTTGAACCTAAGTACCGAAACTGTGAAAATTTGAGTCCACATTTGTTTATAATTTCTATTGATTTGTCATATTTTGGACAAAATTTTGCATATATCTATGCAGACAGAATTTACTAAAATGAGTCTCATGAGAGCCTGGATGAGACTTTTTTTTTCATTGAAATATTTACTGTAGGAAAATTTGGCAATTTACTACATCAGAATAATAAATAAAGTGTGAAAAATGTTTTGTTTGAATTAAAGGAAATTATGTAATATTCCTAAGGAGATGAAAAAAATGGGTAAATGTTGATCAATATGAGGGAAACCATAAAGAAGGAGAAACTGTTTAAGTGCTATCCTCTAAATACAAAGCTATAAACACAGCATTCTTCTAAATGAGAAATAATATATAATTCCTGTATCTAGGTCAGCTCTGTCTTTTTTGCTAATAGGCCTAATTGCTCCTGAGAAAACTCATTTGTATTTGGAATTATTATAAAGAGAGAGTTATTATCCGTGGGCTTTTATGGAATGAAGTTAGGATGCCATGTCACAAATAAAGCTCCTTTCATGTAATCAGTATTCCCACCTCAAACAAAGAAATAAAAAGAAAATGCAAACTTCTGACAATTCCAGTTCAAGCTGAGACTGTTCAGAACTGCTCAGTTCTTACCAATTCCCTGAAAACAGGAATGGCTGGACACATGAGTCAGTATGAATAGATGCCAGGGAAAGGTCCGGTGCAAGCTCGTGTCTTATTAGACCTCTGTGAATTCATGTGAGCGAGGCAGGCTATGAATGCCCCAGGTCAGGAGAGGTCAGTGGGAGCTGTGTTTTGGAGAGCTTGGCTTTGGGGACTTGTCTTAGTAGGGAATGAAGCTTCATTAGTTCTCCTCATGGCAGGAAGACTTCCTTATTAACGTTGACTCCAGTTAGCAATAATTCTGTCTAACCTTTTCTGGCTATATCTGTGTAAGGCGGATGAAAACGTGGCAGTGCGATGCTCCCTGTGCTGTTTCAGCTGGGTGTGTTGTACAGGCCTGTGCAGATCAACGTTGCTAAACTTCTGTTGATTTCCCATTTTGCTAAATAGTATGTGAGGCTTCAGTGTTCGAACTGTGGTGTTTGGCTAACCAGCCATCAACCTCCCTGTTTTATCAACCTCCCTGCTTGCTGAAAACAGTGGACAGAAAATGAACTCCGCTTGGTGTTCCTTTAATCATGAGGTCCTTTAAGTACCCTGCAATATTTCTGATAAAGCATTACACCAGAACAAGTAAAATAAAATGGAGGTGCAGCTGTGTATTTGTGAAGAGATGCTCAAGCAAAGCATGTGAAGCATATCCATGTAATATATGAATTTAACTTGTCATTTAGTGCATTTTTTTTAACTGGTGAAGAAATTTTGCTTTATCCTTCTTAGTTTCAATATGAATTTTAATGTGGGAAAGGAAAAGTTATTTTGAGATCTCTAAAGCATGGCTAATGTCTCAGTTTTAACTTCTTGAGGCTAATACCTTAGACTAAGCTTCTTGCCTCTGTGGTCAGTTCAAGATGGTTTTGTAAGAGTTGAGCACATGGACTCGTATCTTTGCTTGTCAGATCACAAGTGTTTTCCCTCATTTTCTTTCAAACATGGAATGTTTTACCTTTTCCATTGTATTTAGCTTGTAAATAATTGGAATTCTTTGTGTATTTGTAAATGTTTGTGGAAGTCTTTAAAGTGATAACTAATCCACTTTCTGAAGACTACACAATTTTGAGAACTCATAGTATGTGTAATAGAGTAATGTATTTTGGTTTTAATTTCTTAGTGCAAGTTAGTATTGGGAAATATTTAGTATTTAGTGGTTTTGATAAGTAATTTTGGTGAGTATTTACAATGAATGGGTATAGGTCACTCCCAGCTTTTGAATCAGAGCTACAAGAAGGAAACCAAACCAGATAATAATAATATCATTAATGTAGGAGACCCCAAACCAGAATAAATATATAAGGAAGTAGAAATGATGTTTAAATTTGCCATATAGTGAAACCTCTTTAAAAAAATAAACAGGCAGTATAGATGAATTCTACAGCTGCTTTTATGGTTTTTTTTGCTGAAAGTTTAAGCTTGTGCTAACATCCTGCCATCTTGGTAAGTCTTGTTTGTTACCGCACTGCAATCTCTGTTTCAGTAGAGCTTTGTAGCAGGTGTGATTTGCACTTGATATAAACATTTATACTTCTTTGAAATTGCCTAAAACCTTTGAGTGAAATATGAAGGAACTAAATTGAATGAACAAAAGATTCATTCTGAGATGTTAACAAAATATTTGGGTTTTGATGCAGAAACAAAGGAAGTTATTTAGAGGGAAATCTGTTTGCACTTTCAGGCTTGTTGGGGTTTTTAAGTCATGGTGTTTCTGCTGCCACTGTTTGGTGGGAAATAATTCTTGTTTTAAAATATTTGTCTGTTCCTTTTGCTGTATCCATCTCCTTCCTGACTTGAAAGAGTGGGCATGGGAAAACTAGAGGAATTTCTAAAACAATCTTTTCTCACACTGTAATTAAACAAAACTTTAGAAGTTTGAGGGAAGTCAATTGAAAGGTGTTTAACATAAGAGTCCACAACTTTTATAACAGTGTAACTCCAAAATACTATGAATATTTAATGTAAATTAAAACAGAGTAGTATCAAATATTCAGTGAGAATAAATTAATTCTCTCTACCTGGAGTACAAGTCATGTGGGTACCTCCATACACAGATGCAAACTTCAACTTGTGGTTGCCCTATAAAGCAGGTAGAATGTGAAAATTGTAGCCTTTTAGTGAAATACAATGTATAACTTCATAACATGTAAGTAGTTTAATTTACCAAGTTGTAAAGCAAAGCTTCATTTCTTTCCCATGAGAGTTTAAGACATAGCATGCAAAACGTTAAATTTAGTTTTGTACTAACTGAAAGCAAAATACATTAAATTGTTGAAAAATGATGGAAAAAATTATTTTTAATTATAGTATTTTTTGTTTGCTTCTTTAAATAAGGTACCAGTACTTTTTGCAAATTAAGCAGGACATTCTTACTGGAAGGTAAGACATTTTTGTTGTGTTAAAACACTGAATGCAGATTTGTTTGAGAAAAACTTAATAATGAGGGATGAGGGATATTGCCTACAAAAATAAAAATATATTAAGAATAAGTCACTGTCTGTGCAAGTAGAAGTGTTTGTAGTAGTTACCTGTCCAATTTGTCCATAGACTATAAAAGACTTGGGTTTTCAAAATAACCAAATTTCACGTGAAATATCTAATTTTATTTATTTCTCATTTTAAAAACACAACAAAACAGATTGCCCTGTCCTTATAATACTGCTGCTCTTCTGGCTTCCTATGCTGTTCAATGTAAGTATAATTAGTATTTGTGTACATGCTAGTACTGAAATAATAAAAAGTAGTATTGATTAGTTTGTAAAGAATGTAGCTTGTATAGCATTATATTATGATGTTTGTGGACATGATGCTAACTTCCTCATGATTAAAGAAATGTATTTGATTGGTTTTCCTCCCCCAGCATGTTTTGCTGAATTAAATATGAAAAAAATACTTAAGGATGTACTGTTAGAAACCTCGGAATCAATACTGTTTTATTCCTCTGTGTTCTGAGGCGTGGGGTTGTGGGTGTTTCCCTTGAGAATGACACTAAAAAGTATTTATTAAGACACTTAAACATTTGTAACATATCATACAGTGAACCTCCAAATAGGTGTGGAAAAGGGAATCCTGGTCATATCTGACCAAAACGTTCAATAACCGTCTTGTCAATTTTAAGCCATCCAGTGAATAGATGAGTCTTGAAGACTTGAGATTTAGTTTTCTTCCTCACTCATTTTTTCTTTGTAAACTTACATTGTTCAGTGGAAAAAAAACCCATAGCAACCAACTAGAGACTGTTCAGCCCCTACTTCTTGAAATTTCTGATTGTCAGAAATTCCATTTTATAAGCAATCCTGATATATCTGTCTGTACTCATGTGGCTTTGTACTGTTAAAGATACCTACATCCACATTTGTATACTTTGTACATATGAGACAAATAGTGTCCATGTTAATATTTTCAGGTAAAAAACATAGTAATGTTACTGTAATGTTTTATGCATAGTTTTGTTAAGTGGTCACCTTTTTCTAGGTCAATCAATAGAACATTTTCTCTTAAAACGAAACTCCTACACTCCAGCTGCTTGGAAAAATGCAAGTGCTGTCATGCCAAAGGGATTTTCCTTAGAAGAGATAAAGTGTATGATAATGAAACAGGAACTATGAAAAGTTGATAACATTTTAGGGTTTTAAGAATGCAATATGTTTATTTTTCAAATAACAGAAGTTAGAGATGTGGTATGTAGAAGTGGTGGGTGTGCCCAGTGCCTCGTACTTACACTTATCTGTGAGACTCTGCTGCCATTAAGTTCTTCAGTGTGCAGAGCTCTGTCTAATGATTTCTATGCCTGTCTGTAGTAACCTCTCAGGATTCTTTGTAAATATATATAAATAGCAGACATAGATCAGAGCCCTGTATTCTTGTTAGTGGATTTTAGCAAGGAATGCATTCTATTATAAAACCTGGTCCCATTTCCTAATTTTTAAATTACTTAAAATAAGATCTATTTCTGGCAGTGCAAGCTCTCCAAAGTTCTTTCCTGCCTTCCCTTCTTTGTCCTCCCGCTCCATGAGTGCCTTCATCCCTCTTGTCAGTGCCACTAGGCCTGCCCAGAACCCAATCATGATATATTGTTGTGATCTTTCCAGTTTTCGCATTGTGTTTCTTACCTGTCACTGTAGATCTGTTACATAGATTGCAGATACTTCAAGCTGCTTTTTTTTTAACTATAGTTAGAAAGCCTCAAAGCCTCTATTTTTAGCAAATGTTGCTTTTATGGTTTTTTTTCTGACGAATGTGATTTTAATTTATTTCTTGTAATTTTAAGAAAGTGTTAGAAATTATGTAAATGCACCTTTTAGTAGTTTCAAGTAGAGTAGTTTCAATGTAGGTGTATGTATGTGTACTTTTTTCCATACATACCAGTTGAATATGCAAAAAAATATTTTTCTAATGCTTCTGAATATATCTTGGTACAGAATGAGTTGGTGGATTTTGCAGATCTTCAGGAAGAAATAGGAGTTGTAGTGTTAAAAAAAAGTGTAATCACATGAAAACAAGCAAGGTAAAATAATAAAGGGAAAAATAGAATACTATCCTATATATCTGTATCTATATAAATATATCTTATTTAGTACTGGCCATTATGACAGCATTTATGAAGTAGTTTGTGCCTTACAAATTAAACACTTTACCAACTTCCTTCATAAGTGCATAATCAAAGCTCTCACTAAACAATTTCCATGGTATTCACTGAGAATGCAACTGTTTATTCAGAAGGGAAAAGGGGAGTTCAAATGTCTTCTCTATTTTTGTTTGCTGTAGACCATAAATTATGTGGGAGCAGACCCTTGTGAATTTGGGGGCCTTGCACAATGCCAAGTACATCAGTGATAAACAATAACCTCTCTTTTTAATATTTTAGCCGAGCTGGGAGACTACAACCATTCAGAAAACTTGCCAGGCTACCTCTCAGAATATTCTTTCATCCCTAGCCAGCCTCAAGACTTTGAAAAAGAAATAGCAAAATTACATCAGCAGCACATGTAAGGATTTACATCAGAAGATACTGACTGACTTTGTCAAATCCTGACTGCTGATGCTGTGCTATTACATAAAAAAATGAGTATTTTGTCTTAAGGGTTTCTGGGTTTTTTGGGTTTTCTTTTTGGCGGGTTTGTTTGGGGGTTTGTTAGGGTTTTTAAAAATATGTTTAATGTAATTTTTTTTTAGATTATCTTTATAATGAATATATAACACCACTGATAGTCTACACGGAGTATCTATGACAGAATAACAGGGAAAATTAGTGAAATAATAAACATGGTAAAGAGACTCTGAAAACAGTATCTGTGTGTATTATGTAGGATATCAGCCAGATATATTTTCTTGAAGAGTTTTATTCAGTCTTCAGGAATATTCTGAGCACAAAGGCTAAGTTTTCATGATGCTTTCAGCAGTAAAAAGAGTTACTTTAGAAGTAACAAAGTCCTTTTCTTCAATATCTGCTCTTTTCTGTGTTCGAGTCCGTGACCTTTCACTAAAGAGGAAAAGGCAGTGAAGCAATGGAAAATATTTTTTTTTCAGTATGTAACACTGTGCTACTTTTCATATTTTAGAACTTAAGTGCCTTTTGTAACAATTAAATTTAACAAAATGTAAGTGATATTTACAAAATGTTTGCTTGATTGGGGCATGTTGTTTGCTTTAGAAACTACTGAATGTTATGTTACATTTCAGATAAAGGCTTAGCAAATTGTATTAGGTAGGGTATAGACATTTAAGTGAGCTGATGATAACTGAACTTCAAATTACCAGAGGAAAATACAGGATTGTAAAAGTAACGTCCAGATTCTAGGGCTCTGTAGGTATTTAAATGAAACAGTGCATTAGAAATAAAATGTGTTGTGGCCTCTTGTCAAAACTGTCTGTGTGGAAGCACAAGTTCTTTTCTGTTAAAATTTTTGGGTTACAGTCCGTTTATCATGAGAAAGGAAATTCAGATTTCAGGGTGGGGGTAGAAGTAGTAGACAATGCAGATTTTCTGTTTGTGCTCACTGGGGAACCTGATGTGGGAGGTCGTGTTAGAACATTTCTGATTTAGCTGCTTTCTTCCAGAGGGTTGTCTCCTGCAGAAGCAGAGTTCAATTATCTCAATACAGCACGTACCTTAGAACTTTATGGAGTTGAATTGCACTATGCAAGGGTAAGTTTGGATGAACTATAATTGTAATGTAAAAATGGATTCCTCCAAGAGTTATGGTAAAATATACTTTCCTTTTTAGTGTGCCTTCTTGGATGCTGCTTAAAAGAGAAAAAAAAAAAAATTATCTTATTAGGTGCCTAACTGGGATTTACCAATTGAATATCCACTATTTCACTCTACTGTGGATATTTCTTTGCTTGAATTTGGGCTTAGTTATCTGTGTTATTCATGTTGAGCCTTGTTGGCTTAAATGCCAGTTCAGTTGGCTACTGATGAATAAGAAGAATACGCTTGTTGAATGTGCCTTTGATAATTAAGGATCTGTCAGCTTTGAAAATATTTAATTTGGTTCCTATTAGAACCATGTTATAAATCATTATCATAATATAGAATGAACTGTTAATGTAAGGTGAGCATACTGTAATTTGATACAGCGTCAGTTTTACCTGGTAAAGCAAGTAGCTCAAGGTCTTGACCGAAATGATCTTAACCTGTCAGTGCAGTGCTAAGATTTCTACAAAGCCTCTGAATACAATTATTTTTAGCAACAAAGACACCTCTGTTTTTTAAATATTCTTGCCTTATTCCCTAAGGTTAGAGAAACTTGAAGAATTTGAAATGTACCCCACTTCACTGCTCACTGTATCCATCCACTGTTACTGCACACATATTGAGAGATCTATAGCAGGTGTCTGATAGAGTGCAAAGATATTTCAGGAAAAATGTGCTATTTAAATATGCTTACAATATTGTTTGTTTTAGAATCTCTCCTCTCTGTGTTCTGAGATTGCAATTTCCTTTCAGGTAGGAATTTAAGTTGCTGGTTGCTTTTAGTGTAGCAAATGTCAAGCCGGTCTGTTAGTGCTGCCGTTAGTAATAAACTGCCAGAGTAGCGTTATGTATTTCTTCAAAGTTGGTGAAAGACAGAGGAGCTAAGTTTGGAAATTAAAATTTTGTGGAAGCTTATAAAGAACTCAGAGCAAACATTCAGGTTTGTCCTGAATAGGAGTGAATGATTTAATTTCTTGCTTGTCTTATTAAAACATGTTTCCTTCCATGTTAATTTGTGTGTTTGGAGAGAGATGAGTATAAATATATATGAGGTTTCAAAAGATATTTATGTTGTTTTTTCTTTTCTTTTAAAGGATCAGAGTAACAATGAAATAATGATTGGAGTGATGTCAGGTGGAATACTAATTTTTAAGAACAGAGTACGAATAAACACCTTTCAGTGGTAAGGATAGCTGTTTAATGGTTTTGTTTGCTATTTCAAAATATTTTTACCATTAGCTATGTCACACACTCCAAAAAAAGACTGAAACTTAATTGTAGCATATCGAGTTGAAATTATTTATCTCATGTTTTGCTATGGGTAACTTGATCATGGAGTTTTACCCTGAACTGCATGCTGTCCTGTGAAATTATTTTGATACTGCAATGATGAAACTATAATGAATTGTAATACGTTTTTCTTTTCAGGAGTTTGTAAGCATACTTTACATTTATATAACTAAGTAGCCCGGGCCAATGTGATGGTGTAGCATTACAGTCTTTACAGAGACACCTGAGCTGAAAAATATTGACCTGGAGAGTGACTGCTCTGATCTGTTTTGTCTCGTATAAATGAATTGCACTGCATGTTTTAAATTTAATGTAGTTTTGAGGATAACTGAGGTGGAGCATTCAGGATATTGTCCCCTCTTCATCCGTAGATAACTATTTTCATGATAGGATCAGAAAAGTGCATTTGCATTTATTTCTTAACTAAAATAATTTTAAAAGCTGTTCTTTAAAGATAGAGTTATCCCCATTAAATATCTTACTCTGTTTATCATTCTGCTTCAGTTTGGATCCTGTTCATATAAGAACAGAATATACATATACATATATCTATCTACAGAAATCCTGGTTTCTACTATGACTTCGATAGTGCTCTGTTGAAGTGCTCTATAACTTCTGTAGTGCTCTACAGAAGTTATGTCACCTTCCCCAATGCCTTTTTCAGCTCCTACAGAAGTAACCTTCCCTTGGTTTCCTTTGCCTGCTTGGAATCAACTTTGACAGCCTTATTACCTGTGTCGCTGAGTTTGCTACAGCAGCATTCTGAGTGGCTGGAATCAGTCATATAGCATTGTCATGGGAGACATCAGTTCCCCAGGCACAGGAGCTGTTTGTTCTAGAAAAATGATGAAAAGTGTTCCTTTGATTTTGCATTTTTGTTTGCTGCTGATGTGTGTGCTTCATCTTTTCTGCAACACAATGAATTTCTGAGACATTCTGTTTTTCTGTGTTACGCTTAGTCTCCAAGTTCACTGTAGGGTGGTATGTATTTTGTTTGTTAAGAAACAGTGTGAATGGTCAAATTTTAGTAGATTTTTCAGAGAGAAAGAAAAAATGAAGTTATAGCAGAAGTGTTACCTGTTGCCAGATACAATTGAAAGTGGCAAACATTTTGCCTGTAAGCATTCAAAGAAAAGTAAGTCTGATACAATTACAAAGCATGTAAATTTCCAGTCTTCATGGTTATTGGGTAAAATAAAACTGATTTTGTAATGATAAGTCTGAAACAACTGTATTGGTCAGTCAGACCTCCCTTTATAACATTCTAAAAAAATGTGTCCATGTGGTGAGAGTTTTGACATGTTAGAGCGATTTCTGGACTAAGACTGGTTTGTGTATGGAATGCTGTAATAGTCAGGAAGGCTTTATTTCACTCTGATTTTACTGCTGTCACTTTTGGGAAAACAGCAATAATAGGAATAGATTCTATAAAACACGCTGGTAAATTACTGAGTATGTACAATGTAGGTCATAATTAAGCTACATGTCCCTAATGGAATTTGGAGATTGCCGTGAGTTCTGCTTCATATTGTTTGCATGCCAGGGATGCTGATATAAATTCTTAGTGAGGTTTTTGCATGTGTGTAGTTACCTAAACAGTTCCTCTTTGTATTCAACCGTATCAGCTGACGTTAGGGGTATTAATTTCTTCCTGTGAAGACTATAGTACCAACACAATTGGTCTTTCCAAACCAAACCCAAAAAACCCCCCAAACTACCTTTCCCCATTCCACTCTGCTATAGGCTTCCTTTTGGTATGAGAAAGGATTTGAAAAGCCAGTTTTCACAATTCACCTTAACAGTAGACCTTTCCTTTTTATCCATAGTCATGCTGCTCTTCCAGTGACACTAGCAGTGGTACTTTTTCTTCTTGCTTCCACTTATTCTTGCTCCTGTGCAACTGGATCTGTGTAATGTCTTCCCAGGCTTTATGTTTACAGTGACTGTTTAGATACCTGTTTTTCAGTATTCCTGAGCTGAATTTTGAGACAGGTGAGAGGATAGACATGCATGTATGTGGGAAGAAATAAAGATTTAACTGTGTTGCCCAGAGAAGAGTCAAGCAAAATGTCTTTGCCGTCTCCCTCTTAATTTGATATTATGTCTAAAGTGCTTATTATGAACCTTATGATCATGGGGAGAAATGAAACAGGAGGGTGAGAAGTGATGAATAGGGTAAAAACAAAAGAGACTATTTTTTATCCCATATGTCCTAACTTGATCTTCCTGTATTGTGGGTAATTCCTCCTTTCCCCACATTTTGCTACCAGGCACAGAGACCTGGGAATCTGAGGAGACCAAAGGAAAAGAGCATGGAATACCTCAGCCTTTCGTTTGTTACTAAACCACCTGTTCAGCAATTGGATGTGCTTTCCTTTGCCTCTCTTTTGCAGTTGATGTACCTCTGGAAAGCTTTGTTGCCTTTTGCATCCCCTACCAGTTGCAACTGCGGTTGCGCTTTGGATTTCCTAATTGTACCCCTGAGTGCCTGGGTAGTACTCTGTTCCTCCTTGGTCATCTAATCCTGCTCTGCGTCTCATACACTTCTCTTTAGTTTTGAGCCCAGTTAGCAGTTCTGAGTTTATCTAGGTTGACCTCTTCTCATGCTTCCATGTTTTCTAGCACATCAGGATTATTCCGATTGAGAATTTTGTCTTTTAAGACTGACTACCTGTCCTCTGTTCCTGTGCCCCAAAGGGCAGTTTCCATGGGCTTTTGCCTACCAGAGCTCTCAACAAGCTGGAGTTTCTTTTCCTGAACTAGTAGGTTAGTTTGCTGCATCCCTCCACTTCCCTTAACATATTTAGCTTTCCCAGCTCACAGCTGCTAGAGTCTAGTTTGTCTTTGACCACTAAATCTGGACAAGCCTTTCTTGTTTGGATTTGGGCTGCCCAGTGCTTTTCCTCAGGTCTGCACCATGGCCAGCAGTCAGAGAAGGGAAATGCAGGCAGACATGCCTTTCCCTTTGGCTGTGTGGATGTGCTTATTCAGTGACTAGCAGGCTATTAGCAGTGCATATGAACTCTTTCTTATCTGCTGTATTTTTTGGTAATAGCTGAGAATCAGCTTTGCTGAGTCATTTCTTTGTGCTTGAAAGGTGACTTTTTCAAGTTGTGTTAGGCCTTATTGGCTAATGTTAGAGCTTTGAGTCTGTTCCAAATGGTTTCAGGCTTAAAAGTCATCTGACCCCGCTCTGCCTAAAGTATGGAATGAGAATAAAACCCGGTATGTAGAGCTTTAATGATGATTCTCCTTGGTTTTGTAAATCACCAGAGGCAGTAGTTTCTTCAGTAGAAGAGGAAAGATCAAGGAATAAAATATAGTAGAATCTTTTTATAGAGAGAGTAATTGTAATTAATTTTCAAGTGTTCTGTTGACATGCTAAGCAAATATGATACATTTTAGAGTGTGTGCAGTTCAGTTTTTAGAAAAGGTAGATATTAAAATGTTCTTTTAATTGCCCCGTACCCCAAAATGTAAAAAAAAAATTATTAATAACATAATCGTTGATTAACTGCAACCTAAATTTTGTTTCTGGTTTTTTTTGCACAGTCAGACTGCTATAATCTAGATTATAGATAATCTATAATCTAAATTTAGGACCCATCCCGCATTATTCTTAAGCAATTGTTTGTCACAGGAGGTGCTAAGAAAATTAATGCATTGCCAATGGAATAATTTGATTTCAGTAGATAAGATGTAGCTTCCTTTATAGTGTCAAATCCTTGACAAACTAACTTTGAAGACTTAGCAAGAATTTGTTCAAAAATGAAAAAAACCCCAAGAAATAGGACAGTTATTGCTGCTGGTTTTTTTTTATTAAACTAATGGCAAGCTAGGAAAAAAAAAAGAAATGGGAAAAGATTTAAATAAGCTTAATGTAAAGGCTAATGTTCACAGTCTCCCTTTATGTTACTGTAGATAGAAACTCTCAACAAATTAAGACTTTCAAGTTAGGTTCCTGCTCTGAATAATCCCCTGGAGAAAAATGTCTCCATTTGATTTAGTTAAGAAGATCATTTCTATATATAGATACCCAACCTAGGTGTGTGTTGATGTTTGCTTCTTATCTTTCCTGGTCTATAGAGGTTTTTATTCAACAAGTGATAAATATGCAAGCTGTAATTCCAGTCAGTTTGCAGTGCTGTATCAGTTGTTCCTTTTTAAAGGCACACATGTTATTATGTTTTTCTTTTTACAGTTAGAACCTCACTTTTTTCCTTGACCAAAATGATACTCTTGTGTGTTTAATAAAGAATGTGCACTATCCTAATATTACATTTCTTTGAAAAAGTATATCATTAGATTGTGATGGAAATATGGCCTGTCGTTTTCCATTTTGCATAACTGGTATTACAGTGACCATCCGAAATTGTCTGGAATTACTGTCAGTATCTTGGTTTTTTATAGATAACTTGCAAGGTGAAAAGATCTGTAGGCTGTTATTTCCCTGTCATTGATATTGCAAATGCTTTTTCCTCTTCATAGTGTGATTGTTTTAACTTGATAAAAACCCACGATTGTGAGTCCTTATCTCCATGCTTGTATCTTGTCTTAGCTATTTTACTAAAACAAGTTCTGGTTATATTTAAAGACATGTAAGAACATAGAGAAAGAATGTCTCTAGGAGATCAGGTGAAGTTCAAAGTATTTTTTCATATTCAGGGGATAATGAAAGCAGCCTCAGAAAAGAGAACATCTGTCTGGAATGACCTGGGGATAGAAGAGCTCTTTGGGATTTGTAATGGGGAAAAGATACTTAAATTAGCAACTGCCTAGGGTTTAGGATGGAAACAAGTGAATTTGATAGATAACTTAAATATACAGCTCATAAATTTCAAATTACACAAGCTATAGTCTTTGCTATTTGATTTTTTGTATATGAAAATTAATAATTTCAGTATATTTTCAGTAGGTGTATTTAAGCCTTTAACCATGATTGAGTATACTAAGTGTTTAAATATTGTGATTTTATTTTTCATTTAGGTTGAAGATTGTAAAAATTTCTTTTAAGTGCAAACAGTTTTTTATTCAACTTAGGAAAGAATTGGTGAGTACTCTCTTAAGTTTCATCTCAAAAAATGAAAGCAATTAAATATCTCCTACTGCACATCTGCATTATACTCCCTGAAGCTATGTTGAATCTTGCCTTTGTCTGCAATTAAAGGTCCAGTTTCACCAACATTCTCACTGTTTCAGGTCTTAAATAGACCATTGCAGTGCTTTAAATAAGATTTTTTTTGTCATTGACTTTGCTTTATATTTTAGATATGTTTAGTTTTATGTTTGTATGCAGGAAATGTAACTTGCTTATGTAAGATAAATGTGGAAAAGGTTGATGGTAAATCAATATTAAATTTAAATTTCATAAGAAACCAAATTAAAATTCAAGGTAATGCCTAATGCTGCTTCAGTGCTATATATACTTGTAAGTTAAAGTTTGATAAACATGCTGATTTTTATTAATCAGATTTAGTAATACAACTTGCCTTTATTACTTGAACAGAAGAGGTAACAATTTCTTTGCAGTTTTAAATTACATATGGTAATTTTTTATGCCTACTTCTAAATTTCTCAGGGCAAATCTGAATGTGGATGTTGTTTCCGTGCTTGTGGTGGGTGTTTGGTGCCCCGCGAAGCACCGCAGGACCACTGTGCCTTTAATTCAGCGAGAAATGGGTTGTTCGTGCCTCCAAGAGATTAGCTTCCATCACAGACGTATCACTGGGGAAAGATGGTGGAATTAATTAAAAATATGACTGCGTGATTAACTCATCAGATTAGTTAAAAGGTTTTATGCAATTCTTACAGCTGAAAGGATTTCCTGTGAGGATGGTGACGCACTGGAACAGGTTGCCCAGGGAGGTTGTGGATGCCCCAACCCTGGCAGTGTTCAAGGCCGGGTTGGATAAGGCCTTGAGCAACCTGGTCTAGTGAGAGGTGTCCCTGCCCATGGCAAGTGGGCTGGGACTACATGATTTTTAAGGTCCCTTCCAACCCTTAACATTCATTAATTTGAAGACCTAGATAAAAGATGATTGTAGGCAGAAATGCATCTGGAGTACTATAGGACTGTTCCAGTTTTAGAGACAATATGGTTAAACAAGAAAAATACAAGGAGGAAACATCGGTTATGTCAGATCAGGCTAATGTCTGATGACAAGTACTAGTGCTGAAAACAGGAGTCAAACTGTGTGTCTTTAGAGTAGATCCTTTAAAATGAGGCCCAGGACTTTGCAGTTCTCACAGATGGAACTACCTGACCACGTGCAGACACTTTGTTGTGCATTAGTTGTCAGAATTTTACCTCGTGTGCTTGGAGCACTGTGAGTAGCTATCCATTCAGAAGCAGCATAAGAGGAGTTAAAAGATTTTGGAGTAATTATGTGTAGAAAGTAACGAACTTTTGGCTATTACATGAAATAAACAGGAGTATCTGTCAATGTGAGTAGACATCATGCAACACAAGTAGAAAAATGGTAATGATACAAAAAAAGGTGGTGGGGAAATGTTGCATTATGTTGACACAGATTTTTTTTTTTAGTAGCCTGCAGGAGCTGCAGTTCTCAAAAGGCAAGCTGATCTTTGACAGCCCAGAGGTCAAATTTTTTGTCTTGATGATAGTGTGTGTGACTTCAATTACAGTTGCAGGAATGTTGTATTTGGACTGAAATGAGAATTTGAGGGTTTATTTGGAACTCAGAAATTATGTTTGCTAAATCAGAACTTGAGGGAAAGGCTGTGGTAGCAGAGTTCAGGACCTTGAAGACTGAGATACCTAAATATAAAATTGGGTTGGATACTGTACTCAAGTGTTTCCTCTATTTTCTGCAGAAAAAAACCCTGCTTATAATAGAAGGTAATACAAATACAGCTTTGCCATCTTGGTTTTTTTGTGTTGTTTTTTAATATCTGCAAATTGTTACTTGCACCAGAATGTAGTATATATAATTAATGTAATTTCTCTTCTGAGACATCTTATCCAAGCCAACAAATTAAAAAGTCTTGTACTGTTTTTCTTTAAACTCTGTGTATCAGATGAAAAGTGATGGCAAGAAGTTGATTTTCATTCATTCTAAGTCTTTGAGTATCTTAAGATCAAAGCTCAAATTTGGCTTCCAAAGAAGGCATACTTAAACTAATTTTTAATGACATCTAATATTAAAACTGTTATTTCCAGAATTACCTTCCCTGAGTAGGACTGGTAGGATTAAAGACTCATCTCAACTATATTCAGCATCAGTTAGATTAAAGGAACATATTTTCTGTTTCATGATAATTCGCTCACCAAAGAAATTCATGAGACTTCCTCTGTAGTAATCAGACACAAAGGTGCAAAGGCCGGAACATCTTGCATGAATTGGAAGTACATTTTAGGATGGATTAAGTTGCTCTCTGGTGGTATATGCTTGCTTTTGCTTTCACTCCCATTAACAATAAAGGGAGCCTAAATGACTCTCTTTAGGCAGCAGAAACTAGGTGAAGTGACTTGTGATTGCACATTTGGTATGTAAAATATCTCTTGCCTAGTGCTTTGAGTGCATATTTTAAATCACCGATTTACGATATGGCAGTGGAAGTGCATTCATGGTATGCTGATGATGTGTTTCAAAGTTGTGTGTAAATATATAACAAATTGTACATCTGAGTAACTGTATTTATTTGGATGCAAAGCTGACATGCTATAGAATATTAAGTTAGCTGACTTGGGAAAGGAATTTTCCACTGTTTTTATTTTTTCCCAACTGGGCTACATGTGCTTTAAAGTAGTTCTAAATAGATATATTTCAAATACTGCTAATGAGTGTTGAGAGCTTTTAATTGCAACTGTCCTCAAAAGTGCAAGTGCCTTATCTTCTAATCGCCTATTAAATTTATTCCCTGACTTGGCATTGCTTTAAGGCATCAACATAAGTAAAGAATTATTTGCCTACTTTTATTAGATTATATCTGTGTTTAAATAAATCACTTAAAGGAAGTGAGATGAAGCAGTTTGTCAAAGTCATTTTCTACTGGCAGTATAATATAATCTTGAATGGAAGCTGGTTCTGACAATCACGTAGCTGGAGCGAGCATCCAGTGGAGTAGATTTTCTTTCTATTGTTTCTTTATGAGCTTGTGGGGGAAAAGAATGTCATGTGAAGGACTTCTTCACCCAACATTAGAAGCCCCCTGAGCCAAAACTTCAGTGGCAGGTTTTTCCACCATCTCTTTGTTTGTTCCATGTGTTCCATATGCTGCTTCCCTCACGTTCTTTGCAGCTCTTTGCGAGTTATTCAGTAGTTTGATTTTTCTAGATGTTTCCCTGAGCTTCTCTGGTTTTAGTTAGTTGCACCCTTGGCTGATGTAAAATCAATAGTCAGCATCAAGGTCTTAATGCCATCCAACATGTTTTAGTAGTCTTGATTCTTTGACAGCCAAATAAGCTGTTCAGCATGTTCTTTTGTTCTTTTAGAAACCAGATGTCCACTAAAAAATTACTTGAGTCTGGAACAAAGCATATTATAGGTTTTGTCCGTGACCAAGACCTGGTTTCACTGAGTGGCCAAAATAATTGATTTTATCTTTTTTAATGATAGGTTATGTATCTGAAGTTTGTGCTTTAAATTTTTTCTGACTTTTTTTGACTGACTTTCAGAAAGAACTTGTTCTAAAATCACGAGGTAATACATGGGCTTATCTGCCCAAGTACACACAGTGATCTTAAGTAACACTGATGTTCATTAGATGCCTAATTGATAACTGCTTAATCCTATCAAAGTTTCTGCTGTTGCATTTTTTTGTGAAGAGCAAATCCTGCTGTCAGAATCTGTGTTGCATTTAAGTTTTCACAGGGCTTTTGCCCACTATTTGTGGAATACATTGAGTCTGTGCAGCATGTGCTGCTTAAAAAAATCGTCTTTTTGTTTCTCTGAGATGGGGTAGGGAATTCTTCTGGGGTTGTTCAGCCAAAGTGAAAAAGACTCACTAGAGAATAAGTTTTTCAACCCAGTTTCTCTCCTGAGCAGCGAGATCTGCTGTGAGGTCACTGTTTCAAGTTGGGCAAAGGTGGGACTGAATGAATGGCCCCACCCAAGGTATGTGTGTTCAAGCACTGAGCTGTTCTGTGTGAGAGGGGGCACCGATATCCAGCCTGCCTTTTTTTGGTTTGTCCTTTTAATAAAAGGAACCACAAAGATGGCTTGGACTTGACTGTATCCCTGTTTGCCTTAACTGTAGTTTTGTGCTTGATCTCCAAGTATTGCATCCCAGCTGCTTCATTCTTCCCCTCCATAGCAAGCAGCCTTTTTTTCTCCCTCTAACTGGACCAATGGGCAGAATTAGTTAGATAATAATTTTGGAGCAGAATCCAGCTGTGACTCCCTGAGGTAGTCTTCTAACACTGCCCTCAGCAGACCTGAGGTGCCTGAAAACCCCTGAAATACCATAGAGCATTCTGCATCTTCCTGGAGCCTGGTGCTGTGAAAACATTCCATAGGCTGCAGTGTGACTGTCCTGTTACTTTATGTGCTTTTGGCTGAAGTACCTGGGGCATTGGAAGTGTTGCCCTGGGGCCTTGTGCTGAGCCCACATACATTCAAGCCTAGTATTTTCAGGCAATGCAGAGGCAATCTTATTCTAAATCCAGCAGTAGAAACAGATCTTACACCCCAGAATCATCAGCAAAGATGAATTTCAAGTGCCGAAGTTACATTTGGCTGTTACAGAACCTGCAGGGGTGAATAGGGAAAGGATGGGTGCAATTTAGGGAGCCATTATCCTATATTATTCTTTACCTTAAACAATGTTTCTAGCAGTAATTGAGATGAAGGAGTAGGGTTTGAGAATCAGTTCTCTCTACACTGCAATGAAAGCCTTAAAAGCTATGAATAGAACTATTGTTAAGGTACCTTTAAAGCTCTAGCACACCAAGTTCCTGTGAAAGTGCTGTTTCGCATTACAATTAAGTTGATGTAGCTGCAGCTTCTTCGCATCCTGCCATACCAGCTCCTCCTTCGTGCTTCATGTCTAATCCAGCGATCAGATGGTGGCTTGAGATTCAGATCAGCTTGATTTCTGGAATACAAACTAGGGGAAACAGCAGGATATATTTTTTTTTCTACAACCCATAATTATAATGCTTTGAATGACATTGAAATGCATTATCATCAGCTCATATAACTCGTCAAATTCTCTTTTCCAGCTGTTTAAAAGGCTGACAGAACATGAACAGTTGCTATATCATAAGAACTTATTGTTGGAATCTAAAATCTAAGCTGGTTTGTCCTTTACTGGATCCAGATGAGGGCAGTCCTTAATTTTGCATAGTTGCTCCCTTGCAGAGTAGTAATTTACCTTGTTTATTTTGTACTTTTGCATTGTTGATAAAGCTTTTTATAAGTGCATAGGTAATGGACTTAATTTCTGTTACCTTGTTACTGACTTGCAATTTTTAAATACCTGTGTTAACATGTCTAGAAAATACAGGGAACAGTTGGCAATATTTGCAAATTAAGAACAGAAATACAAGTAATTTTTCTAAATTGAATTAAAAAAACAGTTTTTAGTTTCTTGAATATAATTTCTTAAATTTCATCAATAAATAGACTTTGCTGTTTACTTTTTAAAAGCATTTTATTTTACCCTAAATTCATCATGTGGCTGAAAATACGGTGTCATTCTTATCCATTGGTCATGATGAGTTTCCAAATACAACGCTGGGGGAAGAGTGGCAGGTCTGTGCCTTGGTATATCAGCAGATTTAAAGATGAGCAGGCCAACAAAAGCTTAACTTGGAAAAGGAGTGTAGTGCTTAGTGAAATCAGGTGAGGTGTACTGTAGGCACATCCCTTGCTCTGGAGATCCATACCTGTTCCCAGTCTCTGAGTGCCACACGTGCATGACAATTGCTCATCCTAACTGTAGTAATTTTGAAACAGAGAGGCATGTTGTCTTTGAACTCTCAAATCACAGGAATTTTTTAATGTAGTTTGGGTCCTACGTTTTGGGACCATTTCTTCCTATCTAGACTAGTTTCAATATCAAAAACAGACTGTTAACCTTTGAGCAGACTCTTTTTAAAAAAAACCCCAAGGGAACAAAAAAATCCTTTAAAGAAAATGTAAAGGTATTTTCAAAGGGTTTGTTGTACATGAATTTAATGTAAAATTAGAGAAGCACTTCAAAAAGCATGATTTAAAAAAAATATCCCCAAGCTAAAAATTATTTACCTTAGTTTCAAAAGTAACTTGGAATAATCTTTATCTGAAATATATTTTCCTCATTTTTTAGCATGAATCTAGAGAAACGTTACTGGGATTCAATATGGTGAACTACCGAGCATGTAAGAATTTGTGGAAAGCTTGTGTTGAACATCACACGTTCTTCCGTTTGGACAGACCACTCCCTCCTCAGAAGAACTTTTTTGCACATTATTTCACTTTGGGTTCCAAGTTCCGGTACTGGTAAGTGCTGATTTGAAAATATGTGGGAAATAACCATAAGGAATTATTTAGAACCTGTATTAAAAGGTGCCATAATTCAAGTAGCTTTTGAAGCCTGCAACTGTTCCCCATCCCTCTTGGCCTAAGCTTCAAATGTCAGTAATTTTCTAAGATAGCTTGAAAATATGATTTTTATATTATTAGTGGTTGTTATTGCGCTAGTATTCTGATATTGTCTCTGAGGCTGCATTTCTTGGCCTGCTTACCTGCTGGGTTATGTTTATCTTAAAAATGTTGTCTCAAAACCTTAAAGTCTTTGACCTGGTGTTTTTGATGAAAACTGTTGAGTCTCAGATACTGTTTGCAGCAACAGCAATGGAACAGACCTAAATAAAGATCAGATAGAAAGCCCTGAAAAGAAGCTTGTATAAGTAAAGACCACTTAAGCTCGATGTGTACAAATAGGAACTAGGTAAAGACAAAAGACATACATCAAAACCAGAACTTTAGAAAATAAGCATGAAATTAATTCCGTAACTTTTAAGGATGAACTTAATGGTATAGGCAAACAGCTTGGAAGTGCACAGAATGACTCTGGAATAACTATAATCCCCAAAATGCTGGAGTAATGCTGAAGTGGGTGGTGTTGGGTTTTGCCGTTTTGTGTTTTTTATTTAAGGAATTTATCTCAGTTCAGTGACTGAGTTAACTGTCTTTGCAAGTAATGCAGGATGCCAATGGTTTAAATTGGGCCTGAAATAGAGAATAACAGAGCTAGTACTAATCATCCATCTAGAATGGCAGTAGTGTCTGTGACGTACAAAGGGAGATGATGAAAAGCTAGAAAACACAATAACAGGCTATTTCTGTCACACTTGTGAATTGCATAAATGTATGAAGAGGAAAGTAATTCAGTGGCTAACTGTTTATAGCATCTGGTTTTTGACCAGCACTGACAGTAACCATTTGAGAAACAGCATTGTATGATCCTGAACAGTGTTTGAGATGTGGTTTAATGTTGCTATAGTGACAATCTTTTAATTTCTATAAAGATTTTGAATCTGAATCATTGTGGCTACTATTAAGGAGGGAAATTCTGCACCATCTCTGAGCAACCTGGTCTGGTGTTAGACTGTCTTCACAGTAAAAATTTCATTTTGTTTTGTTTCGGTGGGTTATGAATGTTGTTTTGTTGCCCCATCCTCGCTGCAGGTCCTGGTTAAGTAGGATACCTCATATTTCTGTCTGTGCCCGTTGCCTCTGGTCCTGTCTCTCGGCTCCCTTAAAAAGCATCTGGCTGTATTTTTTACTTTCCCCTTCTGGTGTTTATACACACTCATTTGATCCTCCTGAACCTTCTCTTCCTGGGGCTGAACAGTCCCGGCTCTCTCAGCCTCTCCTAATACATCAGATGCTCCAGGCTCTTAGTAGTCCTTGTGGCCTTGTGCTTGTCTTAAGGGACCCTGAAAGTCCACACAGCGTTCCAGGTGTGGTCTCAGTCCTGTTGGGTAAACCTGCTTTCCAGCCACTCATTCCTCCTCAGATTTGGGTCTTTGCATTTCCCTTCACTGAATTTTGTGAGATTTTAGTTGGCCTGTTTCTCAACTCTTCATACATACAGTAGTTCTGTAATATGAATGTGAAAATACATAATTATTCTTTGATTTCATAGTGTAAATGTCCCTGTAAGGAACTCTGTGCCTTGATATGAAGTTATTAATGGGGAAGTGAACGCAAGAAGGAAGGACTGTTGCTGGTATCTTATCACCAATTCCTAACTGCTGATAGACACTAAAAAAAAAAAAATTATTTTTTTTTCTGAAAGAGAAATGATTAAATACTGTAAAGAATCTTTGATTTGACACAAGACATCTGGTCTTATGTGAAAAGTCAGCAAGTTCCAAGATCTAATCTTGGTTTTGACAAGTTGCATAGAAGAATACAATCCTGATGTGCTTATCATTTAATTTCTTTGTGATATTTTGCTGAACTAAATAGCAGCTAAGTTATTAGCAATTCAGGGAGTAGGTTAGGAGTATGGAGGAGATGCTTTAAGTTTTTGGTAGTGGCCCTAACAGAAAATGTTATAGTGTTAAGTGTTATCCAAAGATCCAATGAGAAATTTCTTATCACTTCAGATAAAAAGCAAAAGTAGCTTTGTTACATTTAAAATTAATTGGAAACAAGACCTACATTTCTATCAAATGCTTTCTAAGGTTACACTGTATTGAAGCTAGTGCAATTGCTTAAGCATGACTGAAAACAGAATTTAGGCCTTTTCTGTTGAGATGGTTCAATTTTAAACAAGAAATTGTTCTGTAATTGTGGTGGATTCAGTGGTTTCATTTTGTTTTGTTTTCCAGTGGGAGAACAGAGGTCCAATCTGTTCAGTATGGTAAAGAAAGAGCAAACAAAGACAGGGTATTTGCAAGGTAAGTAATTTATATTCTTTAATATTTCCCCCTTTGTATATCTCTGAAAATCAGAATAGCCTTCAGTCTGTGTCGTTTGTTATTACAGGTATTAGCCCTTTCTGTGCTGTCTTTATTGCAAAGAATGGTCTCTGGCTATTAAAATACTCCATAAAGTATTGAATTAGTAGGTATATTTTCTCTGCAATAACAATCTACATGTGTATTTCCTTTAGAATAAGGTGCAGTCAGTGTCTTATTTGGTGAGAACAGCTTTATCACTGCAGTCCCAATGAGGTATTTTTCCATGAAAAAGATAACTGAGAGTGAGCTGCTTTTGAGGGTATTTGGTCACAGGGTAGTTGGCTAATCAAGAATATATTATTTAATTGTGTTTCAGACTCCCGAGGGGTTTAGTGGTTACAATAAAACAGTGAAGACATGGTTCAGTACTTCAGTAATAAGCCCGGCAACCTTTCTAAGAGCCTGCAAACAGTGTTTTTCAGAGCATTGCTGAATTCTGCCTTGATTTCCAGCCCTGTCTCCACCCCTCCAACCACCCCACCTCTTCTTTTTCCCTGTGTCTTGTAATATGATTTGGTTTTTCAGCTGGGCCACACCGTAGATAGGCAACTCCATATCAGAAGGACTGGGGCACAGAAGTGCTGTGACATGTTGGTTCAGCAGCTAGATTTTATAAAACCAATTTTTTCTGTGTAAAGTTATTTTTTACTCTATTTAATTTACTTTGGGAATCTGGTTAGATTTTTACTTGGGGCAACTTTTGTAGTACTCAGGAGACTCAACACTGTGACAGCTGAGTTTTATTTCTCTAAATTAGAGCTGTAAATCAGTTAAAATCTATTTTTTTTGTTGTACTCTGAACTTGGCGATTCCCCATAAGTCAGTGGGATGGAGGAGAGCTGATACTTTGTTTTGAGGAGTATTTTTATCACTTCAGTAACTCTTATGCAGTAGATGGCACTCTTCCCTTTTCAGCTCAACCGAACAAGTGCTGCTGGGGTCACTTGTATTTTGTCATTGGATAAAATTGATAAAGTCAATAAAATGGAAAGCCATGGCTACAACTGCTCTAATTTTCATCAATCTTCTTGGCCATTTTTAGTTAATTAAATACTTGGCTCTTCCATCCTCAGTAATTTTATTTTCCAGTCTTGCTTTTTGAATGCAGAACAGAATATTCATCCACGTGTTTCGAGTTTCCTAGAAATGTTGATGGCTGATAAATATCTGAGGTATATAGGGGTACATTGGCAAACTGAAATTAATGGCATATTGTAACAAATACACCGTGGAAGGCTTTTAATAAATCAGCTGCTTCTTCCTCTGTCCTCCTCATCACAGACCTTTAGTCTTTTCAAGAGTGAAAAAGCTTGAAATAGAAAACATTTCTAGAACACTGTGTGGTTCAAGAAATTTAATCTAAGAACATTATCTTCAGTTCTTTGTCTTCTAAACATTTGCATTTCAAGTTGAAGTGCTGAGTAGATGTTAGCCCTTTTGTACTCATACAGAGGATGAATTCTGCTTTTTTTTTTTTGAATTTTCCAGGTAAAATGTGGGGTTTGTTCCTGGAAGTTGTCTTTCTCTTTCTTGGTGTGTCTTTCTCGGACAAAGTCATGGTGGTGTTGAACAGCTTTTTAAGCTCTCAAGCAGTGAGCTTGTTTTGGTTGCTCCTGGAAGTTCTGCAGGTGTTGGTTGCTTTTAGTTATGAAACCAGGTACAGTCAGGTCTTTCTTGAGAATTAAGTGGGCACATAAAACAAATTTAAATAATTGCTGCTTTTATTATTATTACATCAGCAGATTTATTTAGGATTGACTAAAAGAAATGTTTTCAGGGTTTTTTTGTGGAGTTATCCAGGTTTATACTCTGTTTTCTTAACAGTATCTAATTAGGAACTGCTTTATTTGAGCAAATACTATCTAAGCAAACCTTTGAATCATTTCATAGTAAGAAATAACACTGAGAGATCCACTGAGATGTTACTTGAATTATCTGTTTTTTCTAAGTTGGGAAATGGTGATTGCCACAAGTAATGATCGGTTAGTCTGGCAGAATGTAGATACAGAGCACAAGACATGGAAATATAATTTCTTAGCCGCCTTTGAATGAAACAGATAATTATAACCTACAGTCAGCAGGTTTAGCTGTTTGTCCTCAGGATTTTACTTTAAAATTAGCTGAAGGATTTTTTTTCACAAATCATACAAACATGTACATTTAATTTTTAAAAATTGCATTATTACTGTGAAGGATCTATTCTGTAATAAATTTGATACATTATGTAGATGCTGTTTTCCTAATCTTCCTAATCTTTGTGCACCATATTCAGCATTTGGAAGACTGTTGCTACAGTTGTTTAGGTTTTGGAGATGATTTTTTATTATTTTCATTACAGCTGTTCTCTTGGCCTCATTTGTTGCAGGATATTCACAACCCACAAAACCCTGTAAGAATTCCCAGAAACTTAATAGGAGTAGATAATAAGAGTGAAAAAGATTCAATGAAGGAGTGAAATAAGAGAATTCTTAAAGGGCACTGCAAAATACTCTTATTTCTGTTCAGTTCCGCTGGTCTGCACCGGGGCTGAGGGAAGGTGCTTAGTGTGCACTGTGTGACAGTGAGTGGGTGTCAGTCACTTGTATTTGCAAACTCCCTATCATTAAGTTGCAATCCCCAGTTGTTTCTAAAAATTCAGTCTTTCTTCAACTATGCACTTATTCAGGTTATTTAAATAATTCCTGAGGTGCTTTAAATTGCACATGTCATTTGTGATGTTCCTTGCAGATTTGTATACGGTGTCAGTCTCTTGGTCTGAAGCCGTAGTTGCCAGTTTTGCTGAGAAATGTGTTCCCTGTACTCCTTGTCAAAATACAAAGCAAGGCTGTGGCTCCAGGTTATATTTCTTTTAGGGACAAAAATTATTTTAAAGATTCCCACCTGTATTCCCAAACAGCACCCTTGTTCTTTCCCAGCTCCTCCAAATATTTAGCCCTTCAGCTGTGGGGTGCCAAACAAATTCTCTCTTCAGAAGCTTTTATGTGCTGTAGCCGAGCTAATTATAATGTCGTGCATTTTTTTAGTTGTGTTATGTAATTTCATCCCTGCTACTCAGTTGTGGGGGGGATTTTTGTATTTGCTGTACCATTACAGCTCAGAAGACTGTTTTTGATTCGGGGGGCAGGTAAAGTTTTCCATTTCTGCCCCTGCTCAAATAGATGGGACTGCTTCCAACTTTTTTGGGCATATCTCTGCATATACACCAAAAATTACATCTGAAAATGGCTTATTCTGTTACCTGTCAGCGCCCTGTGCTGGGAGCGATAGAAGCATCCAGGCTGAGCAAAGGTGGAATTTAGAATTTCAACATTTATCAAAGCATTTCAAAGTTTTTTATATCTTACTTCCCCCCTCTCATGTCCTCAGCTGGATGCTGGCATGAGAAAATTACTTTATCATTGTAAGAAATTAGTGATACAGGAGAAATTTTTAGGAATATTTCACAGCATATATTAAATGTTAATAAAAAACCAACTTATTGTTAGATTTAGAAGTGTTGACAGGAGAACCAAAATCAAAAAGCCACAGCACTAAGAAGTTCAGTGCTGCAGTGTGGTAATTTTTTCTTTGAAATTTCTGCAAAGACAGGAAATTGAGGCAACAAACAAGAGTGGGTGGGACTCTGAGGTTAGAGCTGTTAATAAAATAATCGAAAGAAGCCTTTGCTGATAAATTCTGCAGCTGTTTATCATGGTAGTAAGTTATTATTTCTGAAAGATCAGACCCTATCCACAATAAAAGGTGAGTTTTATTGACATCATATATTGTAAGAGGGAAGAAGGTGATGCTTTGCTTATTTTTTTAGACTTGTGTTCGTTTGATGTATAGATTGAGGAAGTTTGCATAAATGGAGTTACAAACTATGACTTAAGATACAATGAGTGGGGTTTTTTTAAGTAGTCAAAAAGGTAATTTTTGGGAAACTTGGACTTTCCCCCCATCCTATATACTTACATGTAATTTATTTAGTTTCACACAGGCAAGGATGGTGCACTTTTACTGTTGTTGTGTGTTAAAAAAAGAAAAACTCATCACCAACTTTCCTGTATTCCACTTGTTGCTTTTCCACTGAAGGAAAATAAAGTTCAATAGTTGCCTTTACATGTCTGTCAGAAAATCCTGTACCTGCAGTCCTGTTCTTACCTAATTGGGCATTGGATGTATTATGGTCCTCTGCATTTTCCTGTTCTTTGGTTAGTAGAATCCACCTGTTGATGGAGCTGGCTCTTGGTGCTGATCTGGAACTGGCTGCAAACCTGCTGTGAGAAGGGTCCAGCTAATCATGGCACTGACCAATTAGAGAATAGGGAAAGGATAGAACCAGCCATGCCTGTCAATTCTATTGGTTTCTTCTGCTGGTTACCTGTTCAGAACTGCTTTTGGGAAAAAAATACCTACGTGGTTAGAGTTGCTCACATTTGAAGGAAAATACAGAAATTGGAATGTTGGTTTAAGCGACAATATCAAGCTAATTACTTTTTGAATCAAATTAATACTCCTTAGATACCATGAAGCTTGCTAAGAGGCCACGTATGTTTCTCCCGAGGAATTAAATAACTGATATTTTCCCTCTTTACAAATATCAATATACCGTTAGACTTTTTTCCCTGGGTGGAGTAACACCAGAAACAGTAGTATTTAGAGTAGCCCATCTCACTTAACTGCCTGAAATTGGTCAGCTGTTATTTAGTAAGTCTTTAGAGCAGCAAAGCAGAAGCAATACATGTTCAGAACTGCTTGGTGAGGTAAAAATAAAAATAAACCCTCCACACACAGACCACCACTCCTTTAGTATCAAACTATATTGCCATCTTGTGTTTCTGCATGTGAGGTTAGATTATTCAATATATTGCTTGGCTGGTTATAGTTGTAGACATTTTTGATAATATTGAGAACAGTCTGCTCAAGGTGGTGGCTTGCACTGAGTTTTAAGTTCCGTCAGAAGCAAAAATATATTTGTAACCAAGTTTCTTGTTTTCAGAAGATATAATTTGTGTGCAAGTAGTTCCTCAATTTGTCAAAGTTCCTTCTTTCTGGAGTTGCACTTTCAGTAAATCAGCAAGGTGATAATGATGAAGATAAAGAACAGTAACCGTGTGTCCCAAGAACAGTAAAGGCAGAAATTATTTTATGGTCTGGGTGTATGGAGCTGTACTGCATTGTGCAAACCTGGAGAGTATAGTGATAGAATATGAGGGCAAATGGAAATGAAATTATCATATCACAAAGGACTGAAGAATTACTGGAACAAGAGAGGGTTGGGTAATGATAGAGGAGAAATTTGAACTATAGAGCACCATCAAAGTAGTAGGAGTAAAGTAAAAACCCAGTTAACACCAAATATGCAGGACACAAAAGGATTGTTTAAAAGTATTTTTTTTGTTAGCTGAAGAATTCTAGTTTGAAAAAAACAAACAGCAAAAGTCAGGGTATGTTTAGTTGCAGGATGACTGAACCATCCAACGTGATGCTGAGAAAAAATGCAACCGCAGTTCTTGGATGATTCATTTGATGATTTCCAGTATAAAAGGGAAATACAGTATTTCATGAGAGATTGCAAGTATGGTTTCATTTGTGTTTAAGAAATAGGTGAAAGAAACAGCAGGAGATTGTAGGCATCCTAGCATGACTGGAGAATGGGAAGCAAATGTTTCCTTAATTTCAAGAAAGGGCAGCAAGTAGAAAATACAGTTCCTTTTGTATAAATACACTGGTGATAATAACCTTTAACCTGAAGGACCTTCCTGGTACAAAACCAAATGAAGTTCATTTACTCACAAAGAAGTTTAATTAGTATTTTTTTTAATCCGTCTTACAAGTTACCAAACATGTTCTGGAAGAAAGCACATAAGGAAATTCTTGATGTGTAAACAAAACTTCTTAGCTCGTTTGCCATGTTGATGATTCCCCAATTTCAGTTCTTCAAAGTCTTTGGGAGTTTTTTTGGACTGGTCTTTTCACTGCTTTGTTTTTCCTGAGATGGCTAAATAGTTGTGTTACTTAGAGGGTTTTTTTTTGTTTGTTTTTGTTTTTCAGGCCTCTCGATTATTTTGTTTGAGTCAGATTGCCTTTGAGGTATTAGAAGTTTAGGGAAGTTCAGTGAGTTCATATTCCATCTTGCCTGTCTCTCTCACAGCCAGCAGTACTTTGTGACTGTTTCTTTGGCATTCTTTTCGAAGTACAAAACCTGAAGTACAATAGATGGAGAAAATACAGAACTGCCTGTGTAAATATAGCATTGAATTATTACGTTTCCTGTCTAACACATCCTTTGCTTTCCTGCAATTGAACATCAGTTGAATTGTGGTGAATTTTGTGTAATTTTGTTCTTACATCATATAATTTTTGGTTAGTCATTTTACTTTCTTCTTCTAGATCCCCCAGTAAACCCTTGGCACGGAAATTAATGAGTGGGATGGACTGGGAAGTAGTGAGTAGGAACTCACTGTCTGATGATAGGTTGGAAACACAGAGCCTGCCATCACGGTCTCCACCTGGAACCCCAAATCAGTAAGTAACACCACATCTTCTCTTCCTAGAACTGTCTGCCTCTAATGTGAGTGACCTACTTGTGTAATAAAAGGATTGATGGAGACAAATAGCTTCAATAATTCTGTGCCAAGTGATTCTCTGGAACGTTTAGCTTCAGGTAAAAGAAATTATTTAAGGGTGAATTTAAGTGCTTCTCAGTCGACCTAGAAAAAAATGCAAGATGTATCACACTATCCTAAACTTGAGAGCTTAAGTTTTCTCAAGCACAATTAAAACTAAATTATTAATTTGGCTAAAAAAGACCCTGATAATGAAATCTGTGTGATATTTTAAAAATAATTGATTTTGGTTTAATATCGCTTCTTAAAACACTGGAGGAAATTACTTAATTGGACATCCTTGCAGGTTTATTCCTCTCAATTTTTCTGCATTTCCTTTCCGTATTCACTGTTCACATGATAGAGCCTTCTGTTTATGCTTATAGCTAGTGAAAAAACATTCCGGATTTCTTTTGGAAGGTGACCAATTTTCTCAGTGTGCTGAAACTGGCTTAAGAATTGGTATTACCCAATTTTGTATTGCAGAAACCAGAAGATTTGAAGATTCTTTGGCATTGCAGCATATTATTCACAAGATTATTGTTGTAAATATCTGTAGCATTTGAAAATTGCTGAAAAAAATCGAGTAATAATGACACTTAAAGCATAACAAACTTAGTCATGCGTCTTTAAAAGAATTTTAAGGTACCTGTGTCACTGTGCTGGTTTTCAAAGGGGAAAATTTTGGGTCACAGAAATGATAACACTCTCAGTGCACAGGTTATGATTCTCGTAGGAGAAGGTGCAGGGGATAAAATGTTCATCTTAATGAATTCAGGTTAAGTTCTGATGTGAACAGAGCCAGGATTTGTCTTCTTGGGAATCCATTTTTATTCTTGTTGACTCGACTGTTAGTCTGTTGATTGGACCGTAATGCTTTTGGGCTTCTATAATTAAAAGTAAATAAATTTTAAAAGTAGACATTTATTGTTTATTAAAATAATTTTTGAACACTTTCAGAAATAAAATTATGAAATATAACATGTTGATCTGACAACATAATTGTTTCAGTGAAACCTTAATTAATTTAATAACTCAATAATTTAATAAAAATATGTGTATGAACATGTGCTTACAATGAGAGGAAATAATTTTTTTAGCATTCTTTTCTAGTGGGTGGTGTCAGAAATGTAGATTAACAGTAATATTCTTGTCACGTTGCACTGCTCTGCTTTCCCTCTTAGTCGCAACTCTGCCTTCACTCAAGAAGGAGCCCGGATACGACCCTCATCAGTTGGACATTTAGTGGACCATGTAGTTCACACATCCCCAAGTGAAGTATTTGTAAATCACAGATCTCCATCTTCCACCCAGGCCAACAGCATCATACTGGAAACATCACCGTGAGTTTCTCTTCTTCCCGTGCTACTGTCTGGGAACGTGCAGGGCTTCTGAAAATAAGTCAGAAATCTTGGCCTTCAAGAATTTACTGTTAAATGTTGGGGTCAGGGAGAGCCAGGCAATATAATAAAAAGGTGGCTGTAGTTTAGGGAATACTAGTATAGGTCTTATTGTGAAAATTAAATGATACAGAACTGAAGACCTATATCTGACATACTCCAGGTTCAGGATTTCAATACCCCCCCATGCAAGCTGTGGGTTTGCTGTAATGTGACCATCAGTGTCTGGATGTGGAAGTGAAAGTTGTTTTTTTGATAGATTGAAGACTGTTGTTTTGTGATATTTAGCCAAGATACCTTTTGGCACCCCAGCATTTGGAGGTTGCTAGTATGTTTTTGTATATTGTTACAGAGCTTATCTTTTTTTAAGCTGGCAGTCACAGGCTTTTTTTTTCCTTTTTTCTAATTATCCTGAATATTCTTGATACTGTAAGTTTATTATGCTATGGTGGGCAAAATAAAAACTGTTACTGTATATAAAGTTCAGAAGTAAGACAAATGCTGAGTTGTTCAAAGACTTGAAATACTCAATAACTTGTGTCTAGAGTACAGAGGAATTGGGGAAAAAAGATGCAATATACACCTTATTATCACTGCCACTGTACCTTCTTATGTATAGCTACACATGCAATGCCAGATGTGCCCTCATAATTTGTATAAGCTCCTTTAGCAGGGAATTTGTGCAAATGGTTTCAAAACCATTTGAGAACTGTAAAATAGCACATACATAATCACATGTTTATAAGCAAATGGTGTGTCTCAAGACAAATGAATCTGGGAAGGTATTTCAACACATTTTAAAACCTTGCTTGGACTGTACTTTCAGTTTAACAACTATGTGTAAGTTTGGGGAGGGAAATAGAATACAAAATAAAATAGCACATGACACTTTTCATAATAGGCTGCAATAGTTATAATTTCACCCTCAGCTAGTTATTCAACTTTGAGGGTTATATAATAGTGATTTGACCTAATAATATACAATCTCCTTTTTTTGGAGACTTTTTTAACCTATTCACGTCAAGGCACTCTCAAAACTGGAACAGTTGTGAGTCTTTTCTCATATTAGAGTTTTGTTGTACAAAGGCCACACAGGGTCAGGTTTCTTCTGTTCCAAGATTTCCATCTGAAGTCAGTTTATGAAAAACACTCAGTGAATGGCAGTGATACAGTGAAATAAGTACAATTCTTAAATATTCTCTTTTATTCGTATGCCTATACTTTTAAACTGTACAGACTTCCTGAGTGTTCTTAGGGTTTGTTTATTTATTACCTGATTTCTTGTGTAAGTCACCATAGAAATGAGTCTTAAAAAGAAGGGAAGTGGTTTTGTACATTAGTTGTGCAACTATGGCTGTTCTGTTTCATGATTTTGCACTAATTATGGCCAAGCAGAAAAAGGATTGCTCTTCCATCACTAAGTTTTAGGGGAGTTTTGTTTTGTTTTGTTTTCCTTGTTGGAAGCTTAAAAGTGAAATTTAATATCCCTGTATAGATACCTAGAATAAGAGATTTTAAAGAATGAGGACATTGACTGTCAAAAATATATGAACCCCATTAGTGTCTTCTGAAGGTTTCAGGTGATGTTCCTGATGCAAGATTTGAGATTTATGAGGGAAAGTAGTAGACATGAAGTTCATACAAGCTATATAATTTCAAGTTATGCTTTTCTACGGTCCAAAAAGCTATTTCTTGAAAAATTTGATCTTTCTGAGTGAAAAGATTTTTGGGGAGTCCGTCTTCTAATTTGTAGGAAACTTTTATTTATTGGTCAAATTTGCAAATGTAAGAAAATCCGAGGGGCTAACCTGAAAGGCAAGAGGTTCAGTGATCTTTTTGAGTTTGGAGTCAACATAGCAAAAGAAATTGCAGTTTCTGTGCAGTTCAGGAGGATATTATAGCTTAGCTAATATAAGCTTTAATTGCACACCTTTTCTTCATCTGCATGTGCTATTCGAAGCTAAGTTGAGAGATTCATGATTGTAGTTCCCCGAGGTAGTTATAACCTTGAATTCACAAGCACCTGATAAGTGTTTAGTTTAAAAAATTTATGAGGGTGTGTCTGAAACTTTTGCTAAATATATTAGAAAGATCAGACTGGATATCTGTAACAAAAATACCCAAAGCTTGTCAGTGCCAGGATTGTGTGTTATTTTATTATTATGTAAATTGCTGAATTCAGTAACAGGGAGCTGCTTTGCCTGCAAAATAGGCTGCTTTCACTGCCATTGTCTGAGCATTCATAAGGAAATTCAAAGCTGACTGGGCAAATACAAAGCAGTGAAGTTTTTGCCCAAGGCTTGATTGTTAGTTCTCACAATTCATTATGCTAATATATTACAGTACTTGCATCACTGCTTGCAAAATGCTCATTTAAGTAACTTTTCAAATCTTTTCTATAAGTTTGTATGTTCGGTGGGAATTTATTTGTGTTTGTTGACATATATGTGCAGACATCAAGTCAAACATAAGATCCATCTTTTACTTTTATCGGAATCACTTCTTTTGTGCTTCTACTCCTGTTTTCTGTTCCTGTTTTTATTCAGTTTAAAACTCTCAGGAGTAATTGTTTGCAGGAAAATACATAACTATGTTGCCCTTTACTTAAAAGGCTGAATAATCTGTACTGGCCAGACATGAATGAATGAATACATAGGCAGCTAAAAATCTCTGGGTGACCTTTGTAAGTCGATATCTAAGTAGTTTATAGCTGCCTTGAGGATTTGTTTTGCAAATGTTGACAATCATCATATTTTCCTCTCCACAAAAATGAATTTAGAAAAGCTGCTTACCCTGATAATGTACTCTTTTTTTCTGTTACTTGCATTGAATAATGTTAAGAAATTATTTTTCTTCCTTACTGTGTTTTGAACATGAGGTTTTTCAGACATTAAGCTGAATAATTAGTACTTTATTTTTTCTTTTAACACTTAATGAAAAAATATTTTCTGAAAGTTGAAATTAAGAAAACAATGAGAAAAATATTTAGGATCTTTTCAAATGTGCTGTTTTCATGCACTGACAAATAGTTTTGTTTTCTGAGAATATGGACTAATTTTGTTTAAACTGAAACAGAAAACGTGTGGTCTTTCAAAGTTGTTGTATTTCCCATTTTTCATGCTTTTTGAAAGAGATTCATCCTTTTTTTTGAAATCGCTATAGCCAATTTTGCTCAGATTTTTTTGGTTTTGTTTTAAACCTGCCTGGGAACTGCTTTTCTTGAATTGTGTGGAGACAAATTACATGGTATGGAATTTGATACGTGACTTAGGCCTTCTAACTTGCAGCAACTTGAAATGTTGTGCAGTCTCATACTGAGAGTCTTGCCCTGCTGAGAGTTCACTGAGGCAAGACCAGTGAGTGCAGTAGGGCTGCTCAGTGGTGACCTGTGCTTCGGAGGGAGGTTGTGCGATGAGTTACCTCTGCAGCTTCCTGAGGACGACAGGGGCAGTGTCCTGCTTTTGCTCTGGGAGTGTCTTTCCTCCCCACGTGGTGGTTGACCCTGTGATGAACCAATTCACTTTTTTAGCAAGCAGAGAGCCCAGGCTTGTCCAAAAAGTCAGTGAATTTTTGGTTGCTTGGTGTGAGCTGCCTTAGCCAAGGGAGGAGCACCAGTTGTTCAAGGAAGCGGCCCTGGGTGTGTGGGTGGAAAAACAGAGGCACCCATTTTTGGTGGTAGCGTTTTCTTTAGATTTAGCTGTAACCTGTAACTTCATTCTCAGTGGTTCATGGTTTTGCCACCAGTATCAGTGGGCTATTGTTTTAAGCTGTTAAATTACTTAATAGCACCTTTTAATGGGGTGGAGGGCATGTATCCTTGCTGGTATTTAGAAACTGGCATTCAAACCAAGTTAATGGGAACTATGAGGTAGCTCGCCCTTTTGGGCCTTTTCAAATGTTCTTAATTCTTAAATATAAATCCATATAATGAAAGATGAATCATATATTTATGTAATACAAATTATACAGTTAAGCTTTTATTCCAAAAGGACTAATAAAGGAAATTCTCCGTATTATACAAAAAGGCAGTGAACATTTTTATTAATCTAGAATAGAGTGCTTGCAGATCTAAATCAGAACTTCCTGCTATTTCACTTCAGTCATGGTGTTGTAATTCAACTAAGAAATGCATGTGATTAATGCCATTTTTACAAGTGTTTCAAAGCTGCACATTTCAAAGGAGAATATGTTTGAGAGGGGGAATAGACCAGAGTTCTCTTACAATGTATCCATATAGTTTTAAATTGAAAAAATAAAAGGTAACACTGTCATCTCCAATGGGCTTTTCCAGTAAATTCAGGGGCCCAGTTAAGTTACCTTCAAGTTGCCCTCCTGTTTTTTCCTGTTTTTAGGATCAAAAGCCAAAAAGTACTGTGGTAGTACTGTATTATGCTCCCTGTGTCTGTTTATGATTTAAATTGCGGGCATTAATTTAATATGCAAACTGTTTATTTTATTACTGAGGAAAACATATTAAGTGACATATCAATTTGAGAAGTTTTTTTTAGCATGTGTGCAAGGTTTAAATACAGTGAATTTTCTAATATTCCAATATAAAGTGGGTTAAATATTAAGAGGGTTAAGCGTGCTAAAACCTTTTTTTAAAAAAGTCATGGGTAAAAGATTAATTTATTGGTTCTGTGTACAGTTGCTTGTAAGAAAAAAGCAGTAACATGTCCAAACATACACTTCCAATATATTCCGTCACACTACATTTTTAAGATTCTAAAAATACACACACATATTCATCTCTCAAACTCTTGAGTTTCTTCTAACATTTTCAATTTATTTGGAACCCTGAAAGAACTGTCAATGTTTCATGATTGTTCCACTTCATACTTCTATTTTGGTATTTAGATCTCAAGAGACTCCTATAGATGGGCAGCCTCCTGCGTTACCACCCAAACAATTTAAAAAGAACAGTTGGAACCAAATTCATCATTCACACTCACAGCAAGAACTGGATAACCATATTAATGAAACATTTGATGTTCCTGCATCACCAGAAAAATCCACAGTAAGTTTTTTAATCCGTTTGAACCATTCTGCTTTTAATCAGAATGATAGTCCTGAGCTTGGTTCTGATCCGTTTCAGAGAGTTGCTGTGTTTGTGCATTACTTTGCAGCATTTTCATTAAACATACTGTCCCTTCACCAGCTCATGCTGGTTGTTCCACCTGCTGGAGTAGTCCTTTGTCAGTTGTCAGCAAATCACTACACTGGGATGGTTTTGCAAACATTTTGAGCATTAGATTTTAAGCAGATGCAGAAATTTCTATGTGACCTCTTCTTTGAAAACTTATTTGCCATCAGTTTTAAAGACGACATTGCAGACGCTGCCACTGGTATTTAATCTAGCTTTCATCAGAAAAACTAAACCTAAAAGTGTCTACCAGCGTCTGGAGTGGTTTTACCAGGAGCAGCTTCTTGATTCTGTGGTTGCATTTCTTATCAGAATTTCCAAGAAAGAGACTCTGGCAAGAAGCCTGTGACAACAAATGTCAAAACAGGAGCAAACATTCTTTTCCCACATTTAAGCACGTGCAAGATGAGTAAGCTAGTCGGTTGATTATTATGTGACTGAGGTGAGATCTCAGTGACCATTTTTGTGATTTTTGTCCTTCCAGAAGTTTTCCAGTGGTTCCTGGTTTTATGCTGATATGGGACAAGAAATATTTTGCAGGATGGGAAAACTTTAATATCTAGATGCAGTAGCAAGACTGTGTAAACAGTTTTGTCAACCTCGGGTATTCAAAATTATGAGTTAATTCCCCAAATTGATATTTAGAAATGTCTTTGGTTTATATGCATTTTGAACTGTAAGCCTTATAAAAAGTTAAGATTCCCATAAAACCCCTCTTTAATTTCATAGCTGGGGTTTTATTAAAAGACCCAAAAGCAAAACTTTAAAAATTGTGAGCATCTGAGGAATATTGTAAAAATTTTTGTTTTAATTAAATAACAAAGCAGGGTTTGTAACAGCTTCGTCTTCGGCCAGTGCTTACCTGAGTTTTATTAAATACTGTTATGTTTTGAACGATAGCACTACTTCAGTCATCAAGTTTTTCTGCCCTGTATTCAGTTATCTTTACCAAATTGACAAAAATAACTTTCAGTTGTTTTTTTAACTCCTTTTCATTCTGAAAAACCAACACAGCTGTGTGAGAATGAGATTCTTTTTTCTCTGTGCGTTGTCAGTGTGATTGTTTGCTGTGCTCCAGTTTATGCTGCCTCACTTAAGGCAGTGCACTGTTGTAATTACCGATCTAATTTGGTCTGCTGATGACTTTTTAGTTTGGGAATTAGAGAAGAAGGAACACAGCATGACTGAAATTTTGTGGAACTGGAAGTTTAGGATTTGGAATGTGGTTTTGTTTCCAAGTTGTTTTTCTGACCAGAATTCAGGTTCCTGCACCACTAAAGTCTTCTGCTCTATCTCAGATATGTTAAAGAAAACCCTTCACCATTTTGACTTTATAATGCTGTGGAATTTCCTTTGTCTATTTTATGTTTGGAGAGTCTGTTTAGAAAGGTAGTTGGACAGGTGTAGGAATTATGACTTTTTACTCCATCTGCAATCCCCAAGTATCCAATCTGAGAATGTCAGAAGTATTTGAAAACAGGTGTGGCCAAGAGTCCTGTCAGTCAGACAGGTTAGTGATGATATACAGTGCTCTCTTCATATTTTTCATTATAAACTGTGGCTCAAAAGAGCCTCTTAAAGCAGGAAATTCGTAATTCCTTTCTGTCTGGGGAATGCAATGGCATAGAAGCTGCCAAACGCTGCAGGTGAGCATGTTCATTCTGTCTGATCTCTCATGCCAGTGCACACAGGCTGAAATGATTGGTACATGATCAGGCTTCCTAAGCACCCTTACTTCTCACTGACATATCTTATGCTGTTACTTTCCTTTCCTTTCCCAAATTGTTCATCTTTTCATTACTATGAATGTGTTTGGGGGATTTTGTTTTGTTTTAACCAAGAACAAGAGCTTAAAAAACCTGGAATTGAGTTAACTTTTAGTGAGCCAAGTTGTGCAGACTTTTCTAACCTATTGAACCTGCAGGACTGGAAATTTCTTACATTTAAAAATGTTCTCTTTATTACGTTCTGGTTTTGGTTTTATTTTTTTTTTTATTTATTATTTTATTTTATTTTTATTTTATTTTTTTCTCAGTATGAGTTTTCTGCTTTGGCTGTAATTGGAAACATTTAAAACTTCCATGAAACAGATTCCTTCAATACTGTGCAGTCCTCACTGTAGAAACTATAAATATAAGCTAATGTTGAGTCTGTGAAGTAAATGTTGATGAGAACAAACTAAAAATCACTGCAATTGCACTAAATTGATGTCTTTCAGATTAAAAGGTATCTAGTATTCCTCAGCTTAGTGGTACTTCCTTTGACGGTGGTGTTGTGATCTGAATAAAACCAAAAAGAAAGCAGCTCAAGTTGTCAGAGTTGAATTAGTGCAGAGCATGTGTCACAGCTCATACTCCACTACCCTGGAAATGGAATAAAGGATATGGAACCAAGATTTTGTTGCCAGATTTGCCCTTGCTTACTACTGGAATATTGCTGTTAATAGAAACAAAGGGACACCTTCAGTTATTTTTCATCATATTACATTTTTATTATAGCTCTTCACTGTGGTCTTAATTAAAACAAATTTAAGGAGTTTCAGTCTAGTAAGCTGTTTTTCTTAAGACTATTTGAAGGCAATTAGTCTTTTCTAATCCTCTTTTTTACTTTGAGTTTGCTTTGAGAGAACACACCTTTAACTTAGTTATGTCCAAGACCTTTCCCTTTTCTGCAAAACTCAAGATTTTTGTGCTATTACCTGATGTTTTCTCAAGTGTCCAGGAGCAATTATTTGATGGGGGAACTGCAGAATTATTAGATACAATATCCTCAAAGTCTAACTGTGAACAAAATAGATGTTAATGTCATATAATTTTTGTTTACTAGCCCAATGGTGGTGTCCCCCATGACAATCTTGTTATGATCAGAATGAAACCAGACGAAAATGGAAGGTTTGGCTTCAATGTAAAGGTAACAGTACATCATTCTCTTCATGTTTATTGAGGTTATTTTTTACATTTATAATCTGTTACTAATTTAATTTGTTTTTAAAGGGTGGATATGATCAGAAGATGCCGGTTATAGTGTCCAGGGTAGCTCCAGGAACACCTGTAAGTTTATCAAAAAGCAAACTTGGTAGCAATATCTGTGTGTCTTGAAGGATGTATTCAAAATGCTAAATTATTTCATAGCTGCCTATGGAAATTTGCTTTTGCTATAACATTATCATAACAAAGCAAATTATGTGCAGTAAGAATTTGATGGGGCTGCATAACATACTTTTAAAGTTCTTCAATCCTCAAAAGCAATTTCTTCCTACTGAAACAAAGTTTAATTTCTGACAATTATAGGGCATTACAGATGCTCAGTATGCACTGTTTCTTGAGCTATGTCATCCTAAAAATACATTTACTTTATTACTTTTTTTTAAAAATAGACATTCAGTAATTTCACATAAATTATATATTGAAAGAGTGTTAAAAATAACTAAAATAGCGAATCTCTTACTTTAGTGACAGATGTAACTGAGTAAAGCCAAGATGTAGATTAAAATCAGACATCATGAATCATTCATCAGGTCTGATTGTCTGTTGTTACTGATGTTTAGTGACTATCAACAGTGTCTTCAAAGTAGGCACAATATTTGGCCAGTTTATTGCCAGAAATACTGACCTGGTATTCAACTGATTGGAGTCAGCTCTGTTTATATCTTTCAGAGTAAGGGTAGAGTGAACCATTTATTTGTTGACATTTAAGAAGTACAGTTTGCTCTCCTTTTTTTCTTTTTTTTTTTTTTTTGACTATTTGAAACTATTGAAATGTTTGTTAAAATCATTGTTCTTGTTCCTGTTAATTATTATCCCTGAATATTTAATAACATGAATAATTTTGGCTTTAAACATTCACCCTGTAGGGAGAAGATATTTGGTGATGGCTTGTGCTCTTTCTTTTCTGCAACAGTGTTTAGACTGTGATTACAATAACAATTTTTGTGACCCAAGTCCCCTCCATGGGATTACTGGGAGTTGTGCGTTGTCTTCAGTCCTTGCCTTACTCTTGCTTACCATTGTGATATTTTACACCTGAAGAATTTCAGCCTGTGGAATTGATGGGGACAAGGTTTTGTTTGCCGTGTTAGTCCCTTCCCTTCAAAGATACGAACATCCTGCTCTTTAAGTGCTTGTACAAAGCGATTCAAACAGAGGAGCTCTCTATTTCAGCCGAGGAGTAGAGTAACGGCTGCTGTAAGATCTGTTACAATGACAATCATCTGCCAGCTGCAAATGGGGTTGTTCATGTGAATGGTACTGCCTATGTATTGTGTAACATGTTTGTCATTTGAATACAGAGCAGCAAACCATGGGAACTAGGCTGTTAGGATTCAAGGCCCCAAGTATAGTTACTTTAGGTTATTACTTTAACTTAAGAAATTGGTAATGGCTTGTGTTGCTGATGGTTTTGGTTTTTCCCCCCCACCTTGCAGGCTGATCTCTGTGTCCCTCGTCTGAATGAAGGGGACCAGGTTGTACTGATTAACGGCAGGGATATAGCAGAACACACCCATGATCAAGTTGTAATGTTCATTAAAGCGAGCTGTGAGAGACACTCAGGGGAACTTGTGCTCCTAGTTCGACCCAATGGTGAGTAGTTTGTACATCATAATAAAAACAGAATCCGCACCTTGCTCTTATTTCCTAATCTCCATTTTGTGTCCTGGGGTGGAATGCTTAGCATGTAAGAAAGAACTGTCCTTGAAAAGGAATTACATCAATACAGTCTATTGATCCTATTCTCCAAGGAGCTGTGTGTAACTAAGTGTTGGAAACTAATCAAAAAGTCAGACATCAAATATTTCTAACAGAGAGCTAATTTAAATTTTGTTCTCACTCTCATTGATAAAAATGCCCAGAAACCTATATGGACATTGAATGTATTTCATGAAGTTATTGTTATTCTCTTAAAGAAAAAAAAAGCCAAGCTCAAACAAACAAAAAACCCCTCACCAAATATTCAGTGTTTGGATGACTTTGGAGGTCAATATGTGCAAAATCCTTCCATACTTTTTTTAAAATAATGCAAAACCTGTGGTAACATTTCTACTTGAGGAGGCTTAATAGAAGTGCTAAAATGCAGTCTAAATAAAAGCTTGTGCAATATATTCATGAAATACTCTGTTGGACCATACCCAGCAGAGGGGCACTGGATTTAGTTCTGCTGCAGCATCCCAATTATAATACAGTTGGAGAGGAAAAAGCAAAATGAGAAACAGTGATGTTTAATTGGAGTAGTTGAAATTGCTTCAGCAGAATACCTCAGCCACCTCATTAAAAAATTTTTCTTTATTCACTTATTTGTACTCCCCACTTACTTGCACTCTCATTCTGTGTGTAAGTTCTCTTGCAGCTTTTGTGTGCTTACTGTCTCTCTCAGATAAAATTACTAGATTTGTTTGCAAATTTACTAAAATAGTTTCCCCTTGTGTGTTGATTAACTTTGGATAAAAACATGTGAGTTGTAGAAGTGAGGATTTACCAGTTTTCTCCTTTGTGGGATGTAATTTAAAAACAGGCTTTCTAACAGTATGTGTCTCTGTTCATAGAATAGAAGATGCATATTGTGTCTGATGTGAGACACTGAGATTAGGGATTTATATCATCCAAGGCAAGGGCATAACGTGAGTTTTGATAAAAATTTTAGCTGTGAGTGTTGTGCTTTCACTTAAAATTACTACTAAACCAAGAAAATAGTTTTATCATGAATTATAATGATCAACAAAGGCTCCTTGTCCTCTTCCTCCCTTGCTGATGGGGACTAAAATCAGTGTGCTAATAAATGTGGACTTTTCTACTGGAAAAACATTTGGGGGTTTTGCTGTTTTAAATAAATTACTTAGAGCTAATTTTACTTGTCAAACAGCATGTTCAGTCAGAGCATTCATACCTTTGCTTGTTCTAGCTGTCTATGATGTTGTGGAAGAGAAGCTGGAGAGTGAGCCTGACTTCCAGTACATCCCTGAGAAATCTCCACTCGATGGTGTCCATCAGGACGATAATGCTCTGAGGGAATCCATGATTCAATTAGCAGAGGGGCTTATCACTGGAACTGTCTTGGCTCAGTTTGATGTGAGTACTGTGTTGCCTGTACCTGTGTGCAAGTTCCAAGTCTCTTGGGATAGTAATTATTTTAAACAGAGCAGATTTCAGTTTAATTTCAGTAGTGTCAGCATATTTTAGGAAAACAGTTGTCTTACACTCTCAAAGAGAAAAATAACCAAAGAAAAAATCGATCCTGTATTGTATGTGCAAACTTACGAATACCTAATACCAGTTTTTAGTGTTATAAATAGATTTTATTGATTACTTACACTCTTTGTGGTTATCAGGAACATGCTAATAAAATACTTTCATTGACATAAAGACTGAAGAATGTCTACCAAAATATGTGTTCTGTACTCAGACTTTGACTCCCTATCTAAGTTGCTGTAGGAACTGAGTGACACCTGAGCTGTTGACATTTTATGGGCACTCTCAATGAGGAAAGATAAAATAACCAATGGAAAACACAGCCCTTATCTTAAGGGTTGTTGTAACTATGTCTTTTATAAATAGTTGGGTTTTAATGGCTTATTTCAGAACAGTAGTATACTTCCTGTGGGGCCCTAAAATGCTGATTGCAATAGCCTTTCTTTAGCACCAACTTGTGCCTTGGAGATAGTCCATCTTTAATGCACCAGATGAAGTGACCTAAAGCAGGAAACCAGGTCTGTAAAACACAACAGTGTGAATTCTGTGAATTCCTCATCAAATAGAGACCTAACATTTTATTATGCAACATATATTTATAAAATAAATTTATATTAAGAACAGTGGTAAAATTTATATATAGAAAGAACAGATTTTTTCAAAGTTATTTAAAATTCTCCTTAAACATACATTTTCAGTCTTAGCAGGTTCCAGAGTTTTTAAAGTGCTTTTTATTGAACCTGGATCGTTTCACTGATATTGTTTGTAGCACAAGGCAATGCATGACTAAAGCATGAGAGGACAGGAACCTCTCAGAGGAGATTTTGTGCGGGAAAAGCACGAGGTAACCCAGGATTTGCTCTACAGTTATTGAAATACAGAAGGATATCTGGGGGGAGGAAGGCAAAATCCCAAGTTAGACAACTGCCATGTCATCATGGATAGGCTTTGCGAACGAAGATTTGAGAAGGGCTCTACCCACGCTTGCTACAAGCGCGCCGATTACCAAGTGGAATGTCATTATCAGTCAATTGCCTTATTGATACACATTATTTTTTCTCTGGATTAATGTTCTTATGGAAATTTGAAATTTAATGTTCAGTTTGTCTTCAAGCAACTTGTGGCTCTATCTTGATCATTTTCAGTGATCCAACAGCATAACTAAATTTGTAGTGCTTTCTTTTTAAAAGTATTTTTGTGTTTGTGGAAGCTACTGTTACTTAGTTGTTTAGGTTCTTATAAGTACCTGGTTTTAGAAAAAAATTCTATTTAGGGAAACATTGTAATAATGGGTCTATTGCATCTGTTATGTTCTGACCATCAGTTTTGTCTTTTAGCAACTGTATAGGAAAAAGCCTGGAATGACAATGTCTTGTGCCAGATTACCTCAAAACATTTCCAAAAATAGATACAGAGACATTTCGCCTTGTAAGTATGCCTGTTTGGATATGTGCTATAAAAGTATTTTGCTGTGGCTGGTAAATAAGTAACAGATCTCTAAAAATTTTTTCAGATGATGCTACACGGGTTATTTTAAAAAGTAATGAAGATTACATCAATGCAAATTATATAAATGTGAGTATATTTTTCAAAAGCACTTCTGACATTAACTTTGCTGTTTTCTGTTGAAAAAGTTGATTAAATAATTCCTTTTTTTCTTCATAAATCTAGAATGGCTGCTAAACCTGTAAGTCAAATGGTTTGAAATTTTATTGTAGATGTAGTTACTTCCTAATGTTTTGTGGCAGGTGTTTTCATAAGTGCTAAAGTCTAGCCCTGCATTTGAATGTGAAAAAATGCTAACAAGCCCTCTCCAGAGGAATTAGTTCTTCTTTGCTGATTACATTTGTGAGAGTAGTGTTGGACGTCAGGAAAGTCTAATGTGGCAGCACTTTCTTTTGCATTTTTTTTCATTGTTAGTAACAACAAAATTACAGCTACTTACTTTAAAATAAAAAAACAGATATTAAATTCTGAGATCAATGTTTTAAAAGCTAGTGTCAAAACTCCACAGAGGAAGACATGTTTGTAGCTGAATTATTTGTCAACTGCTCTGCCTTTTCTTTTTTGAACCATTAATCTTGATTATGGCAACTACATAACTGTACATATGTAAAGTGTATGTGAATCTTTGTAGTAATTTTGCATGTGAAACACTTGGAGAATTTTCATCTGTGCCAGTCCATATTTACTAGCCTTTAAGAAATAGAATTAATGTCATGGATGCTTTTTTAATGTATTAGTTACTAAACAGTAAATAACTGATGCCTGACTTCATTTGCTGTAGGAATTGAAATAATGACTTTGTCTTCTCTTAGATGGAAATCCCTTCTTCCACGATAATAAACCAGTACATTGCTTGTCAAGGTCCATTACCGAACACATGTCCTGATTTTTGGCAGATGACTTGGGAGCAAGGCTCATCTATGGTTGTAATGTTAACGACTCAAGTTGAACGGGGCAGAGTAAGTAAAACATTTCCTTAAATACCACCGACATAATCTTAAAAAACTGTTGGTGACTAGCCTTTAAAAGATTAGAGGAATATACTCTTATGGCATCTAATGTGACAAGGGGATAAGAGGAAATGGTTTTAAAACTAAAAGAGTGTAAATTTAGACCAGCTATAAGGAAGAGATTTTTACAATGAGGATGGTAAGACATGGGCACAGGTTGCCCAGATAGGTGGTGGATGCCCCATCCCTGGAAACACTGAAAGTCGGATCAGATGGGACTCTGAACAACCTGATCTGGCTGGAAGTGCCCCTGCTCATTGCAGAGGGGTTGGACTGGATGGCCTCTGAAGGTCCCATCCTACCTAAACTGTTCTGTAGCCCTTTTTCATAAGGGTAGTGCATTCCTAGTACTTTTGCAATGATGACTCCTAGATTTTAAGCCTTTGGATGTTGTTAATGAAGCTGATATTTAAACTTTGTTCAGTTCTGAAATGCATTAAAGTCTTCATGTATTTCTTAAAATATCTTTAGGCTGCCTTGTTTGATTCTTTGTTGTAAAGTGAAAGGCAGCTAGAATTTACCTTCATAGAATTTTTTTCTCCAAATTTCAAATGAAGGAACTCCAAGAAGTTTGATGTTTTCATAGATGAGTTCTTTGATAGGTAGTGAAATTAATTTTTATGACACCCTAACACAGCTTTGTAGTGTTCAGATCCCATGTTTGGATGGCTGTCTTATCAAGGAATTCTCTTAAAACTTGAAATCTAAGATTTTCCATAAAATGTTTTTCTGTGGGTATAAGCAATTTGTTTAATCATATGAGAGAGTCATTGTCCTTTAATTTCCATATAAAATGTGTAAAAATAGAGTACTACTAATAAAGTAATTAGAGTTTTGAATTACTAAAAATAATTGTGTATGGTGCTGTTAAAGGCTTCAGGTGTATTTTGTGGTTTGTTTGGTTTTGGTTTTGTTTTGAACTATAGTTTCTCCTTAATAGCTTTGTTTTTTATGCAGCTTTGTCCTTTGGAGACAGGCAAAACAATCAGGTCTGGTAATACATGCAGTGTAATTCCAGAGTTATTTGGTTTATGGTCTGGAGCATTCACAGTAGCACTGGCTGGCTAAATGTGTGGACAGAATTGACAATATGGAATAATAGTGTAGTGGAATTCCTCCACACTCAGGATTTCTTTTGAAGATAGATGTATAGTAAGTTTTGGTTGTTCTGATCAACTCAGACTGTAGTTCAGCTGTCTGTATATATTCTGAGTTTTTAACAACCATGTATTTGCTGGGAGGTCAGGCCTATAAATACAATTAAAATAATTGAAGGGGACTTGCAGCATTTTTAAACCATTTTTCAGTGACTCAGTGTTTGGATGATGCTGCCTGCTCCCAAATAAACATGATTAGAGGGAATTTCAGTACAAGTGCCCTTTTAATTTGAGTTTTCTTTGCAGATCTGCTAAGAACAGACTTGCAATAGCAGTTCTCTGAGGTTCCCCCACCCCTTCAATAGTGATATATGTGGAGTTCTTTGGAGAGCTGCTCAATAATGAAATAAAAGGACTTATCTGTCTTATACCCGTAGGCAGACTCCCTGCTCTAAAGCTGATCATGAGGCTACTGACATCACTATCACTGCATGCCGGGATGTCTCAGTGGAGCAGGAAGTCTGCAAATCTGGCTGCTCTTAAAGAATCGCCAGGTGGGTTGGAAATACAAAAGTACACTTGAACTGAAATGACCTCTGTAATTAGGCATTTAAGCCATTTATCAGAAAACAGTAGTGTTTGAAGTTTTCATTCACATTTTATGACTTGATCGAGAGTCTTTGAAGTCCACCATCTTCATCTCCCTAAGTTCTGCATTAGCTTAGCAACTTTTTTGTTGCTTATCTCCTTTTTTATTATTATTAGTTGTTCTTTTCTCATATAAATATGCTTTGAGAAGGGCAGATCAAGATTTTGGAGGTCAGAAATGTTTACAAGGCAGCATCTTTGTCACTCAAGTGTTAGGATGGAATATTTATAGATAGATTTTTTTTTTTTTTAATTATAATGAAAGTTAAAGGCATCCATCTTCAGTTAAACGAACTGCAAGATCTGGTGCACTTGTCCTCTTGAAAAGAGAACCAGGAAATCTCCGTGATACCTTATTTTGTACAGTAATTAGGTAGCAGTCTATTTGGTAAGTAAATTAATGGCGATTACAAAATGATCAAAGTAATCTTTAACGAACACAAGTATAAAAACTAGAGAGAATGAAAACAATATTCTGAATTTAAACACAGGCATCTTTAAAAATGTGTTGACCTTAGGTTAAATGCCATCAGTACTGGCCAGAGCCATCAGGAAGCTCATCATATGGGAATTTCCAGATCACCTGCCATTCAGAAGAAGGAAATCCTGCTTATGTCTTTCGAGAAATGACATTGACTAATCTGGAGGTAAAATCATACTATATTTTTACTTATTAATCTGCAGAAACCTTGCATATTAGCTAAAACTTAATCAGGCTTTTCAACGTGGTGCATATCCATATAAATAGAACTGTTTATTTCTAGAAGCCTTTAGAAAACTGCTCGTATTGTCATGTACTTACCTAGTATAAGTTCTGCTCTTGGAATGATAACAAACCTTTCATAAGCAAAAATATCACAAAGACTCATTCTCCTTAATCATATTAATTGGTTTTAAATCACGTAAAAGATACATTATTTGTCTTAAAAGTCTTTAGTGGTGTCTCTCATGCCCTGGCCAAAGAAAAAGAGTAATTAAAGAAGTTGAGAACCTTGTTATTGCCTGGGTGATTTCAGAACATGAGACACAAGAGGTATTTCATCATCACAGCTGAAAGTCTGTAGAGACAAACAGGTCTTAGTAATTCTATCTTGAAGAATATGTGAAAGTAGATGGAAGATAAATCCTGCTGAGAGAAAGATGAATGGGGATTGGTGACTACATGTAAACAAGGACCTTTCTGAACATGCATTGCATGATTTTCAGGGCATGTGTAGTTTGCAGAGACTCCCCAGTTAGCATTTCAATCTCAGAAATGTTTGGAAATGAGTATCTGGAATTTAGCTCACACACCTATTTCTGACTGCTTGAGTTACCAGATGAGAGGACAGTTTTATAGAGCTGCCTTTTAGTTGATTTGCGGTTAAAATTCCTGTCCTGTGTCCTGTTGAGACAATTGCTCATCTGTTATCAGCAGTGGAACCTCTGTAAATGACTCAGCCTCTAAAGGCTATTTTCAGTAACTCAGCCTCTAAAGGCTATGCAGTAAATCCTGCTCTTTGAAATGCTGCTCTTACTCTGGTTGTCCAGCCTGTCCCCTCCACTAAGCAGAGACCTACTGATTATACTGATTATATTTGTGATATTAGAGCAAGGGCATGAGGGAGTGGAAAACAAAGTCATTCTGCATCTTAGGCATAGTATGCAGGGTAAAAATAAGAGGTGCAGATAAAGCCAAAGCAATGCTGCTCTTCACACAGGGTCTGAAGGAAAGCTTTTACATCTGAAGGTCCTGCCTGTCCCCTCCCTACCCCAGTTTTGTCATTTGATCTAGATAGTACCTCTTTCTGTTAAATTTGGTTTGGCCAGAATTTGACCACCTTCTTGTAGATCTAGTGTTCAGTTAGATTGTTGGTATACTTGAACCACTTTGCTATTACATGGCAAGTAATTTTTTAACCTTGAAGATGTAAACATTTGTGGATTGCCTTTTTTGTTGCAAGAAAAAAAAAGTAATTATAAAATTCAGAATGACTGATGGTTAATAAAGGGCTGCTAGTTGCCTGAAGCCACTTTTATTATGCTATAAAAGTACTATTTTTTTTTTAAATCATTGGTTTGGGCTTTTTTTTTTTTTTTTTTAATGGGACCTGAATTACCCTGGAATAAACTTTTTGTTTCTGCTTAGAAAGAGGAAAGCCGCCAGCTAACCCAAATCCAGTATATAGCATGGCCTGATCATGGGGTTCCTGATGATTCCAGTGATTTCCTAGATTTTGTGTGTCTAGTGCGAAAGAAGAGGGCTGGCAGAGAAGAACCTGTTGTTGTTCACTGCAGGTATCGATTTCTTCTCCAACTTTATTAAATCACCAAACGGAACTTATTTATCATCAAATGCTTTGTTGTTGAAATAAATTGTATCTGCTTTGGGAATGACAGGAAAACTCAACATTGAAATTAAACAAATATTTAACATAGTAATCACATTTCAATAAGCAAAATTTTGGGTATCTACATGCACTGATCTGTATAGAGATTGTGCTGGAGTGTTTTGTTTTATTTACAGTTTAAATGCCTGTGTTAACAGTCTACATAATGGAAATGGCAAAAGGTACTTGGTAACCACGAGAAATAGGTTCCTATTCTACAAAGCTCCAAAATAGCAGTATAAATGATTCATAGTGGAAAATGTGTGTTGTTTATGCAATGATCAATTAAAAGATATTTTCTCTCAAGTGTTCAATCTTAGCCTACGTGATCTTTTGATACATATATTGAGCTATTTTTCTCAACAATTTACTTTTGTCATGAATTAAAATAACTGTTACTCAGGTCTTTATGTGCACGTGAAATGTGAGGTTTGCTTTTGTGAAATAGTTTTTAAGAGCATTCTGCCTTCCTATAGTGGATTTCAAAATCTTAATCATTTAAAATACCTAAATAGCGAACTGGAGTAATGCATAATGCCAACTGTTTAAAATGAACATGTGCTATCACAATTCTTGGTGAACAGTTCTGTGGATAATATTAGACCTCTAAATTCCTGAATACTCCCCAGACAGTGTTCCTGAGCCTGAAGTGCATCATTCTTGTTTCAGAAAGAAACTGAGAGGTGTAAGGGATAAAATTAATTTAAAGACTACGAGTAAACTAGACATGTATTGAAGAACATGAGAGAGAAAGGTTTTCTCTTTTTAACACTTTGTATATCAGAAATTGTATTTCATTGGGTTTGTTCTCTTCTGCTTTAGGTGATTCAGGGTGGATCTTACTGACCAGGCAAACTAGTACCAGAATGACACTGTCCTACTTGACATTGTTTCTTACTTTCCATTATTGATACACTTTTTGTTAATATGGTTGTGAAAAAATAGCTACAATAGCAGCCAAACACAACTTCTATGTTATAAAGTGTGCCATCTGCAGAGAAACTGGAACAAGAGTAGGAGAGTGGGAAGAGTTTCATTCATCTCAAGGCACCAGTTCAGCTCCACACTGATAATTTCAATGTATAATTGAAACTTGTTAAAAGTTTTATGTTTCACAGAAGAAAATAGATGGAATATCACAGTTCAACAGAATTTACTTAATTGGCCCAACTTGATGGCTCTTGGGAAGTATAACCAAATTCCAGGAGAGAGTCAAGCAGAAGGAGCCCAGGTGTTCCTCCATATGGTGCATGCACACTATTTTTAGTATCTATTCAATATAATTGGACAAGGCATTAGTGCAGTGAAATTTGTTTTCAGAACTAAGCCACCAGCTTTAGGTGTGAGGAATCCATGTAGCCAGTAGAGAGTAGCTTTTGTACAGTAATAATTTAAGAAGTAAATGGTCCAAACCCACAGAGATTGTAAGGCAACAAAAAAACCCTTAAGGAATCTGAAAGACTTTTGTAACATTGGGCTACATAAAACACTAGTTTCTAGATTGTGTCATGTGGATATTTTCATTTTTACAGGGTCTTACTAGTTTTGTTGAACAGTTTCTAATTCTTGTTCTAGGTGAGATGGTGAGCCACCCATCCTGTCCAAGCCCTTCGTGATTTTCTTGTCCTGTCTCATGTTCCCCTCCATCAGTCAATGATTTATTTTTCCAAGCTGAAGAGTGCTATCCTACCTATCATAGGGAAACTACCACATTTTCATCATTGTTGTTGCCCTTCTTGGAATCTTTTGAAGTTCTAAAATGACTCATTGGGTTCTTTGACATAACTGTTCCTGTTCGGATTTGATAAAACATTCTGCATATAAATTCTATATGTATCAATTCTAGGAATATAAAATGCTCTTGAATCACTTTATATAACCAGCACATTTACATCTCGTCCTGAAATTCTCATGACATCATTGTAATATACAGTAGCTTTAATGCCACCTCCTGGACAAAGACTTGAATAGTAGTTTGGCCAGACTTAATTTTAAATTATGCTTCAAAATCAGAACAATTAACTTTCCAAGTTTGGAATGGTTATTTTAACTAATTTAGAAGCAAATACTTTCATTTATTGATGGAAATATTAGTTGTATGAGTTGAGATAATGCTGGCATTTAAAAATATATGTTTGGTCCTATATTCCAATATAGAAAAATACTGGTTAAATATTTCAAAAGTGCAACATGAACTTAGAAAATTTGAATTTGATTATCAATTTTAAGGCTAAATATTCAGTCTTTAGGGCTTGCTACTTGTGGAAAAGTGTATGTATATATAAAACAATTCAGATAAATCTTCAGATTTGTTTTATTTTTAATCTAAATATGATTGTAAGCTGTCTAAACAGTTTTGCCATTTTGAGATGTGTGTGTTATGGTACTTCCTTGTCTTGAAGGGATTGATACTGTGTATTCCTTTTCAATCTATACAAGTTAGATTTCTGTTGTACTTTTTATACTAAGGAATCTTGTCATCCTACAGAGGTTTCTAGTAATTGTTCTTTTCCTTATTCTGAAATAGGAAGGTATGGATCACTACAAGAACATGAACATGATTTTATCACAGTGATCAATCCTGAGAATCCATGAGAAGGAAGGTCTTTAAGTATGACCTGTAGTGGACACACTTTGTTTCATTTTCCCTTCTGTTTTGTTGTTGCTGTTTCCAGTGCTGGGATTGGACGGACGGGGGTTCTGATTACTATGGAGACAGCCATGTGTCTCATTGAGTGCAACCAGCCTGTTTATCCCTTGGATATTGTGAGAACCATGAGAGATCAAAGAGCCATGATGATCCAAACGCCTGTGAGTATCATCCTTGCGGTTTTGTGTTGCAGAGCAATAATTTCCTATGATCTAGTCATATCAGATGGATGGTTAATATAGTTGCTCTTGATCATATGGCAGAGATCACCTTTAGCCAGTGTAGCTCTAGCCTTAGCTCCAGGCAGGAATGAATTAAGGCTATTGGAAAGGAGCAATTATCTAAATTTCTATAGAAAAAACTTGAAAGAAAAAAAAAGCAGCAGCTGTTTCAGGGATACCTGGCAATTAATGACAAAAAGGGTCAATTTTCAGCAGTGTAAACGTCACGCAGTGGAGAAAGCAGGAACCTAATGCCTGACAGCAGGTTATAAAAGCTAAACACAGAAAGATCCAAAACATGCAAGAAAAACCTTCAGTGATGAAATTTAGTGATTTTATGTTGCCTTAGTTATAGTGGAAACAAGCCTAAACTGTGCTCTGTACTGACTCAAAGGGAAATAATCAGAGAAATAATGTCTTTTAAAATCATTATAATTAAATCTGATGCAAGATATATCGAAGTAATTCCAAGTGTATTTAGTCTAAAAATGAAGTAAACGAAGTACCAGGATTCCTTTGGGGCTTTCTTGACATTTGATGTATCTTAAGATACCAGAATTTTCCCTGCATCTATAATATCTGAATTTTTTGAGATAATTGTGATGTTGCTTTCATATATTGTATTGCATATCTGCAAAAGTTTAGAACAAATTTAGAAACTTCTTATTTGTACTAGTCAGGTATTGCTCATCTCTGAGAGCAGTTTGTGTTTACATTTAGAAAATATCTAAAAAGGGTCAAAAGGTTGAGCTGTATTGCCTTTCAGAAGGAAAAAAAAAAAAAAGATTTGGACTCTTGGTTGTTTCAATCTTTGACCAGTTCCAGGTTTTTTTGGGGTTTTTTTTTGGTTTTTTTTTGAATATGTGATCAATTTCATGGTTTTACTCTCATACGTAGTATTTAAAGAGAAAGTATATTGAAGAAGAAAAGGCACTAGATCACTATCAAATCACAATTACCTCAACGTAGTTACTGTAGTAGTTTCATGTCCTTACTGCTGTTCCTCTAATCAAATTTGAATAAACCTTCTGTGTTCTTCAGAGAGTATTGAGGCTCAAAAAGAGTGTATATGTGTCTCCATTTCTAGGTCATCCATCATTCAGTGCTGCTGAATTCATGTTCCAGTATTCACGTTTCCCTAAGAAAAAAGTTGTATTATTCGGGTAGCGCAGGAAGGATGAGGAAGGTGATCATGCATGAAAAATAATAAAGGATGGCTCTTGCTGTTTGTGATAATTCTACTGTATGAATAGCTATGTCTGTAGCATGTAGGAAGAAAGTTTTATTAGTAAAGGTAGGATTTGCAATGGTAAGGGTTTTAACTTTTTTCACAGGATGTGCTAAAATTCATCTGGTCTCCTCATTTTTCTTTGAGAAACCAAAATTTTCAAGACTCAGTGAAAAACAAGTGTTTATTGCACGAGAGGGAGAAGGGGTAATAAAAGAATTGGATTTTTTTTTTTAAGATTTCATAAACATGAGGTGTTCCAATTTCTCCTCGTGCCGGGTTCGTGTGTCCTGCAGGACTCCGTCGGTGTCCGCACGAGGGCGCTGTGGGAGGCGAGCTCAGGCTCCTTCGGGAGCACTGCGGGAAACACACAGATTTTACGAAGTGTATATAAATTTAACTATTTAATATACATGGGACAGTACAGTGAATAATGATTCTAGTACTAAATATGTTAATGTTCCAATTTAAGATCTGCCATCATTAATTACTACATAGAGAGGGCTGTTCTGACCAGCAGATGCACATATATATATATACATACACACACATTGTGTGGGATTCAAAGTTAGTTTTGGCACTTTGCATTTATTTTTTTTGTTTTCATTATATTCTCATTTGATTACTCTTGAGTTTTTTAACGACTGTTTGTTTAAAACAAAGTGTTAGTGGCCTCTGTGTATGCCAGTGCTAGACTTGAATGCATTGGACAGTTAGACATTATATAATGTTAAGAAACAGGAGTTCTGGCTTTCTAAAATATAAAGCAGTTTCCTTGTCTGTCAAATTCTGAGAGGGAGGTGCCAGTAACATGCCAGAATCAATGTAAGTATGAAAAAGCGCTTTGAAACTATAGTTTCTAAGTGCAAGGGCATGGAAACATCAGGTCAGTGAAACTTCAGCAAGGAAATACAGAGCAGAAAATTACTAAATAGGTGATGTTGTAATAATAGTACTGGGTTTGTGGGTATGACTTTTGGCATATATTTCAAAATGCCATTCATCCTATTCTTCTGTTGAGAAACAAAATGCTCTGATAAGAAGTTCCTGTTGTATTGTTTCCTAAACTAAGTTTGAAGCACAATTCAAGTCTGTGAAGAGAATGGGATGGGGAAATCTTAGAGGCCTTTTCTGCTTCCCAATGACATTTTTCAGTTACATTTCTTTCCTATTTACTGAATCTACTTTCCTTTTCAGAGTCAGTACAGATTTGTATGTGAAGCTATTTTGAAGGTGTATGAAGAAGGATTTATTAAACCTTTACAAGCATCACTGCATAAGTAAAGAGCAAAAAACCTATGATATCAATTGAGGAATCTTGTCCTCTATAATGAACTGGCAGCATTCTTTGTGCCATAATACTGCTTGCAGGAAATGATAGTGAAGTACAGCAAAGAATTGACAAAGGACTTTGAAAACTTCAGCACTGTTGCACTTTACGTTGAAACAAAATCAGTCTCTGAAACTCTTCTAACCTTCATCTGTTTGAAGATTTTATTTTCGTGATTTGCTCCGAACAAACCATGAACTGAAAGAACTAATTGTGTTCAGGGTAATCTACGATATTTCATTGTAGTGCCATATACTGCGCTTCTGGTTGAATTGCTACAAACAAGGCTTGGAATTACTTCACTCTGTTTTACACCCATGTCTCTTAAGATGAAAAACAAATGAAAAAACACACTAAGCCATGGTCTTTTTCCAGTGCTAGGTTTATTTACTATGTACAGACTCTCACTGTTTTGTTTTTTACAACATTAGCAATATTGCCAGTACTAGATAGATACACACTGCCTACTGATGCAGCACACATTGTCCTACACCCTTACTAGAGACCAGCTGGTTGTTAGAGGAGAGCTGGCTGTTAACCCAGCAGTAGCTGCATAATGCCCACTTACCAGCATCTTGTACAAAATAATAACAATAAAAATTTAAAAAAACCCCGACATATAAATAAACATCATTTCTTTGACACAGCTTGTGTGTCATACACTGGTGTATTCTGGTTCGTGTGACTTAAGATTACGTGATGGGAACTAGTGCATGCATTATGTCTTAACCCCTTAAGTGCCTTGAGACTTACAGCATACATCCAGTGAAAGGCACTCATGATTCCGTGGGGGTGGTATTGTCCTGTCATATTTATCTTAATGGGTTCAGATTTTAAAAACGGCCCTTGGTGCTTGGAGCGTGTTACCGCAAGGGGTCATGGAAATACCATTCCCTCTTTCCTTATACAAGTAACTGTGTGCTACTCTCCACAGCCAAAGCACCTCTGCCAACTTAATGAATGAGCATTGTATGCTGCTGTGTTGTAATTACGTGAAAAATCTGACACATTCCTTCATTCCTTCCAACTAGTAACTTACTGGCATCTGAGTATGAAATGCTGGTAGGTCATTAGAAGCTGATACTTTGTTTTATCCTTTTATCGGGAATAGCTGTTTCACCCAATTAGACATAACTCTTTAATAGCACTGATAATTAAGTTGAACTTAAAATCAGATGTGATTTAATTCCATTTTCTGCTAACTAATGTGTTAAGTCCTCATAGCTGATTTCAAGCCATGTTCGTACAGGTCTGCCTTTTACTTTTTTCTTAATTTGTGGGGGGGGGGAGGGAGGAGAACACTATGAAGTTGTCCCAGAACTTAATTTTGATTTCATGAAGACCCCAGTCGCCTTCTGTTATGCTTGTGCAAAATTGTTCCAGTTGGTATGGGTTGCTTCTTATTTAAATAGGTAGAAGATTTGTGAGAAATGTCTGTCTGATACAGTATCTGAGCTCATTCTAAAGATGCATAAATGTCCCTGTTTTTTAATATTTTTCCAATATAGGAGAAACCAAGTCAGAAGCAAGGTATCCAGTGTAATATACTGTAAGAAAAAAATCAGTCACTTCTTTGACTGCCCTGTGACAACATAACTTTGTGCCCTCTATTTAAAAGTTTTAATTTATTGTATTGGTTTCCTGAAAATGTTTATCCAGTAAATTTTGTTGTAAGCTATATAGAGCATAGAATTAAAGTGGAAAGTTCTACACTAAATAATTTTTAACTATTGAAGAATTATATTGTATAATATACTGTGTTCTATGGACATTTGAAACAGATCAGCTATGAACTATAAAGTGAAAAGGGATTCAGGCAAAGTGAAATCCTGGCTTATGACTTAGTAATAAACATGAACCACAATGCCAAATGGAAGATAGAGTTTTAAATATTTTTAGAAAACAAAATAATATTAGGAGGGCTGTGGCCCTGTTACTTATATTTCTAGATTTGATGCTTAAGTCAATATTATCCCTCAGTGAAAAATTTTACAAGAATCTCTGAATCTGATAAACTGAAAAAGAGTAACATGGTAGCTTTAATCTCAGTTATATTTTAAGCCATTTGCAACAAAAGAAAATTCTTCTTTAGAATTCTCCTTTAACTTCCATGTGATGAGGTTATTAGCTGAGTTGCTCGCTAGTTAGAAGATTATATTAAACTCAGCACTTAATCTCCAAAAAGTAAAATAATTCATCCATTATATTGAAAGAAATTTTCTTCCTAGTCAAGTTGTAAACAAAAATAGCATTTGCCCTGTTATTCTGAGGGAAATCAGAAATGGAGTTTATAGCAACATTATATAGTGTTGGTATGTCACATATTTAAATATTCTTATGAAAGTTGCCAAAGCAGTTCAAGTTCAAAAGTCCCATTTATACCACAATTAAGTGTGGGATATGTATTGATCATCTGTCGTTACTGTTTTGATTACAGACACAGGCAGGAACAATAGGTCTCTTGAGAATCTTCCTCTGCACTGACTTGTATTGTATTAACTAGTTGCACTGGGGAAAAAATTGGAACAAAGTACCTGTTCTTAGTTAATTTGCCATCAGTGGACTCAGTGGCTTTTTGGCTTCTCCAAAGCCAGGATAATGGTAACCAAAAACTGATTAGGAAAGAGAATAGCACTGAAGCCTTTCTGCACCATAAATCAAGTGTTTAAATCTTTCTACCTGTTGTGGTATAAATGGCCTTTAAAATATTTTTATATGGCCAAAAAAAAGCAAAAACTGCTTAATATTTTACTTTGGGTTATGAAGATCTGTATCATCCTTAAGAGTTTTTTAAAGAAGTTTTTGTATGTTTCATGCTGTACAAAACATGAATGTATCTTTCAGACATAATGACTTATAGACCTATATGTGGTTGGTGTTATGACTGTTGGATTTTATGAATAATTATTTTCATACCATTTGATTAGGAAAATGTTGGGTGGGTGTGGGAAAGAGTATGTTTGTAACACTTCCATGATACAAATCCAGTTAAAAAGAAAAAAAAAAAAAAAGTAGTTTTCATTGTAAATAAGAGCAATATTATGACAATTTTGTGCCAATGTAAAATGTTAAGACTTTTGTTTCTTTCCTTTTAGGTTCAGATTGAAAACTACCACTACCATGTCTTGTTTAAAGTGGATTTGAAGTGGTTTCTTTTAGCAGAAAGATAAGGGGCTCAAGGGGGAGCTTTTGATTGTTTTGGGGGCATTTTTTATTTTTGCTAAATATGAAATAAGATGCAGGTATTGTTTAATAAACCACCTACATATTGTCAGCCAGTCCACTTTTAGAAATACTCCTTTAGACATGCCAGATAACAGCTGAAGAATTAATTTATCCTGAATTTGGAAGCATTTGGTATTTTCAATCACTTGCAAGTCTTAAACAGTAAAATACTGCTTTTATGCCTTTTATTTTTATCTATTCTCTCCCAGTTATGAAACAAAGAAAACCTGATTTTTTTTCTCACTGCATTTAATGCTTGCTGACATTTCTTCCACATTTCTCTGTTAAGTCTTTAAAGCTTATATGCCATATAGATAAAGCAATAACACTTTTTCTAGAATATCTGATGACAGTCTGGCATGCTATCTATTAAAGAAAGGGTGAGAAAGCAGTTGGGAGATTAGGGAGCACGAGGAGTTTGTTATGGAACTTGTGTAGCTGGCAACTTTCCATGGAGACCTTCCAAAAAGCATCGTGGTACCCATGGACGGGCCAAAGTGCAGCGGACCTGCTGCAGTTGCACCGTCAGGGAGACGGGAAGGAGGGAAGGTGTGGCATAGAGATGTTGGAGCTCCAGGTATGCTGTGGAGCTGAATTATGTGATATTTTTATGCTTATGCAGTGTGTGTGCAGGTGTGTGGGGGATGTTTGATGGCTCAGGGAATTCGCATGAGCATGAAAAACTCGACAGATCCACCAATTTCCAAGTGAAAGCAGGTTGCCCTATACATATGCTGTAGTTTTGACTATAGAGCCACTATGCAGGCAATCTTCAAGCCCCTCAGCCCTGAGGATAAAGGGAGGTATTTGGCTGTGGTCCAAATGAAAATTCTGCTTATTTAGACTTCCAGCAAGTACAGGAATAGTGCTGTCTAGGGTCAGTCGCAGTCTTTTTTGTTGCTCACATCTCAGGTCTCCGGTTGGCTGGGTTGGGTGTATTTGCCAAGTTTAGTAGCCATCTTTTGTCTGGAGACTGGAAAAGCTCTATTCCATTGCTAATTTTAGCACTTCGATCCAGTATTAAAATCTGGTAAGAACATATTTATTGATTAGCTGTGGATCTTGCATGAAATTGCAGGGATTTATAATTAGTGGTCATTGGGAAGCTGTTAAAGGGGGAAGTCGTTGGTTTGTTTCAGTGTAATTGTTCTGTCCAGTCTCTGTTATCCCACTGCAGTTAGAAATTGAAACTCACTTGTTTGTTTAGCAGTCTGCAAAGGAGGCCAGTTCTATATCACTGGATTTTATCTCTGTACTTGTTGCTCCTACAAGTGTCCATCTTTTCAGTTCACAGGGCTTCTTCAGCTACAAATTTTGATCTGGGGCATAAAGCTGTAAGCTCTGGCTTGGGCATGTTTTGCTCACTGAGTGCTCAATGGAAAAAAAGGAGACATAAATCTCTTTCAAAAAAATTCTGAAGTTTTCAATTTAAAAAGTTTAAACTTTTTGATTAGTAGCATCATTTAAGAAAAGGTCACTAAAATATCTCTGATTCTGGTGTGCTGTAGCATCAACTATTTTTCCATGGACTGGCTGACAGCTTGTTGGTTGTGGTATTTCGTATTTAGCAAGCTTACACATTTTAAAGGGTAATTTTTCTCAAAGTGTTTTGATGTTTGAATAGTAGCACTTTATTTCATGCTTACTACTGACTGAACTATTGGAGAAAATAAATTGGGGTTGGAGAGAGATGCTTGATGGGGTTCTGTGCAGAGATGATTTGGATTTCACCCTGGTACTAATGCTTTCTGTTATTCCAGCCATTTCTTGTTTATTGTTCGTGTGTTTCTGAGGGACTTTCAGAAAACAGATATTAATAAGGTAATTCTGTCATCTCAGTTTTCCTGTCTTAAAAAGAATATGAAGCCTGGATGTGGGGGGAGGGAGGGAAGGGAAAGGAAAAAAAAAAGGTGCAAATAAAAGCCTACAGGGTACTTGTAAATCTATCTCTGTGATCTCTCTCAGCGAGCTGCAAATCAGCTATGTTTACTGTAAATGTTTCTGCTTAGCATTATTTTTAATTTAGATCAATTACCTGGAAATCAGTATTTTTTTTTTTTACTTAACTTATTTGAATTTTGGCAACTAAAGATAATGCACACGGAAGTTTAAAGAAGTCACCCTTTACACCTAGGCCAGGGGCCTGAGACATGAGTGAAAGGGTTAAACAGTTTACATTGAGCTGTTGTTTTCTTTAACAAGAATATATCCACAAAGACTAGACTATAAATGATCCAGTGCGATTATCTCGGTACATTGGGGCACCACAGTAACAACCCATAATAATCTTACAGGAAAATTAAGGTAAGAGAGTGAAGGTTTTATCTTATCCAGTGTATCCAGATTTGTTTTCCATTTGGTTTGCTTCGTTTACCAGTGATCCCATTTTAAACAGTCAATTTGGCAGGGCTGTTTGTGTAAGGTTTGGGGTTTTTTTCTGTAACAGGTGCTATACTATGTATAAATACAAAGGGAAGAATATTATTTAGATCATTATTAACAATCAGATGGTGGCAATATATTTGCTAGTTACTTCTGGTAATTAATTTGCATTTCCAGCTGTGGCTTTCAGTTGTCAAATTTCATCTCAGTTTCATACTGCTGAATGATGGACTGCAAGTGTGGAGTAAATCATCTCAGAGTTGTATAGCTCTTTTGTTGTTTGGACTAACTCTTGTGTATCTTTATTAATGCTGGGGGGATGCAAAGGTTCTTCCCATAAGTAGACTTTTGCCTATAAATTTGTTTAAAAGCACATGAGGGGGAGGCAAAAAAACAAACCAACAACTTAAATGCACCATCTTGGCTAAGCAGCCAGGGTGTTGATGGAAAACGATGGAAACTTGAAATTGGTCAACACTGGACAATGTGAAAATAAATTCAGCTTTTGTCACTGCAGCTACTGTATGCTTTAAAGGGCCTTATGTATTTGTCCTCATTTTGATAAAATGAAATTTCTTGCCATTAAAATGATACACTAACTTCTACCGAAAACCAGCAGTTCCCAGGATAAATATGCTAATTAACATTTAACAAGTCTTGTTTTAGTCTTAAGTAAAATTTCATTCTATTATGTGAAAAAATGCTGTTATGCATATTTTGTGGATATATTTAATTTCAGTTGACAAATAGTTGTCTAGGTACAGACTTGAAAATATATATATAGTTTACTTGTGGATCTTAATTGTTTAATTGCAAAATAAAGATGTGCTTTAGTAATTTAACATTCAGTTTTTTGTGTGATTTTCTTGCTGCTCTACACAAGGTTTTGCTGTGCTACATTTATACGTGTCTGATGCCAGGTAATGTTCACACTGTATTTTACTTCTTGACATTGTATGTCATAAATACATCCCTATGGATAGAGGACTAGAAGAGGATGTTAAATTATCAGGAATTAAGTTGTTTGGTTACAGTGTCAGCCCACGTTTTTTTCCCATGAAATTATATACTGAAAGTTTTCCTCTAATGGAAGAATAAGTTTTTAATTACCTTTTATACAGTGAGTGATTTGGAGACAGTGTTCAATAGACATTACAGTCTGATCCCAAAATTGACAGTATGAGGAATGCTGATGTGAAGAACAAAAATCCCAGATGGAAGCTTGTGATGAAACATTTGCTGCCAAAAAGTGAGGGGATGGTTCAAAGCAAAAGTGGGAAAAGATGATGAGAGGACTTAAGAGGCAAGACAATAATCTCAGGAAGGATGAGCATATAAGAGATCCCTGTATGTTCTAAATTTCACTGATTAATGTAGGGCTTGACAGTGAGGACAAGGTGTTTGAAGTACAAAAAGCTAAACTAATGGGAAAGCATTTCACGGAGAAAAACAGAAAAGAGGCATTCAGTAGGAAGAGGTTTGTTTAAACTTGGCAGGGGAAGAGTGGATAGAACACAAGTCACAGATACCGCAGCTGAATGTGCATATACTGGGCTGTATCTGAGTAGCAAACAGTGAGGAAGGAGTAGACTGTAATTACACAGAGTAGTAAGAGGCTGGTGTGAATGAAGTAGGAAGCACAAAAATGAGCAGAAGTTTGTGTGTTGCTGAAGCTACAGGAAGGAAATAATGGGAGTTCTTGGTGGCAACATGGGAGCTTGTGAATGACAAGAGTGGAAAGAAGCTCAATTTGAGGAAATAATTGAAGATGGTTAGAAAATTTAGGAACAACATCCAAGAATCAGGGAACTCTGTCTAATAGGAAAATGTGAATTCGTGTAGATGTAATAGCATGGAGACTCTCATTTATTTACCTGACAGATTTCTACTAAAAACTAAGCAGCTTGACATCCAAACAATCAGTTAGCTGATCTGCTCTGAGAATTCATAAGAAACCCCCGAGATAAATTATTTTTTCCACGTTAAATATAGTAAGATTTTGTATGGCTTCTTTGGGAAGCTCCCACATGTATTTGCAAGCTCCCACATGTACTTCATGACAGACTGCCAGGAGCAAGCAAAATACTCTGATAGAAAGTATCTAAATTCCTCCTGTTTTGTTATTTATGTTCTTGAATAAATAATCAAGCACAAACCTGAATCACACCTTTCCCCTAAGCTTGCCTGCCTTGCTCCTGCTTGGGGCAGGATTGCTCAGTTGTCAACAGACATTTAACATGAAAATCAGCCTGTTGCTTCCTCGGCAAATTGTGAGCAATTACCTGGAAGCTTTTTTTTTCGCCATTTCAGCAGATGACATGAAGGTAACTGGAGCTGATTGTGCCATGGCACGGTACTAATGGGGGTTTCATTATGCCAGCTCCTCTGCGCGTCAGGTAAGTGACTGATTATCTCGGCCCGGGATTCAGAGCTGAGCATAGAAAATGCTCCGTTATCATTAGCCAAAATCTCTGCTTTCCCAGACTGTTATGTTATCCTGGGATTTTTAAGGAATTTGGAGCTCTTTTACTCAGAGCTTTGTCACTGTTACCTGGCACTATGCACGCCGAGTTTGTATTGCCTTTCCTGAAGTTTGCCATTTGGAGATCTCAAATACTGGCTTGGACACAAATATTTATGTACTAAGAAAAACACAGTAAGGTGCAGGCCTTTGTAATTGCTGCCAAGGAGCAGGGCTTGTCCCCGGGGACTGGAGTAACACGTAAGAGAAGTGTCGGAAGTACCGCGGATCACCGAGACAGGCTGTTCTCGTGTTTTTGAAGGACCTTAGAATACAAACTGCATTTTGTAGTCGCGAATTTCAGTGTATAATAACAGGGCTCGTGGGTAGACGGTTCTGCTTTATTTAATACACTCCTCCCGCTGTCCTTTCAGGCAGTGTTTGAAGAGATGATTTTCTTCTAAACTTAATGGTTTAAGTGCGTGTCTGCCTGAAGGTTCCAGTCCCCGATGGGCAGCCGACGGCCGCTCACAGTCTCCTGGCCGAGCCGCGAAGCCAAACCTCTACGACGCGTTAGCAGAAACTACAGAAACTGCGCGAAAGAGTCCGAAACGCGTCCCGCAGGGTCAATCTATTCTATGATTCTAATTCCCGGGGCGCTGCCCCCCACTCCCAGCGCTGCCCCACCGCTCCCGCCCGCTCCACGCTCCCCCCTCCCCAGCACGTGGTCCGCGCCGCGCCCCCCGCCCCCCGCCGCGGCCCCTCCGCCGGGCGAAACCACCTGGCACGGGAAGGGGGAGCCCCTTCGCTACCGCGCTCCGCCCCGTTAAAGGGGCGATGGCCGCCCGGCGCGGCGGGAAGCACAGCGTTCCCTCTCCCGTCCGGCTGCCGCCTTCCCTCCCCGCCGCCCTCCGCCTCCATCCCCGCGCCGCGGCCCGGCGGGAGAGCGCGGCCGCGGGAGCCGCCAGGTGAGTGAGCGCGCAGCGGAAGGGAATGGCCGGCGCGCCGCCGCCCGTTTAAGGGCCTCCCACGGCGCTCCGCCATGTCCGGCGGCCCGGCCCCTCCCGGG
>JAYRBT010000181.1:12437778-12482317 GCA_036023395.1 Myiotriccus ornatus | reverse complement strand
CCCCGCCCGCCCCCGCGGCCTGGAGGAGCCGCCGCGGGGACGCTCCCGCCGCCCCGGCTGCGCCGCGCCCGCCGCGGGGCCGCCCGGCAGGTGAGACCGCCCGGGCCGCCGAGCGGGCCTTACGTAAGGGCAGGGGCAGCCGAGCGGGGCGGCGGCCGCGACCCGGCTGGGGCCGCCCGCGGGGTCGGCGCTCAGTCTCCGCCGGGATCCGGGTGTTTGTTTGCCCGACCCGGAGGGGCCGTCCCGGTGCCGGTCGCGGTCCCGGCGGGACGGGAAGGGCCGTGCCCGAGGGGCGCTCGGCGGTCCTGGCAGAGCGAGGGGAAAAACTTTGGGGGAAAAACTGTGGGAAAAACTGCACGCGGCGCTCCGGGGCGGGAAGGGGTCGCTTATCGCTTGTTTTCCATGAGAGGTGGAGTGTGCCAGCCAGGAAAGTAGCCGGTGGAATGTAGCGCTCAGTTGCTTTCCAGCTCTGAGGGAACATCCTCGCCTCGCTGGAGCGCGAGGGAGAGTTTGTTTTAGGGGAAGATTGCACGTAATTTTGGGAGATCTACGCGATCGCTCGTTTTTCTCCTAAAAGTGCTTTTAGTTCGTCCCAAAAGAATCACCCAACCACCGCCAAAGGTTTGAGCTGGGTTGTTTTTTGTTTGTTTGTTTGTTTGTTTTCAAAAGTAGCCAAAGGCTGCGGGTATTTAAACCAGAGTGGAACACCTCTTTGACCCTCTTGACAATTCCTTATCAAAGTCTGGTATTTTTTAAGAACTTTTAGTGCAGGTTTGTGTTTTGGTTTTTTTTTTTCTCTGTAAAAAGGTAACGTGTTCTTTCTCTCTCTTGGATTTCACAGCAAAGATGCTGAGTTTTTTCCGCCGCACGCTGGGCCGGCGGTCCATGCGGAAACATGCGGAGAAGGAGCGGCTGAGAGAGGCCCAAAGGGCCGCCACCCACATCCCTGCGGCTGGTGATGCAAAATCCATCATCACCTGCCGAGTAGCGCTGCTGGACGGGACGGATGTCAGCGTGGACCTCCCGGTACGAGTGATGCGAGTTTGTTTGTTAAATACAGTTGACTTGTGTCAGTGCGATTGTGGTGTTTGCTGTTTGCGGGGTAGGTAAAGGCACAGCTATTTGCCATTGCAGACTTCATGTTCGCCAGGTTACTGGTCGTTAAAAGGTGCTGAATGAATAGTTAACTTTGTCATTCGCTGAAACTAGAGTGTTTTGTTAGATGCCATCGAGCCTTTGAACGCTTTCTAGTGTGTTAATGTAGTTGTTGTGCCAAGGCTTAACTTAAGAGAGGGTAACGTGTGGGATGAATTTGATTTTCTTTTTGGTGACCTATGTATCTTGAGGAGGAGAGCAAATCTCTTGGTGTAACTCTGTTGAAGAGGAGGGATGAGCAGAAGTATGAGCAGTAATTTCTGTGTGGCTTTTGTTTGTCTTGGTTTTGTGTCAGAGATGGATGCAGTTTTTAACTCTAACTTGAGAGAGGAGAGGAAGAGGAAAAAATCTACTTCCTTCCCGTCCTCCAGGCAGATTATAAAGCAGGGATTGTCTCGTAGCACTGTGTTTTATTGCGAGTGAGGTGTTAGCCACTATTTTACATTTCTAAAGCTTCCTTAGTATGCACGTGCCTGTTCTGCTTGCCTAATTATATACCTCGTTTTGGCCAACAGGATGAACAGTAACAACAGAAGCCGTGTGCTCTGTTTTTCCATCACCCTGTGTTATAGTTGTTAACGACTTGTTTTGAGCTCCCAGAGCTGAGCATTAGGAAATTAGGAAACTGGATCTGCGAGACCTGACAGTTTCCGTGGGATTTTGGCTGCGGTCGCACTGGTGCTGGTGTTGGAACTGCTGACTAGAAAGAACATGTGGAACAGACAGTCTTGAAATGGTTCTTCTCTCTGTCCTATTTTAAGTGCAATTCTGGAGTGTTTAGGTAGTGTGAGGAAGTCAGGTTTTTGATTGAGCAGTATTGTTGGTTTTCAGCGCGCTTGTAGCAAGCGTGGGTAGAGCCCTCCTCAAATCTTCGTTTGCGAAGCCTAGCCATGATGATGATGATGATTGTTGATTTAGTGAGCAGAAACTGCTCTTGTGATATCCAGAACCCCGAGTAATCTAGAGTTAGAGAAACCCTTTGGCATCTTTATTTGCAAAATGACTATACAGATAGATGTTTATAGAGGGCAGTAAAATTAATTTTACATCTCTGAAACAATGTAATGAACATATCCAGTGCTGCTTAGTGCCTAGGATGTTTGATTTGAGGCCAGGAATGCCCACAAACACTTTATGGCAAGAGTTAACATTTAAAAAGTACTCAAGTTTAAATTGGTGTCTTTACATAATCAGAGCAGTAATCTTTGTAGCTGGAGTTGGCTCTGTAGGCAAATTCCTGGCGGCTCTAACAACGTTTCTAAGGCTTTGAGGAGCATAAATTGAACCTGAGGAGGTGTCATGACCTGCCACCTGGACTATAAAACTTAGACCAGAGTGCAATAGTAACTATTTATTTCTACAGGAAACTTTTTTCACTCCTGCTTTTCCTTTTATACATGAGTATAAAGCCTTGACTGTGGACATAAAAGTTATGAGTAACAGTACCAAATATGCTAAATCAGTGTAGCTAGATGCTGTAGTTAGAGTGCATCGTCAGTGGCTGATACATACCAGTTTCTTCGGTGATTAAAATAAAATAAAAGTAGATTAAATGTTTAATTTCAAATTCCTTGAAGTGTTTATTCTTGTTTCTCCACTTTTATCGTTTGTATTTTGGGGTCGACTCTTAAAGAGGAAAGCAAAAAAAGGTAGGGGAGACAGAGGATGAAGTGTGGGGTACAAAATCCTGGCAAAACAGCGTTGCTTTCTAAAATCTAAAACTTACATTAAAAATACACGTGCATATATATTTTTAAATTTTACAAAAACTTCCTTTGGGAATATTTGTCCTCTTTGAAATAAGACCTTTTCCAGGACTGGTTCTGTTACTTAGTTGGCAGTAGATTTGCTTTAAAATGAGCTCTTTATCTCAAAGAGGTGCTCTCTGGTCTGCCAGTTCAGTTGTGCTCACTCCCATTGTCTACCTAAGTGCTGTGAAACTGTTTTATTAAAAAAAAATAAATAACAAAGCTTTTCCTAAGAATGAGTCACTTAGCAAACGGGTTAGTTCACAGCCAGAGAAAGAGTTGCCTTGGCAGGAATGAATGCCATACCTTTATAAATCCATGGCTACGCAAATACTTTACAGTGGCATAAGTTGTTGCTGCCACAGGAAGAAAAGATGTTGCTTTCGTTACTGCGTTTGTCCTTGTTTTCGCGTACCCCTTGGCAGAAGAAACAGTTTTTTGGCAGCCAGGCAGTAAGCTAAGTCAAGAAAATGCTGTGGCTGAAAATAATCGGTATAATTTTGTTATGTTAGTTTCCAGCTGGAGTGATTCTCCAATCTGGTTCCCCATGTGCCTCCCCAAATGTGGTGAAGAAGCATTTAGAGGTGATACCAGGCTTAAGTTTGCTTAAAATGCTCTTGATCTGTAGCCTTACAGTGAATTTGCTACTGAGAGGAGTATTCAATTCATATGATTGAATCTGAGATTGCTGAATTTCTGTTTAAATTAAGAAAAAAAAAAAAAAGGAAAGGAAAAGAAGAACCCAACCAAAAGGAACACTTAAGCCAGACATGCTTCAGAGTCTTTAAGCACCAAAGACTGATGGTTTACGAATATTGACAGTGAGACAGAAGGGGACACATTGTAAAGGATGCAGTTGAGATTTAATTTATTAAACACAGAGCCAGGATTTGAGTAGTAACTCTGCTTTTTGTCCACTGATCTTATCTCTGATGTCTATCAAGCCACTTAATCTGTCTGCTTTTCTATTTCTTCTGTTGTTTTTAACTACGAAACTGCCTGACTGGAACCCTTCATCAAAGCTGCAATTGTACACAGTGCATAAACTGGGTTCTTTTCAAGAATCTACTCATTTCATAGCCATGTCAATGACTGAAGAATATCAGTGTCATGTATACTATTTACTGACACTTTGGTATGTTCAAAGTGGGAGGCATGAACTTCACACGAGTTATCAGTGTTCTTTTGGGGCAGATCGAAAGGTGTCAGGTTTTTTCCCACACCTTCCTCTCAGATGTAAAGTTGTGTTTTGACCTGGTAATTTTCTTCATCTGTTACCACTCTTCTGAAGCTTTATGTTTCTCCAAATGCATTCAGTGATTTTGACACACTTATCTGCTTAGTGAAACACTAAGAAGCTTATTATTTTGTTAATCTAGAAAAAGTTTGTATACAATAGATGTTGGTTGTAATTGCTGCTGTTGATGTTGTTCATTATACATTCTGCTTTACTGTTAATATGCCGTGTTCACCTTGGATAAAAGTTGGGTTATGCTTTTTCTTCCAATTTTTTAAGATCCAGGGGTGGAATGTTTGCTGAGTGATATGAGTGGGGAGAGGACAAGAACTTGTTTGCTGACATCCCTTATCTTACTTTTATTCCTGTTCCCATGTGAAACTAAAGTCATCGTTCCCTACTGAACCTCTGGAATTCCCAAAACTCAAAAGCTGTGAACAGCCCTGGTTTGCCACCTGTAGACTCCATCAGCTCAGCCCCTGGAATACTGGTTATTCTGGTGGTCATGGTTTATGGGGAAAGACAGGTTAGGGGGGAAGCTCATAACAGTGTTTTTTCTTGAAAACAGTTTTTCACTGGGGTCACCAACAGCTTGTGAAATACTTGGGAACAAAAATGTTTGTGAAGAATTTCAAATAAAGTTCTGTCTTGAGTACTAGAGAGTTCCAGAGGATTTTTAAATCGAAATATCTAAAATCTGAGTAGTTGTTTTAGAGATAGTCAATTCTATAACACTAATTGGGAGAGGGAAAAGATGATGAAGGTAGAGGGGAGAAATGGTAACATAAATAAATACATACACTTAGAATATGACCTTTTTTAAAATTAGTGGATTGCTTTCTGTGGAGAAACAAGGTCAGCCTTACAATGGTGACAGATAGTAAGTACAGGGTCTTATAGAAGCAGCACTGTACTTTGTGGAAGCCAGGGGTGTTTCGGTAAAAGAAGCTGACCCTGCTTAACCCACAATTTACATAATCTTCTCATGGATAATAGAGTGTTAATTATATTCCAGTTTCTGCATGTGCAACCTAAGTTTTAGGTAAAAGCTTCTTAGTAGTATAAGATGAAAGACAAATTATGAGAATGGATGCTCCCTGAGTAGTTTTTCATCTCGGAATATTCCTTACTTATGCGTGCATGAAATTTGATATGGAGATTGCAAAATGAGATTTTTTTTGTCCTTATTATAATGAAGTATCATTAAAACAAGGTATTGTACAAACCGGTCCAAGAGCTCTCTGGAATAGTGGAAATGAGCTAAGCTGTTTAGGGTTTTGGAGTACAAAATAAGATAAAAAGGGACTGTATTTGTAGTGATTATTTTAAAAAAAGAAATCTATCTGGGTTGCGAAAATCACTAATGAGTGCCAATGGCTTTTTGTTTGGAGAGAGATGATCCGTGTTGATCTGACTACGAGATCAGAGATGTATTACGATACTTGATTTTACTCAGTAATCCACTCTGTTTTTCTAAAAAGCTTTTAGAATACTTATGGCCCTGTGCTGAATATTTGAAGCTGTAAATATGAAATACATAATGCTGTTTGTGGCACAGATGCTGATTAACAAGAAAATCTAATACTGCTAAAAATGTTGGAAAATCAGTCATCAAATAAAATGAGTATTCTGAGTGTTCAAGGCTGGCTTTTAAACTTCAAAATAAAGCCCAGCAGACAAAAGTAGTAAGGACACAAACATTTGAACATGCCCCTGTGTGTTTGTGTTAAGGCTGTAAAGCTTTGGATTAAAACTTTTTTCCCATGCGGTCTTTTGTCTGAAACTATTGATGTGCTTTTGAGGGTTTCCTTAGACTACTGAAAGGCCTTTAGGGGACTGAACCTGGACAAATCAGTCTTGAGCCGAGTGTTCTGAGGCAGAGGTGCCATCTGTGTGGTGTGAGGGGCTCCAGCTGTAGTGCAGGGTGATCCCCTTGCTTCCTGGGCTGCCAGACTTAAATGCACGGTGAGACTGAGTGTAAAACACAGACAGGACACGCTGAGTCATTCTAGGTCCTACAGGGTGTCCAGGCTTGTGGGGTTAGTGGCAGGTGAGCATTTCAGCCTTGCTGCGATGCTCTCTTTCCCGGAACGGCTGGAAAGGGAGGAAGGGAGCAGCTGGAAGCGAGCTGTCTTTGCTACCAGAGTGAATCGTTCGGCCTGCAGTGTGCTGCCAGGGTGTTTCCGGGGATGGTGCTGCAGGCCAGTGTAGTTGCCTGAAGGTTCAGCATTCTTAACTCACAGTATAACAGTGAATTTTGTCTGAAGCCCTCTTTTCCTGCTGAACTGCCCCTGCAAAAGAGCTGAAGGACTTGAGGCTCTGGAGTGCTCTTAATCAGAGTGCTCCTGAGAAAGCTACAGGTGGAACACCGAATAAAACTGAAATGTCTGAGAATATACGGCGGGGAGGCATTTAAACCTTAATGCTGGACAAGCAGTTTGGATATATTCCGTATCAGACAGAATTAAAAAATGGGGTAAATCTGCTAGAAGATATAAACTTTCAGGGAGATGAAACAGAGACTTCCACAAAACAAACTGACAAACATGAATGTTCTTTGTCTTTTTATGTAATAGGTTCAATAAGCCTGAGCACAGTACATTAAAATCCTTCTACATAGCACTCTAATAAATGTACAGTATAATGGGTATTTAAATCAATACTTTATAAAGATTTTTGGGAAATGCCTTTTTCTTTCTCCAGAGAGTAACAGAATAAAGTGGTTAATCTCAAATGGTTTTCTTCCTGTATTTGTGAGACATTGAGTAAACAGAAGAATTGATAAGTTGTGTCTGTGGAGTCAGAAATTCTCTGCAGCCTTGAGGCTGCAAGGCTTTGTATTCACCAGAGTATATGGCACATGTTGTCAAAGACGGGGGATAAACCTAAGAGAGAAGCAGAACTGGTGTTTTGCTGCCGGTGGCATCTTTAGATGAAGGAGAAAATTGACTGGGGAGTTTGGAAAAGTTATTTGAAAGACTGGTGCTTGGAGTTTGAGGAGAGGAGCGGCTCCATTTGTAGGTCAGTGCTTAAAGCCCTAAGAAGATCAGGGTGATACAAATAATGTGTACTTCTAACACTGCCTTTGTAAAGGTAAGGGGTTTTAACCCTCTAGTTCTCCAGCAAACCTTAATGGTGTTAACCAGAGACACTGCTTGCATGATGTTGAGATGAAATCTTTTCCTTTAAAGCTCCCTGTTGGAGCTTTCTCATGGCTTGTTTTCTTTTCGGAACGTCGTTTGAGAGAAGGGGATTTACTTCATTAAAAAAGTGGACAGGCTCATCTGCTGCTTCCGCGCTGCTCTGGTCTGCAAACATGCGTAGGTGACATCCTGGCAACTGGGTAGCTGTAAATTCTGAATGGCGATCCATCTCTGCTCTGGCTGTGTGTAAACAGTGTATTTCTAAGGAAACCAGTATGCATATGAATTGTAACCCTCCTGATAAGTTGACAAAAACTAGGAAGGGAGGTTTTTGCTGTTCGACAGCTTCTGGATGCAGTGGCTACTGTTAATAAGAAATACTAACATAATCATTTGAAGAAATCTTGTGAATGAAAAGAATGCTCTAAAGACACAAAGGATACTAAGTCTCCATGAAGATAATGCCTATTGATCTCTTTTTTTCAAAGTTCGTCTTGTATAGGGACCTCCATTTCTTCACAAAGAAATAAGTAGGAGAAAATCCTTTTCTGATAAACATTTTAGTTAGCAAATTAATTAGGTGGGCGTTTTGGTTGCTTTGTTTTTGTTTTGTTTGTTTCAAGTTTTGGAAAAAAAAACTTCCCTGTGATTAAAAACCTAATAAAAACCTTCAGAAGTGAGCCGTTCAGCTGGTGCCTACCCAGCACAAGCTGTCATCCCCAGCTGCTGTAAGCCCGTGCTCCTTCGCTAGTGCTGGTCTGTACTGGCTGCTCTAGTGCTGAAAATGGCTTTTACATCAGGCAGGCAGGTTGTGAGAGGAAGGTATAAATGCTGCTCTTCAAGTTTTAGGCAGTGACTGAGGTGCCCGAGTCGATGTGGATGTCTCCAAATCACCTTATTCCGGGAATGAAGGGAGAAACCAGCACGCCGAGGTGACACCCCACCTCTCTACTGAGTTGCCGGGGTTAAGCCCAGCCTGTGTAACACCTACTCAGCCGGCAATTGCAGTTATTAAGAACAGCAGGAGGTGTCATTAGGACATAGTTGGGAGCATCCCTTTCATTCGGGGAAGAGGGAGAGGGGGGCGGGGGCCATGTGATTCATACCAAAGTGATCAGAAGAGGCTTTTATCTTATCCCACAGTGTGGCAAAACTCTTAGATGCCCTGCCTTATATATATATTTTATTGGAGTTTTCCTGTTGTTGATTCTCCTTCTGTGAGATGTTCGCTATTGCTTCCTGCGGAGAACAGCAAAGCATGTAAATCAAGTAGTCAGGTTTTACTGAATTGTAAACCCATGAGGAGTTTAATTTGTGCCCAGAAGGGAGGACCAGCCACTGACTGGACTGTTTGTGAGTGGAGTCGTTAATAGTTCATCAGTAACCATTAAGCAGTTTGAAAATATTTGTCCTTTGAGAGCAACCTGAGCTCTACTGCAAGGAAAAGAAAGAAGAGGGGGAGAAAAAAAGCGCGTGGGGTTAGCGACAGGATGACAATGTCACTTAAATTGAATGTTGCCTTTAGAGAGTTAGGGCAATTTTTCACAAGAAAATGTAATAAAAGTGTATCTTTTTGTCGTTTAGCTTTTTAAAAACACTTGGTGTCGCAGTTCCATTGAATACAAAGAAACTAATTTTGATTCCTAAAAATTGGTTACAAAGCAATAATATTTTTTCCTGCCGTTTATTTAAATATAAGGAGGAAGGACTGCAGGAAGTAAAGCATGTGTGACACTTTTGCTGACTTGCACCAAATACAGCTGGTGATGATTTAATTCACATGCAGAGTAGTATATAATGAATTCCATGTTGATAGCCCTGGTGATTTAAGTCAGAAAACAACGAGTAGCCCTGCAAATCTTTCCACAGCCGCTGCACTGCTTCTTCACGGACTTTCTCACGCATTATTCTCGGTCCACTTAATCTTCGAGTCCTCTACTGAGATGACCGAAATGGTGAACACTCCGTGAAACAGACTACCAACAACTAAAACCGAATTTCTGTAGCATGAAGTTAGAGATAGTATGTGGAGTATTCCAGGCTTGAGTCAAAGTGCTCCTGTCACCAACAGGGAATTTGGCTGAGATAACCGGTTAATTACAGTTTTAAAAGATGACCTACTGAGGAATTGGGAAGGATCTAAAACATTCTGGTCAATAAGAGCAGATATTCTATTAGTTTTAGACATGCTGCAGAGAGCTGAATGCAAAATAGTGTTTTTCTAGTGTTGCTGTGACAAGTACTGAATTTAGTTAATTTGTATTAGTATATATTATTGTTTAAGCAGCAGATACCCTGTGCTGAGGACAAATATCAACAGTTCAATGTCTTGGTCTTTAAAGACAGGCAACAGACTCAAATAGTGGAAGAAAAGTGTGGATTTACATGTATAGATGTATAGCCTTAAGGGTTCTGTTGGGAGATTCTTGCTGGTATTTAATAAGTCTGCTGTTGCCTGAAAAGTACTTTTTTCCTTATGTCAACACAAAAACTTGCCCTGAACGAATTTGATGAGGTCAACATCTCAATATTTCCATTGCACGACGTTTCTGGGTTCTGTGTGTACGTGAGGTGTCCTGTTTCCCTTCCATTCTCCCCAATACTTGGAAATAACTGTGTGAGAACTTGCTTAGGCAGGCTCAGTTTACAGACTTGTTTTTATATTTTGCTTTGAACTGTGATATATCATGTTGGATTTAAGTAACACATCAAGTAAACCAATGATTAGGATTGCAGAGTTAAATATAAAATGTTTGAAGATGAGGGTAGAGGAAGGTGGCTAAAATTACATATGCAGCTTTACTTAGTTGGATATTACTTGCTGATTAAACCTGATTATTTCTGAGAATATGAATATGGCTGACCCAGAATTTTGAGAGGTGGACTAAATCTGCTAATTAGTAGCTCACTAAAAATATGCTTAAAAAGTAAGCCCATTTCTCAAGTTGTGAATGTATAAATAGTAAGATAAAAAGAATGCAAGATGATAGTATTATTGAAATAAAGGAATCCTTAAGCTTCTTGCAGAGTAAGCATAAATCCTTTCTGCATTTCTTTGCATTTAAAAATAATTTTTTTCAACACCATGACTTGTACTCCAACTTACTAATTTACTAATGTATTTGACTACATTTAGGCATCTTAGGTATAACTGTTAAACTGTTCTTTCTGTTTATTGATATAAAGGAGTTCATAGCCTGAAAAATATATGTTGTGTAGAAACTGCACAGTGCTACTTATATGCCTTCTCTTTAAAAAGAAGTTTTAAATTTTTTAGATCATCACTGTAAAAATGATGTTTCCTTGGGGCCAGGGCTAAGTTTTTTCATAAATTATGTATAAACATATGTGGTGGCTTTTTGCACCTAGAAGTAAGTTTTATGAACTTACTTCTGTAAATGTGTTATCTAAGTACTATTTGTTCAAGTTGCTTGCCCCAGACTATTTCCTGGTAGCTGTTAAAAGCGCTTGCAAATGGAATGCTATATCCTAATTCAATAGGCTTTGCTACCTTCTTCAAAACTGGTGAACTGCCTAGATATTAAACAGTAGTAAGTTCATAAGCAATTTGGTGTACTTGGCTCTGAAAATTTTCCAGTGCATTATTTATTGCAATTGTACTACCAATGTTTCCAGTTCTGTTGAATTTCAGTGAGTAAGAGGGAAAATGATAAAATGACATTTTAACACTCAGTTGTGCTTCCTGTGGGGTGTACATTTGCCTTTAAGGAAAACAGCCATCAAAAAATATGAGGGGGAAAAAAGGTCCATGTTATATTTCCAGATGCTAAATTTTGTGATTCTCCTACTACTGGAATCAGGGTAGAAAGTATACCTAGAAGAAGGTAGATACTACAGTAAATCTGCCTGATGAGTGCTAAACCTTTTGTCTTTTCAGAAAAAAGCCAAAGGCCAGCTGCTGTTTGAGCAGATCATGTATCATCTGGACCTTATAGAAAGCGACTACTTTGGATTGAGGTTCATGGATTCTGCACAAGTGGCGGTGAGTAGCAATGCTCTTTTTTTAAGCAACAGTCTAAAGTTAAATATTAATATTGACAGAAATCCTATAAGAAAGCTGCCTTCTGTGAGTTAAGTTTTGTGCAGAAGCTCTGTGGTGTGTTAGTTTCAGTGTCCCCGAGTTTAATTCCACCTTCAGCACTAACATACTACAAAGCTGTTGTCTCTTCCTTTCTTGTCTTTCACACCTCCTGTGTTCCTGTCACACCTCCAGTTGTCACTGAGCAGGCTGGTCCAGCAGGACCCCAGAGCCTGGTGTGTCGTCTAGAAGCTCTTGGTGCTGCTGATGCAGAGAGGAAGGAGTAGAGTGAGTGCTTGGCCTTTTGTTCTACAGAGTGGAGAAAGTTTTCCTTTGCCAATGCCATCAATGTTCTCTTCAGCAAAAGTCATCGTGTTAATGTCTGCTTGCAGGAGGGGTATACCTTTGATTTGTTCAAATTAGTTGTGACTCAGACCTGCTGCTAGAAATTTTGGGAGGATATAGCTGTGTTTGTATGTACCAGACAGTTTGAGTAGAGGGTACTTCCTAGCCCGCATTTGTTTGTGTTTTATTGTGTGTTGATAAAAATGTGAAGGGTTTTGACAACAGAAGCATAGAGCATTGTTTGTTTGTCAGAAACAACCAGTTCTTTCACTTGGGGTCTCTGCAGTTTTATATAGATTCTTCGTAGAGCCAAGTACATAATCCTGCACACAAGGATAGCTGCAAGTTAAGTGAGCCATTAGGCAAGGAGTGTTTTTTTCCTCTGTCCTGCATCCTTGTAACTTAAGCCTTTATTCACTTAGCCCAACATCCCCAGGTAGCATGAGATCTGAGTTCTCATACTGCATATGTCAATCTTATTTGTTAGATTTATGACCTATTTTTTCTGGTTTTTAAAGACACTTCAGAATTATTTCATGATTAGGATGGCAAAAGAGAAGCACAGACAGTTTCTGCTGAGCCAAATATCTGAATTGTTCAAGGTCAGCATAGAAAATGGAGGTAGTGACTTATATTCCTTGACTTATGTGAAGGTCTGTGTCCAGAACAATTTGAAGGTGATCTCATAAGTGTTATAGCTTTGTACAGTGGCAGAAAACTGCGCGAACCTGAACCTTTGAAAGAAGCTTTGGACACAATACACTGCCCCAAAACACATTTATAACCTGGTGGCTTTTTTTCAAAGAAGCAATCAGATTTCATATTTGGCTTGTAATTGTAGAGAACATTCTCCTCAGAGATAATCACTGGTGATCAAAGTCTGAAGCAAATTTCATGGCTAGTGGCATTAGCTGTTTGCTGGGTTGCAGTTCCCAGTAGTGAAGAGTGGTCTTAAACCTCTTGTAGAGCAGAGACATTTAACACTAAGGAGGAAAAGACCACTACAGTGGTGGAGGGATGGCATTCAGAACCATGCATACCAACAGAAATGAGAAAACAGCATTTATAACATTATAAAAATCATGTTAGTTTTGTTAAGCCTGTGCAGTCCAGAATGTTGAGTATAGATAGTGAATGACTCCATTGCATTTATCTTTCTGTACCTGTATGTTTTAGCTACCTCAGTTACTGCAATGCGGCTTCAATGTATTTCCATGTCTGTAGGATCTCATAGACTGAGTTAGTTTTAACTGGTGAAACTATCTGTGTGATAAACTTTTTTTTCTTACTGATGTTAGCAAATAAGGCCATTGCATCTTGAAATGGGGAAATAAGAGTTAATCTTCTCTGCCTCAGCAGTGGCTAATGGCTTGCTTTTGTCCAGCAAATGGTTACTTCCAGTCCTGACAGCACCTGATTATTTGATACTGCACAGTCTACCAGGTACAGGGGATTTCGAGCTTGGTTTGCTTCCTTTTTTTAACTATCTGTGACTGAAAAGCAGCAGAGTAGAGATAACAATCTGCTTAAACTGGACCTTAATGATGTACTGTGTATAAGGAAGCAGAAAAGACTGGATTTTGCCAGAAGAGCTGAATGCAACAGCCAGAGATAATTAATTACTTTTAGAAATGAAGAACTGTTGCGATAGCAGCCAGTCCTGCAAAGAGGAACTGGAGAGTTCTAGCAGAAACCCAATCTGCAGCTGGAAACAAAAGCAGAGACTAATCAAGTGACTTGTCAAAGATTATTCAGGAGACCTGTTAAATAAACAGTGTAAGAATCCAGTCCTTTACTATGGACAGAAGTGTCCACTAGCTCTGAAGGAGTTAGTCTTTCTAATACCCAATCTAAATCTATTACTGAACTAGCTAGTTACACTTGCTGACATAAACTAGAAACATGTCGTTAAACAAAAATTTGAGAAATTTCCCACTTGTTTTTACTACAAATGAGTTTTCAATAGATCCATTTTGAATAGTAAAGGGTTGCTTTTTATTTCTTCTTTTCTGCTACTGAAGTGGTCACTAGTTTGAGTGCACTGGGGCTTGGGGAGAACACAGTATAAACTCTTCCTGACTTTTTGGATTTTAGTATTCAAGTAATAGCTTTTTTAAAGAAGTTCTTGAAACAGTTAGTTGAATTGAATGAAAGAATTGTCATTTTCTTGCGATTTCTGTGTTCTTTGTAGTCCGATGGTTAGGAATAGATTCCCCTTTCCAAGTAATGGCAGGAGGTAACAAAAAGAGCTGTTTGCAAGGTTATCTACCATATATCAGACTTGGTCTGGGAGCCGAGGGAACAGGTTAATTTGAGTTACAGTGAATAGTGCAGCATGTCCGGTGATGCAAAAGATGAAGATTCCTCGTTACTCTTTGGGCTGTTGGACTTTTCCTACAGCAGTGCTCAAGAGGTGTTTCTAGTAAGAGGCACAGAACATTCTAGCTATTTTCTAATGCCAGTCTACAGGTTGCAAGCACGACGTACTTGCTTTTCCTAACGGAATTCTGCAACACATTGGTTTGTTACTCTGGTGGTTTTATTTGATGTAGCGCTTCATGCTGGAAATTATTTGCATAGCATTGCACTAAGTATGAACCCATTAATTCCGTAGCGTGGGACCAGTTTTAGCTTCAGTGTCTTACTAAACAAACGTAATTTACACAAACTTTTTGAAAACCCTTGCTGGGTTGGGATTTTGATTTTTTATTTTTTTTAATGTGTGTGGGTTTTTTAATTTCTGCAGCAGCAAACTATTTTAGTAAGGACTTCCAGTACCCTGTGCAGTCTGTTGTTTGTATTGCCTTCTGTTTAGCAAACTTTATCTCTGGATTTCAGCAGTAGACTGTGCTGAGCAAACTCTCATCAAAAGTAAACTTTTTTGCCAGGTCCACTTGAATTCCATTTTAATCACTTGGAATAAATCTCAAATTTCTTGATGTCTGTGTCTGTTCATTTGTGTGTTGGTTTGGTGGGTTTTTTTTTGTTTTACCTCCACCTCCCTTAAAATCAGTTCTGTTTCCCTTCTTCCATGAACACTCACCATTCAGACAGAACTCCTGTGAGCAGCAGTGGTAGGAGCTGAGCAGAATGAAGTGCTGGAAGTGCTATCGGTGCCTGTCGTGGGCCTCTTGGTTGCCTTTCCCATGGAATGTGGAGGAGATGAGAGAAAACAGGAGGGAGATGAAACAGGCGGGCTGTGCCTATCCTGGAGCCTAGAAAGGGCTCTCTTTGTCATTCCTGCATCTAAATCACCTGCAAGCCTCGGGGTGGGTAGTTTGTATATTTTTTTGGTGGAGGAAGGAGTAAGTAGGTTGTCTCTTACAGCAAGTTTATGGAATAGGAAAAATACTATGATTTTCCGGAAGAGAAAAAAATGCTTGACTCCATTTCCCTGGTTGTGTAAGCAAAATAGACATAAATATTTACTTCATTCTTCCTTTAGCTTCCTGCTTTATTTTGAAAATGTATTAGATACATTTCAGATAGCTTTCTGTAGCCACTTTGTTTTAATAGGTAATGAGAGCATTTTCAGCTGTGTGCACAGCAGCAGCAGATGGTTCAGTTGTTCTGATCTGCAGCTAATTGAGCAATCACTGCACATCCCGGCTGTATGACAGGCTGACTTCACACACTCTCTGCAGAAGGTAGGGCTGTTCTGAAGACAGGAGCGTGTTTGCACTTGGCATTGCAACCTGAAAATACCGGTTCTTTTTCATACTCCTTTTGCTTTTCTGTCCTCCGTGGGGCCCTCTGTGAACTTCACGGCACATAGTTTGAAAAAAGGAGTGTTGCTAAGTATGTAATTTATCTGTATTAGCTGCAAGGTGACATTGGGGATTGATCAGATGAGGTGGTGTTCCCTGGGCATGGTGAACCATGCAGGACATGGTGTGTTAGGTAGTTTGCTTGGCTGTGGAGTCAGTGCAATTATGTTGAATTAGGGTGCCGTGTTTCCTGTTTAACTGAGTCACCTCCTTTGGAGGAGGGAGCTGTTGGCCATCTCGAGCAAGGAGATCTCTCCCACTAGCCATGTGTTAGATTTCAAGCTTTAACTTCTGGGATAAACTCTCCAGCACTGTCATTATATGCAATTATTTTGGGAAGGACAGTGTGTATGTGTAGGTGTTTCTCTCAATCTGCCATCTATAGCTTCTTTTTCTTATGCTGTTGTACACATTAGAGGTGAGGCCATTATTTTAGCTTCATGTCTAGTATACAGTTTATATTAGATAGGTGAGGCAGTAACTTCAGTCCTCCTGTGACAGTTGTTAAAATGTCACCTGTGAATAGATTTTTGAGAATTAAGTAGAGCTGAGCCTAATGTTGGGACATGGCTTTGCTTTTACTGCACTTGAGTCATCTAAAGAAAATGCCTGGAAGCCAACAATATTTATTTTGTCTCTCCCCTTCCTGCCTCAAGTAAACATCACACACAACTGAGTGCCAGAGTCTCCAGCTATGATTTATTCCTCTCTTGCACATTGTCACTGGCTGACCTACTAATGCGTGAATTAAGTGTTTGTTTGGACAAGATGAAAATTCTAGTGAAGTGGTTTCTTAGAATGTTTTTCTTTTCTTTTAAGTAGAAAATACATTCTTGAGAACTGGCTTTAAATAAGGTACTACAGGATGTTGTTCAAAACTGACAATTTGCATTTCAAACTTTAAACAAAAGGATCTTCATTGAGCACAGAGAGAGCTGTGAATTGTGAAGGATTTGGATTAGATTGTTTTGGCAAACTACTTGTTATTCCAAGATGGTCTTCACTCACAAATAAAATTTTTTTTTTCCTTTTTTGTTCTTTCTGGGAGAATTCTTTATTGGTAATTCAATGAAATTCATTTATTTTTCAGCATTGGCTGGACAACACAAAAAGCATTAAAAAGCAAGTTAAAAGTAAGTGTCCTTTCCATTTTCTCTTGGGGTCTTGACATACAGGAAGGACATAGTTGGAATGGGTGGTGGGGGCAGTGTCCTGTGAGGGGTGACAAGACCCAGTGACAAAAGACCCACATGGTGCTACTGATTGTTTAATAACCTCTTCCCTCTGTAGCTCATATTACTTTATTCTAATGTTCTTAATTAAACATGTTATAGGCTCATTAATTATAGTTAAAGCGGAGTCAAGACAGCTGAAGATGTTTTAGTGTTAGAGATCATTATCCTGGCTGTAGGAAAATGTGTCTTGGAGCCTCCATCCTTTGGGGCAGTCCTGAATGCCCAAATCTGTGTTCAGTCCACCAAGTGCTTACCTGCCGCACGAGCCTTTAGTGTGGCTTGGTTGTTTCAGTGGTGTGACTTGGGTAAGATGTGGCATCAGCTGATTGTTGTTTCGCAGCTTCCTTTCTCTGCACTGTGGGAAGTCTTCAGGGATTTGTGGTGCTGTGTTAATACAACAGAGGTTTTGGAAGCACCGAGAGAGAGAGAAATTCCTCCTGTCAAATGCAAGAATCAGCAGAGCACTGCACATTTTTAAAGAACTGTTAATCCATGCTTTTGCTGAATTAACTCTTTGCTTTCCAGAAAAAATGGTTCTTCAGTAGAAGGGTCTCTTAAGTCCCCATAAAATGTGTCTAAACTTTTCTGGAACAGAAGGATCTGAGATGTCAGCAGTATTTCCCAGAGCTCTGGGAAGGTGATGCAGAGACCAGCAGCGTGCCTGAGGGTTTAGTCAACTGCAGAGCCAAGATGCACAGCTTTCTTGGTGATGGATAGTCCTTAAATATAGGGATTAACCTAGATTCATGTGCTCTTGGCAGGCTGAGTCAAGTTAATGTGATATGACTGTTGGGTTGACTTGTAACATTTAAAACTATTTCGTGTGCATATTTGTGTCCTTTCACCCTGATGTTCTTCATGGATTTCCCTGTCACAAAGGAATTCCTGCCTTAAGACCTTGTGGTAGGACATAGCCAACCAATTTCAGTCAAGTTTTGTGATGTAATTCTGTGTAATAAAGAAATGTCTCATCCAGTAACTGTTACTGCTGTCTTGAATGAATTCTGCTTCGCAGTTGGCCCACCGTATTGTCTGCATTTTCGTGTAAAGTTTTACTCATCAGAGCCAAATAATCTACGTGAAGAGCTAACAAGGTAAGAGGGATTTTATGTGTGAGAGAGGTACCCAAATAAGGCCAGGGAAATGCTTTGTAGTACTTATTTAAACAGTTGTATGATGTTTCAGAGAATTCCTCAGAGCTGCTTGCTAACTTGGCTTTTTGTAAATGCAGCTCTCTTATCCTAATGTACCTGTCTTGAAATGAATGAGCTGTGACATAAAGAGTACTAAATATTTATATATTACTTAATGCACTGTTTTTCATTAGACAATTCTGGCAACTGATCTGAGTAGCTTATACACAATGGACAGAGGTTTTTACTGAAGAGAACAGACATTATTGCTCTGTCTTTATTCTTCTTAAGCTGTATTTAGTTTGAACTGCATGCAGTCATCCTGTCTCTAGGCAGAAAAGCATTGAATTGCAAGTTAGAGCTTCTCTTTGGCAAAAATGAAGTTCAGTGAGCATTTAATTGCTTTTATGGTCTTTGTAGAGTTTATGAAAAGGGAAAATAGTATTTTACTGCCATGTTGACAAGTGAGTTGACAGTATTGTATGTGTAGGATTGTAGCATCAGGTGAGCAGCAGTTTCTCTTGATTAAAGCATTTCACAGATTCATTCATAGTACTGCATTTCTTGTTGTGCTGTGACATTATTGGGGTATTTTGAAAGAGAATACAACAAACTGTCTGCAGTATAAATCTGTTATAAAAGGTGATGTTTCCTTGTATTTTTGCCACCGCTGCTAATCCTTAAGTTATGTTTTCATCATTCGTGGACATTTAATACCCTCAGCCATTTGTAAGGGCATGAAGTGCATTTGTTTGTTGTTCAGGTCTATGTCTGTGTGCATCTCTGATCTGCACTTTAGCCAAATCCCTGGGAGTTCTACCAGGAAGATTATAGTAGCATTACCCCTTGCAGCCATATGTGTCCTGTGCAACTTCACATTTACATGTGGTAACATAATGTGATAACTGCTGCTTTTTAATGCTTCCCTGCAGATCTGGGAAGAAAGTTTTACCTCCCCATTCGTGTTAGTAAATAAATATTTGGCTCTCTTTAAAAACAGTAACTGTAAACAAAATTCGGACCTACATCTGTATCTACCACTATGAAACGTTTTCATTCACCTTGAATGAGTTCTGCCAGTCAGACCTTGCTATACAGGTTTTAGTAGGGCAGACCTGAAACCTGAGGGCTTCTGAACCCTGTCTGCCTGCTTAGCTAATCCCCCCACAACAGGAGAGCAGCAAGTCTTCCTTCTGCTTTGAGACAGTTTGACACGGTAAAGAAACAGAGGCAGTGGGAAGCAGAGCTGTGCTGGGGGTTATCGGTGTCACTGGGGGCTTTCTCAGGGTTCCACCCTTGTGCAACAGGACAGGCAGCTGAAGCCGCTTTTCAGCTTTCAAGGTGCAGCTTGCTCATGTTCTCTGGCAGCTTCCCATCAGATGCCGCCAGTCAGAGGTCATGTAACACAGCATGGGAAGTGCTTGAATTGTTTGCAGGTGTTATGTGGCTGATAAGCACAGACTGGTCACACCCACTGTACACTGTGCTCATTCTTTTGATATCTGGGGTCAGTACCAAACAAATATATTCCCCACGTAGGGGCTAGTGTTCGAAAGGCTTTGGATAATAAATGGTTTGGCAAAGTATTTGTGGATTTCTGTGGGACCTGTAGGAAAAACACTTGCATCTGTTTTGTGTTTGTGTATGTAAGTATGAGGAGACACAGGCACACGCTGAAGCAGAAGCATTGTCTTTGGTGTTGTGTAAGGTTTCTGGGCATCTCTGCTCGAATTCACAGTGGATACCTCACAGATGGCAGTGCTTTATACCTGATGAGAGTTCCTCTCTTGTGGGAGGAAGGCTGTGTACTGCAAGGGAGCTGCTCTTCGCGGGTATTGGATTGGAACAATTGGTGTCTCACACAAAGGGATTTGTATTCAATATTTGCCCAGTTTTTAAGTGAGAAGAGTACAGAATAAGCAAGGCAATGGAGGAAAGCTGGCTCTAAACAGAAAACAAGTTGGAAAGGCCACAGCCTACTCTTAATTTTACTCTCTTTGCAGTCAGTTTTTTGGGTTAGATTTTAACTAAGCAATTCCTATTAGAAGCATTTATTTTTGCGAGACTTCAAAATAACCATTCTCTTATGAGGTTGGTAGGTCTGTGAATAATGAAGGAAATGTAGAAGATACAAATTGGGTTTTGCCCAAGTAGGAACAAAAGAGAAAAAAAAGAGATATTTACTTGGGTATCCTGTTTCTTTTTTGATGCAACACTGTAGGTCAGCTTTTGACAACTTCTAATTTTGGGTTTCCTTCATTTGAAATCCATGCAAAACACAAAAACCCAACTGATGAGCCTTGGAAGGTCATAGTGCAGTTTATTTAGTCTTGAAAACCCATGTAAAGAGTAGAAAACATTTTTATTTGTCAAGCTCTAACTTAGTCCTGTTGGCTGAGTGACATATTAGAACTATTAGTCAATGACTTATTTCTTATTTAATCCTACAGGTATTTATTTGTTCTGCAGCTGAAACTGGATATTCTTAGTGGAAAGTAAGCAGCCTTTTAAACAATACAGTGTGTCTAGCATGAAATTTATTAAACTTTTATTTGATAATTAGTAAGTTTTTCTTAGTAATGTTATTTTTTCTCTAAAATACCACTTTTCTATGCATGAATATCATCAGAGAAAAGCTTAAATAATGTAATGCTTATCTGCTGTTAATTTGTTGAAAATCTGCTAATCCTTTTTTGTTTTCTTACCCAAGACATTACTGTCAATTATATAAGTTGTCTGCTAAATAGTGTCAGTTCGGGCTCTAACAATGCATTTTTCTTACGGCAGATTGGAATGTCCTTTTGACACAGCCGTCCAGTTGGCAGCTTATAACATGCAAGGTGAGTAGGTACGAGAGGGGAAGAATGAAGTTTCATGAGCCGCTCTTATTAACTCTTTTAGTCTGGCCTCGTTGTCTACAGAAAATAGATTCTGCCCAGAGTGTGACTGAGTATGAAATACAGCTCTTTTTGACTGTAGCTGTGCTGAGAGCATATGCAGAAAATTACTCAGTTTCTCTGAAACAGAACAAGGAGTTTCAGAACATAAGCAGCTTTGCCCTAAAATTGTTTTCTCGGGTGCTTTTGTGCAAACCTGTCCAGTTTGACACGAGATACGGGTTCTGCAGTCTTCCTGAATTGCTTTGATGTAGTAACACAGCTCACTTTTATTTCATCGTATGATTTCTGCCAAGTGTTTTTTGTTGTCCAGATGAGGTACAAAACTGGTTTTGTTCTGTGCTCATTTGAAAAGTCCTGTATATAAAATATCAGCTTTTGACTTCAGCTTATTTGTAGGAACATCTTAATGCCCCATGTTTCATGCTCATACTTGAGCATTCACAGTTGAACTGCACTTGTTGATATTTCAGATCCTTGTTCAGCCACAAGACGTGACATACCGTCTTTTTCCTCAGCCATACTGTGCTATGCTCGAGCCAGCTGAGATTTTATTTATGAGTTGTCTTCAACTTTTGATTCCAGCTGAAAATCCAGCATCCATGGCTTTGCTGAGAGCTGTGTCTGACCCTAAATTGCTTTTATAGGTTGTACATCACTGATTTTCCTGGCCAGTGTCTTCTGTTGTTTAGATGAGGATGAGATCTTAACAAATATGAAGTTTGCTGTGTTTTCAAGCAGAGGAGCTCACAAAATAAAAGAGGCTTGAAGTTTTACAAATGTCTGCTAGAGTAGGCTTTTGGGTCCTTATTGGAGGATATCGATATATGGCCTTATTCAGCCTAGTTTGAGTCTGCAAAAAATCCTGGAACCTCTGCTGTAAAGCTGATGTACAGTCCTGTCTGATGAAGAGGCAATTTGGAGATGTGCCATGTGTTTGTGCTGCACAAATTCTCTACACCACATTCATCTTATAAATCAATTCACTGTTGTACTAACTCTGCAGGAGTTAGGTAGAACTAAGTCACTGAAATTCTTTCTCTTACAAATATTTTTCAAAGCACACTTCTTTTTTTTTTTTCAGGCAGGAACTCGTAATGGCCCTAATCATGTTTAGGTATAGAGAACTGGGACTAAACTGTGAAGCTGCTTGCCTTTTCATCCTGCTCTTTTGTGTGGAAGAAAAACAGTTAGAATGCATTCCATAGTTAAAAATATTAGCATTGTTAGAGCCTTAAGGTACAGGTTCAGTAAAGAAGATTTTGGAAAAACAAAGTGATCTAATTAGTCCTTATGTCCGTGGCTTTTTGTGCTCCTCTTTTCTTTCCTCCTTCCACAATGAGGTCTGTAGCAGGACTTTAATCTTACTGTCTGACAGCTGTGTACTTTTATTTAAATCAGCTGGAACCTAAGCTGGCTTTGACAGCATTCCTTTCAACAGAGGCAGGCATTTTAGTGGGAGTAAATTATTATAGAACTACAGGCTTCCTCAGTCAGCACTGAAAAAAAAAAAAAGGAGGGGATGAAAAGACTATTATTATGCTTGCAGTGTTCAGAAATCCAAGAAACAGGTTTTTAGATCATTTGTCACTTCTGTACCTATGGAATACTGTGTGTACTTATTTGACTTCTCCAGGTCTTCACAAAGATGTCTGGGTTTTTTCCTACACAAACATTTCTTCTTTCAGAAAGAGCAATTATTGGCCTGTATCAGACTTGCAAGGTTCAAGTTACAGAATTATTCCTAATTTTTTTGATATGAGCTGAACATCAAGAAGCAACCTGAAATCAGTGGGAGGAGCACTTAGTGACTCTGAAAATCAGGACTTTTTTTAAGGGAGTCCAACTATGAGTTTCAGCATTTAGGCACATATCTATCTTTAAAAGCTAGACTTGTTAGCATCTGTGGAAAATAAAGGTTGTGCTTTTGATGTGGCACACCCACTGACTAGTATGTTCCAATATGCTCTGCAAATAGCATCTCTCACTGTCCCTCTGAGCATGCAGCAGTGGACTAGATGAGCCATTTGACTGACCCTGTAGGGCATTTATTATGTTCTGAGATGAAAAGGAGAGCAACAAATAACAGCTGCATGATTGTGCCCTGACACAGAGCAATTTTAGCAGGACAGGGGGATATTGAATCATAAAACCAGAAGCTGATTTTTAGAATGGACAAGTAGTCTTATAAAAAGTGTCAGAACTAGTTTTGCATATTATAAATCTCAAGAGATTTGTTGTTTTAATAATTTAAGGCAAAATTCCATTGCAACTTTAGTCAGCTGTCATCTCAGTAGATACTTCAGTGATTAAAATGCTGAAAACTTTCTACAAGAAAGAAAAAAGGTAAACTTCAAGGATGTTGATAAATTTTCTTTATAGGAAGCTTGTTAAAGAATATGTGAATAGCACTTTGTAAAAATTAATATAAAACTTTTGTGCAGACCACACAACCTTTTGTTCAGTGTCCATAATTTCCCTATCAAAGAAGATGACACTTCAAAAGTAAGGAGAACTGGAGGAGAAGGAGGAACGCAGAAAGAAATTTAGTATTTTAGATTAACTAGAGAAGTATGCAAAAGTTACGCTGTATGCAAAAATATCCACTGTGTCTACTGGGAACAGTGTTTAACACTGCTGTTCTTTTGTAGCTGAACTTGGAGACTATGATCCTGCTGAACATGTCCCTGAACTGGTGTCTGAGTTCAGGTTTGTTCCCACTCAGACTGAAGAGATGGAACTAGCTGTTTTTGACAAGTGGAAGGAATGCAGGTACTACATCTTCCAGTGAATGCTACCCAGATGTTTGCGCTGATTTTTCTGTGAAAAGAATGTATTAAAAAGATGCTGCTGCTGATTCTTCTGTGGTTTTGTTCAGAAATATAATTTTAATACGGTTCTGTCATATTTTGTAAGAGGTTATAATGTGAAAAATGAAGCTTTTCAAAAGGTTTGAGTAAAATGATGAGGTATAAAACCTTGCAATGCAGGAACTTTTTCAGCTGCGGTTCGAGATTAAAACTTACAGAAGTGACCTTGGTGTTCATGACAGGGCACAAGTGTCAGCAGTGTTTAGGTTTTTCACCAACTTTCACAAATTTCTTTTTCTCTTTCCTCATATACCAGTTTTTCCTTTCTGGCTTTTTCAGGCACCTACCTAACAGCAAAAATTTTATTTCAGGGGGCAAACACCAGCACAGGCTGAAACTAACTACTTAAACAAAGCTAAGTGGCTGGAAATGTATGGTGTAGACATGCACATAGTCAAGGTATGTTTCACCGCAGCGTGGTGACCTTTGGAAATGATAATGTTGGCTTTGTGCTGAGTTTCAACACGAGTTTTACTGGGGGGGGGGAGGGGGATAAAAAGGAATATTGTACTCATGCAATCTCTGTAACAAGTGATCTGGCTTTGTGTCAACATTACAGTCACTCCTTGGTATATATTTCTAGAAGGTATCTTTAGTCCAGGCATATCTGCTCTGTGTTAAATATGTGATTGGTGTGGCAATATGTACTACACTTTGTGTTTAACTAAGAGTTTTATGAAAAATTGCAGTAATTAAAATTGGCTGGGGTCCAGTCAGCTGCCAGTTGAAGAACTACAAGTAAAAATAGATCTCCTGTGGAGAAGGAAGTGCAGTGAACTGCGTAAGGAGGTCCTTATTACACAGACAAATCAAGAATCTTTAATTTTCCACTTTAGTCAGCCTTATTGAAGAGTTGTAAACAAGAGAAATGCAGTGCATAAGATCATCGAAACACAAGAGTTTGTTGTATAAGCAGATATGTGTGTAATTGTAACACTGGGCAAATAAACCAAATGATCCACTGGAGTAAACTGGATAAAGGGTCAAACACCAAAACGAGTATAATCTGTATTTTCTGGCAATTAGGCAAGGGACGGCAATGATTACAGCCTGGGACTAACACCTACGGGAGTTCTTGTCTTCGAAGGAGACACGAAGATTGGTTTGTTTTTCTGGTAAGCTCTCTGATGTACCTTCAAATGTATTTTAGATTTTTACTCTTTTGTTTCTTTTGCAATAACAAAAGAAAAATTTGTTTGGGATATGAGAGCGCTGTGAATATTAGGTACCTTCTCAGGGAGTTCCTAAGAGAGTTAGACATAACCTGCACTTTCTGTTCATCTTGCAGGCCAAAGATAACAAGGCTTGACTTCAAGAAAAACAAACTCACTCTGGTTGTTGTTGAAGATGATGAACAGGTAGATAAATATCTGTTTAGTTACATCTCAGCCTTGGTTATACAGCACTAGTTTACATACTCCTGATCTCTGTATTTCATTTCTGAGAATTAACGTGGATGCCTGCAAGACTTCTCTATTGTGACTTGAGGTGGGGGGAGGTGGGAAATGAAGGGACTTAAGTGAAAAATAAATGGACTTGAGTACTTTTTTCTCACCTGTTTTTAAAAGTGGAATGCCTTGTGAAACTAGACCAGATACTTTGGAAAGAGTGTGCATTGCACAAAAAAGTTTAGAAAAAGGCCATGTACTACATTTAGTGGAATTAATTCCTTAAGCAGGTTCCAGAATTGTTCCCATGGGAAAGAAACTGCATGGAGCAGAGAGAATAAAAAAATAAGCATCGATAATTTGAGAAGATCCAATTTAGAAGTGAAACCATGTTAGCCTGATTGAGAAGTAGCTTCCTTTTGTAATAGTGTCTTTAATTTGTAATTATTCAGAGGTTTGACTTGTTGAATATATGGACTCTATAGCCCTTTCCAACTTTAGACAATGGAGCAGTTGTCATTAAAAATAGTAACTTTGACTTATTTAGTCCCTTTGTAAGTTGTCAGTGTACTTTATGTGCTTTAAGGGAAAGGAGCAGGAGCACACTTTTGTCTTTAGACTGGATCATCCCAAAGCCTGCAAACACTTGTGGAAATGTGCAGTGGAACATCATGCCTTCTTCCGACTCCGAGGTCCTGTCCAAAAGAGCTCAAGTCGATCAGGCTTCATCCGGTTGGGATCTCGGTTCCGATACAGGTCAGTGTCGTCTGTCATTTAGCACATCTCTTCTCTCAGTTACTGCTGTTCTTGGATTATGCGTGAAAATGGGAGAACTTGGTTTTCTTTCATCTGGGGCAGTGAAACTTTCAAGCTGAGTGAGTTGGATTATTGGTTTTATTAAATCATATGGATTCCCCCTCCCCCCCCCCCAGTATTTTCTGATTTATCTTGGTGATTCTGGTCTGTGCTGTTGGAAACCAAAGGTTTCTCAGGGTTTATAATCCTTATATAGCATATGTAGTACATTGTGTTTTATAGATCACTTTATCTGGAAAGGCCACACTTTTTAAACATACCATAGAGGATGGATGATTAACTTGCACAGTTGGGGACATTGCAAGTTTTTTGATTCCTGAGTTCCCATCAGTTTGAGGGGTGGTAATGCTTCAAAAGCCTCAGATAATGCCTGTTCTGTGTAAGGCACTACTAGTACAGGTAACAATCTATGGAATGGCTTGTGATTCCAGAGTAGCCTGCAGGATGGTGTTGGTTCCCCACCAGAGTTGGTGAGAACATGTGAAAGGGTATGGGACGTTGACCCCAGGCAGCGTTCATATATTTTTCTTTGATTTGCAGCAACTGGAGCAATACCATGTAGTCTCCTTGAGAAAAGATCAGTGGTACCAAGGAGTCAGCAGAACATGAGGGTGCCACTGCCATGGGGGTAGAGTCTGGCCAAACTTGAATAAAAATACTTCTCTGGGAACAAGAACATCTAGATGCTGGTTTTCAGTCCTATTACCATCTTTCTTTATGACCTTCAGCAACATTAGTTAAGCTGTATTTTCTCCTAGCATTTTTCAGCCTCTCCCAAACCTCATGCACTGTGACCACAAATATATGTAAAGGGCAAGTGTGTTTTATCAACAGCTTAAGGTTTAAGGAGTGATTGCTTCAGCCATTTGTCTTGGGAAAATGGAGTGAATATTAGAATGTTTGTAAAACTCTTTCCCTCTTTTACGGAAGACCCTTTGAGGTGTGAATTCGGGGATTTTTTAATAGAACTGCTATCAGATATTAGGCTACAAATTGAAAATAATGTGATGTTTTTGATAAGCAATGTCTCTATTCCATCATTAAAAACAAGTGATTTATTGCTTTATACTTTTACATGGCATTTTTAGTGGGAAAACAGAATATCAAACCACCAAGACCAACAAAGCCAGGAGATCAGCATCCTTTGAAAGACGGCCCAGCAAGAGATATTCAAGACGAACACTGCAAATGAAAGGTAAAAGAACGTCCATTCTGAGAAGTATAATCCTGGGAGAATCAAGTAATCATCTCCTTTAAAAGTTCTGTGTAGGAATCCTTCTGTAGCTACTTTGCCCTTCTCTTGAATTTTCAAAATTAGCTTTTCTTTGCCTTATATAGGAGACCACGTGTATTTATTAGAAAGAGCTTGTTTCCAAAGCATGTCATTCCAGCTTGCTTTGCAGGTAAAACATCCATGAAAATTGCACAGTAGGTCTCAGTATGAAGATGGAAAACTTGGGTCCGGGAAGCAGTGATATATTAATGAAAATATTTGAAATTTATGAATAGACCTAAAAATTTTTGTCATTGAAGTTTTTTTCATTGTTGCTGGGGGTTGCACTCTGTCAGCATGTGATACTTTGGCTCTTACTCCCACTCTTGCACAGGTCAGGTGTGACTGCCATGTCTGCTTTCACACACTTGCTTAAATCTGACTCCTTGGTTTGCTCTTCACATTTATGTGGGATGCATGCAACTTTAGCTCTTTTGGTTGCCTACTTTGAGGCAGTGCTAGGTTATTTTTATTAATCATATACTTAATATTTAATTCAAAACCTAATTATAAATTAAATTTTAATTAATGCTTTATATTTTTGCAGCACACACTGCTAAACTGGAAGAAACAAGGTGAGGTGCATTCCAGTATTTGAGTTTCTCTCTTTGATGTTTGCCACCTGTACTTGAGCACGTGTCTGCAGAAGGAGGATGCACAGTGATAGCCTCTTAAAACTGTGGTTTTGCCGTGGGTATTGTGTTTGTTTGCTTTACATAAAAATTACCGTTCAAAGCAAAGCTCTTGTGTTGTTGTCACAGAGACAATTTTGCCAGACTTGCTTACTAGCAGAAGAAGGTTGTTTATGGCGAGCTATGATTCTTGCTGGATATGAGCTGTAGTTCTGTGTGCTGCCATATAAAGAGATCAGGTAGAAGTGTGTGAGGATGTCTTCCTTCTGAAATCTGCCTACTCTGGCTGTGTGACTGAAATACATCATCAACTGAAGGTCACAGAGAAAAGATAGTAAAATAAATACTTGAAATAGGGTAGTGATTTTATATTCTGTATAATACTTGCGTTTATTTTTATATACTTAAGTATTAATTTTTATTCATGATCAACTTTGAAAGCGGGAGGCTTTTTGGTTTGTTATTTCTGTACCAAAGGTCTTCCTGGATGTGTAAATTCATACTTGCTGTTGCAATGTAAATTACTCATATGTATCTGAATCACACAGTTTTCATACCCTTCCTGAAGGTATGAAGCCTAAAAGGAACTAAGAACACTGACAGTGAAGGAACTAAGTCACTCAGTTCTGGTTTCTGTCCTTTGCCCTAATAACTTGTGAACATCACAATGATTAATTGCAGCCATACTATTTTTTAAAAAGTAGATGCTCATAGATGTTAAGCACCTTGAGGAGCTGGGCAAGGAATGTCAAAATAACATTTGAAAACATCATGCTTAATACAGCTAAACGTTTTCTGTTTGTAGCAGGAGGGTTGATTCTTGGATGAGAGGGGCGAAATGTTTGAGAAGTGTGGGGACAAGGCTGCAGTTACTCTCTGTGACCTCCTGTATTGGTTTCTGTTTTTAGAAAATGAGAAAGTATTCTTCCAAACTGGGTGTCATTAAAGTGCTTAAAGATCCTCTGCTGCAAAATGCAACCATCTGATTAATGACTGCTCTCATCATGCTGTGTTGTCGAGCCCTTCTCCAAGTTTCAGGCTGCTTAGGTCATTCTGAGAGTGGGAAGAGAAACTTCATGAGCAGTTTCTTCTGATAAGACTGCAGTCTCCTGATCTGCACCTAGGTGTGGCACTGTTGTTAGTCTCCACAGCAAACTATGGCATTTCTGAAACTCTACACTTCAGTGTTGCTAATTGAAATGCATCATGAAAGATGTATGTTGTTCCATTCTTCTGTGTTAACTCAGCACAGGGGAAGGTACTACCTAGAAGGCATTCCTTAATATTTCTGTTAAATGTGGGCTATTCTCTGGTAGCTTCCACATTCCCTGAATAGAGAAGGGACAAAGTGGGGAACAGGCAAGGAACAGCTTGTTCAGTGTTGATGTTATGGTATTTTAAATAAAATAGTTCTAAAGAGTCACTGAAGTAGATACAGAAATCTGTTTGAATTGTCAGCTTGCCAGGTTGGATAGTTATTGTCCAGACCCTAAATCAGCAGATTAATGGACTGTAGGAGATTGGAATCTTTTTTTAGAAGATTAGAAGTCTGGGGAAAAAGTTTGCTTTGCATGATTTATAATGCATAGTTATTGTATAAGGTATAATGCTTTTAAGTCTCTTGAAAATGCGAAATGTCTCTTGCAGATTCAGAAATCATCAAGAATAGAGATATTTAATTTATCAAATACAATAAATATTTAATAATATAAAATTATTATTAATGCTGTGTTGAGCTGCTGTGCACATAAATTTGAATATCTGCTTTTAAGTCCATTAGAGTCCATTCTTTATGCAGAGGAAACTCATTAATTTTTGTGATAAACTTTGTGATGTGAAGCTTCAAATCAGAAGCGTTCTAGTTATGGGACAAACATAGTATCTACAGCATATAGGTGAACTCTAAACAATGTTGTATTTGCTGGGACTTTAACTAAAACTGTATAATTTTTGCTTTAAACTTGCCCCACTTTACTGCTGAATTAGGAAGGCTTTTTAAGCCAAACTAGTTAAGGAAAGGAAGAGGGAAAACCAGATGCGTTACAGATAAGCTACAGCTTGAACAAATGAAAAATAATGTGGTACCCTCAGTTACCTAAAATGAGACAGCTGACCTAAAACATAAGTTATTCAGTTTTCTTTGTGAGAACAGTTAAATACTTTGAAAATACCTTTGTTACTCTTCATGTTTTTTTCTGAAAATCTTTACAGTTCTATCAGTCTGCAAAAGCAGTTTGTTGATCTGACTCAGTTTTAAATTGTTCTTGTCTTTCAGTACTGCAAACAATGCTGTGATCAGCCAAACTAATGGATCACAAGTAAGGACTCTCTCTTTCATAAGTTTTAAAGGTAGTTTTAATGCGTTTCAACAGATGTGAGATTTTTGTTGTTTGCTCTGAAAATCCAGTGACTGACCAATTGAAAGTTAAAACAGTTAACTACTAAACTGCATGCCAAGAAATGACTGCTAATTGACAAGCAAGGTAAGTGGTTAATTTAGCTGAGTGAGGAAGATACCCCATGCCCCAGTACTCTAGAAATGGCACTATTTATAGATACAGATTTTCATAGGTACACAAAGTACTTTTGTGTGAGAGTTGTTATTATCCAAAGCTCGTTAATTCTATATGGTAATTAAAATTTATAAAAAAGGTGGGAGTGTAGTTCTTTGGCACCTGTGTTGTTCCTGGTGACAGTATTTTTTTCTCTGGAAGAGGGGAATGCACCTATAAATTAAAAAATACGTTGTTAGCAAAAATTCTTTGTTTTCTGAAATTGAGAAGGAAGTCAGAGATACCTGTCTACTTAGTACTTGTACACAGAATATCCCATTTCACTGAAAAGGGATGATGTTAGTAACTCTGTGTATCAGAAAAAGCAGGACTTGGAGTTTGTAAAGACAATATCTTGCTTTCTGGAGCATTTCAAATAAAGAGTGCACCAGAAAGGGTCCCATATTGGTGGAAACAAGATTTTGGGGTTTTTTAATGTTAAAATACTCAATCATCATTGATAGATTGCTGCTCTGCCCAGCCTTTTGCCTTCTGTGCAAAAGGAGTGGTTTTTTTTCAGGAGCTGTTATGCTTGAAATGGCAGCCCAAAGATGTGCAACACAAAGGTGCCAGTCATTATTGCACAGTTTCCTACAGATGAAAAGCATTACTGCCTGAATTTAAAAAGGACACAGCAGGCCAGAGCTCTTTATTGGAATCTTTGAGCAGCCTTGGATTCACTATGATCCCAGTACTGTGTGCAGTACTGGAAAAGACTGGGTGTAGGTGTCCAGTGCCATGGAAGTAAGGGAAGACAATGGCCTTGCTTTAGTTTTGTGCATAAGAAGAAGTGGTGATATGTTTTGTTCTCTTTCATGTGTCATTGCGTCATTAGTGTGTATGTAATTACTTGTTTGTGTTCTGTCTCCAAAGAACTGGAATGCAAAACCAAACCTACCTGTTCTGACAGCGGTTCCTTCTGCCCCAGTCTTAGTGGAAATAGAAAATCTCCCCAGGAGCCCAGGAGCCAGCCAGCAAGACAAGAAGTGGTATGTTCTGCTTTGCTGGGAAGTGGATTTTGTTTGCTTATGCATGATTCAAGTAGCTGTTCCTTTATCTGTACTTAAGTAAGCTGCTCTCTTGTATCTTTATGTAAGTTGACAATCAAGTTAGTGATCATGCAGCTGATTTTTTCCTATGAATTGTGAGTGTGGCTTAGTCACTACCAACCAAAAGAAAATTTCTTCAGGGGCTGAAGTAGCATTTTCAAGTCTTGAAGAGAGCTGTGTCCTTCTCATTTGCCACAATACCCTTTGTAACCCTTTGCTTGGTATCTTGGGCCCAGGGGCTTACCTTGATCCTTAGGATAATACAGAATCTTGTAAACTGGTATCCTTGTGAATCATCTTTTTAACCTTTTGAAATAGGTGACTTTTCTCATGATCTTGGGAAGAATGGGAACTTGAGGAAAATGACACAAGCTGAAGATAAGAGCTTTGATTTCATGCAGTCAGCGTATTTGTTTTATGGATTGGATGCATCTCAAAACAAGGATGATTTGTTTGAAGATAGATAAATGTACATATCATTTAACTTTTCTTAAACTAATTCTATATTACAAAGCTATTTTCAAACCAAAAGTGACATATATCAACCCAGTTCTTGTGCACATGTCATCTTAACTTCTTCAGCTTCTTGTGCCTTCAGAGGCAATATGGCTTATCCTAGAAGGATAATTCTGGCTTTTGCCAGACTCATCAGGAGCAGTAACAGTGGAATGGAGTGACACAAAAGCTCTTATCCTAAGCAGTTTCAACCCTGAAGAGAAAAAGTCTTTCTGCCGTTGTCAGGCATATGAACCTGCTTTGCTTCAGTATCTCTTAAAAGTAGATGATACCTGTTTCTAACAGTGCAATGACAAATATATTTTAATTTCATAAACCGTATTCATTTAAAGACTTCTAATACTATTGCTTTGGGATGATAAGGGGGATGGTAATTCTGCTTTGAGTTGCATTTTATTGAAATTTCAATCAGAACATATGATCAATGCTGTTTTTCTTTCTTTTGCCCTTGATTTATCTAGTATCTGAACTCTGTGCTTGTCTATGGTGGGATCCTGTTGATCGCTCGATTCCTTCCGTGGTGGTGGGTGAAAGGTGGTGGTCTCTTTATTCTTCAGCATTCTCAATATGGTTTTATTTTTGTTCTTTTGGCCTAATTGCAAGATGAGTGCTAGAAACCTGTATTTCCTTTGGTGGAGATGTTTGACTCCTGCTCCAAGCAGTTCTTCTGGGGTATCTGACTGGTGCTGCTGTTCCTGCTTGTATTTGCAAGGCTGCTGTTGCTTATTGAAACCTCACTGCTTGTGTTCTGAAGCAGAGAGGGCTCGATAGCCAATCTGTTTCAGTTTTGGGTTTGGTATGCCTGTTTTAGGATTAAGAACTTGAGCCTGTCTGTCATAACATTGTCAAGGCATCTAAGCATACGTATGAGCTGCTACAGGATGTAGCCTTTGTATAGAAGAGTGGGAATGAATGTGAAGTACACCTGCATGTAACCCAAAACAGTGTGTTGTAAAGAAGACAAACTTCTTGGCAATCGATGCATTTTAAATGGGAGTGCAGTGCTTGTACTGTGAACGTGTTATGTTTCTTTGAACCATATAATTATTATTGAAAGTAGTTGTCTTCTGGTTTTAGTATGTTCACTGGAAACAGTACTGCCTGTAATAAAGGGCAAATCCAGCTGTAGGAAGAAGACAGCAGTTTGGAGCTGAGTCAGCAATTGAGCTACATTCTGGTTTCCTAGCTGGGAAGTGGGGTTAGGTTAATATAATTGCCAGAACATACATATTTATTGCCAGGGGCTGTGCCTTGGCTATTGCACTTGCAAGGGTGTCTGGGCGCTGCTAACAAAGTCTCCTTCCAACTGCTACTGTCTTTAATTGGCCTGTTTCTGCATGAATTATCTTTACTTTCTGTCAGAAAAATAGTCTTCTTTTAGAGAGAGCTTGCCAAGGATTGTTGAGAACACCAAAATCTTTTGGACTGTGGACTTGGTAGATAGTTGGATTGAAGGAGTTTAGAAGTAAGGTCCTGACCTCATGGATTTCTGTACTCTGCTTGGCAGATGCCTGTACTGGCTACCTGGCAGCTTAGATCCCTCCTAATGTCAATGTTTCCTTTAATTTAAAATGTTAATGCTGCAGCTGCCAACAGCAGTTGTGCCAGATTTTAGAAAGTACTTTGCCAGAGAGAAAGGATTTTAGTGTGGGATTTTTTTGGGTTTGTTTATTTTTGTTTTGTTTTGTTTTTTTTTTTTACTTTGCTCCATTCCTGTAAAATTGTCAGTACAGGAAAGCTGTACTGGTCTGCAGGATCTGAACGTGTTCTGGAATATTAGCTGCAAGTCTGGGAAGCCTAAAACATGAACTGTATCATTCTAAGTTTAGTCTTTTTTCAAAAAGCTCTTTCTGTGCCCAGACAGGACAGGAGACAAAAGTTTGATATTTTCATCTTTCTTGTGGAGTAAGTTGGGGATTTTTTTCTTTTTTTTTTTTTTTTTATTTCTGTTTTTCTTTTTTTGGCCTGCTGGTGGATGTAGCTTTCCCTTAATTGCATACATGAAAGAGATGGGAAAATAATGTAACAAACTGTTGAGGATTGGAACCCTCAGTATGTACATGTCACTCCCTTGGCATATTTCACAAAAAGCAAAATTTTGAATTTACCCATGGGTGACCTTTATGTAAAACCTGTCTCTTTTCTAAAGGAGGACTATCCCTGAACGTTAATCATTTACCACTGTTGAGAATCCTGCATGCTTTCCTGCTTCCCTGCCTTAACACTGTGATATTCCAGCTCATGCTCTGGCTGCTTGGCTGTTCTGGAACATGAGAAGGTGGAATTTGAGCTGAAGGCTGTCTGACCCCTCTGTGAACAGCAATAATCATTCCACTTTGTTTAGATTTGGCTCATTAAGTAGAGTCTTTTACATTAAACTGAAGGAATACCTTTGTTTTAGGAATGTCCTTGCTTCAATAGTTTATGAAGTGCTTTATTCCAAGCACTATTTTGATACCTGGCTGTACCTTCACATCAGCCTCTCCTAAAACGTACCAGTGAAGGATCCTAGTGCTGCACAGACATCAGATAACATCTGTTATCTGTTAATCTGATCATTGCCCATTTTTAAAGTATTTTAAAATTCAGCTGTTTCAGTAAATTGCTTATCCTTGCTGCTTTGGATATGCTTGTGCCTAAAGCCTTCCAGTTTTCTAGCTAGGGGCTCCTGCATAAAAATATTTTTCAAACAACTGTTTAAAGTGGTGAGTGTTCTCCCTTGCTCTTTTTTCTAGCTTTTGGAGGACTTTATTCCAACCGTGGTATAGACTAGCCGTTACTGTGCATGGCATTTCTGTGGGTTTGATTTTAGAAATTCAGAATTTTAAAATTTACAAACCATTATGCCTTCACATGCAAAATTAGAAAGCAAGGTCTTAGTTTGTATTGTGACCTTTTGTAAAATGGTCCTTTTCCAACTAAATTTTTTTACGTTAATCCAAGTCATAGCTGCAGTCAGCTTCTTCAGTAGTATTAGTCCCTTAGTCACCTAAATTATGAATTGTTTGTGTTTGCTCTGTTTTTTTCCTGCATAGTAATGCTCATCTTTCTGAGTTTCTGTTTTCTTCTCCTTTTTTTTCTTTGAAACTTGTGTTAGAATCTGTGCTTTTCAGTGACTTTGAAAACTGGTATTGCTTATAGATGTTGGTTTCGGGTGTACATTTAGACCTGCCACTTAAACTTGTTTTCTGCAAACAAAACATGCTGTATGCTTGGGAGGCCTGTTCCTCCATCGCGTTACTTCCTCCCGTCTGCAAAATGCACACAGCTCTTACTCAGTTTTGTGAAGCGCTTTGAAATATAAAGAGCTCTTCATTTGGTAAGTGCAGGCAATGTATACATGAGAGAGCTTAACCGGTCATTTCAGACTTGTGCAAAAATGTGCGTGATAATGTGCAGAAAAGGGGTTTATTTGGCAGTGTCCTCATGTGCACGTAACATCACGTGCCTCCTCCTTCAGCGGTTCCCTCCCGGCAGTGCCCTTCTCGCCTTTTCGCACCGGTCGTCTCGTCTTTACCTTTGCTTTACTCTTCCACCCTCTTCCTCCTCCGTGCCTGTTTACTAATTGTGACCCCTCCCGCTCCCCAACACTCCAGGCCCTTTGACGCTGCCGACCGGTGTCTCCGTGGTGGAAGCGCGTGGGCCGCGTGGGCCCCGCCGAGGAGCGGCGCGGACGGACGGTGCCCCGCGTTCGTCCACGAGCGCAATGCGAAGAACGCGGGGATGCACAGCAGTGCTGGTGCCTATGCTGTCCAAACCACCATGACCAGCCTCTGAGATGTGGGCCTTGCTGGAGCTTGGGACTGCTTCCCAGCAGAGCCTGGGAAATTGCCTCTTGAGCTGTCTCTGAGATAAGAACAACGGACCTAGGGCTGACTGTAGAGGGAGGGAAAAGCTTTATGACAAAGGCTCTGCGTATTGTGCTGTTGGTATTTAGTCTTCAAAGAAAAAAGAACGTATAGACCAGAAGCCACACGTCACTCTTACATTAGAAACAATATATATCTATCTATATTTATATCTAGATAGATCCTCTAAATTATGTTAAGGTTTTCCTTAAGCTTGAAAGATTTACTTTTTTTTTTTAGCTGGGTTGATCTTTGAAAGCCATGCAGGAAGTCACATTTGTTAAAAACTACACATGAAACTAGTGGGTTATAATGTGGTTTCAAAAATCTTGAGAGAAACAGAGGATGTAATTCCCCTCCTTTTGAACGATGGTCATGTGAAAATATCTAAGGTACGTGGTTGATCTGAAAACTAACCTTTTTTTTTTTTTTTCCAATAAGACCTCTTCTGAAACAGATTGTTTGGAAATGAAATAGAATTATTTTCATTTTTTAAGAATAAAATTATCAAAATTCCCAAAAAGGCAAAGAGTAATTCTTTATCTTTCTAAAAAATTTTCTTTTTTGCTGCTGTGCTTCAGTTGAAAAGAAAGAGAAATATTTCCTGACAGACACCAGTTCAACCATATGATTCACGGGGTTAATTTTTAAGTCAGAGGTTAAGACTCCAGCTTCATGGCTCGTTGGTGTTCTTGGGGGCCTTTAACAACATGAAAAACAGACCTTTACCCTTGAACACACTGTGTTTTCTGAAGTTAGCTGCTTTTAAATTGCAATATTCTTCACCTGTTATAAAGAAAAAATGATGAAAAGCTGTAGTAGAGGGCTTTTAAAATTCATTCATATTTGATTTTTAGGATAAAGAAGGTGTTTGAATGATTTTCAAATTGCTTCACTATGTTTCAAATTGCCACAGAGCCCAGAAATATTGTTTCCAGATACTTAGCCCAGAAAAACCAAGAAAGTAAGTGTCAGCCAGGACATAGCTTAATATTGCCTGAGATACTTTGACCTCCTCACCCCTGCATCTGACAGGGGGAAGGGGTTGCTAATGAGAAGTCTATTTTCCGACTCAGTTTAAAAAAAAAAAAAGAGGGATGTGCAAGCTGTATTTTAAAGATCTGTGAGGTCTACCAAGGTGATAGGAGCAATCTGCTGGGCTATTTTTAGTTTTAGATTTTGCATGGTGGACGTTGTAAACTTCTGGAGTGAAGCAAACCCATGTGTTCCTTTATTATTTATAAAGTTGCATAAGAATATGCAAATGAAAACAGGTGTTTTAACTTAACAATATCATAAAATGTCTGTGTAGTTGAAGGAGAAGAAGCCACTAATTTGAATGGAGTAATTTGGGATGCTTTTGTGTTCAAAATACAAGAACACTGTTGCAATAACAAGTCACTGTTTTATTGCGGTTTTAAGTTCAGATGTGTTTTTGTAGAGTCAGGCCACTGCAAGTAGTGGCCAACTCCTCGTGTATCAGAGAAGTTTCGTGAGGCTGTCAAAGAGTTAAAGAGTAGTGGAGGCTGGAAGGTGCCTCCAGAGATAATTAGTCCACCCCCATGCCAAGAGCAGGTTTGAGTAGAGCAGGTTGCTCAGGACCACGCCAGCCAGGTTTTGAGTATCTACAAGGATGGAGACTTCACATCTCCTATGAGAGATGTGCTTCACCAACCTCATAGGAAGAAAAGTTGGGGTTTTTTCTTGTGTTTAAATGGAGTTTCCTGTATTTCAGTTTGTGCCCATTGCCTCTTGTCCTTTCTTTGGCGTCCCTTGAGAAGAGTTTGACTCTTGTCTTTACTCCCTCCATCAGGTTTTTATAAACATTGGTGAGATCCTCCTGAGTTTTCTCTTCCCAACCTCTCCTCCTATCTCAGATACTCCAACCCCTTTGTTATCTTTGTGGCCCTTTGCTGCGCTCCCCCCAGTATGTCCGTGCCCCTCTTGCCCTGGGAAGCCCAGGGCTGGGCACAGCACTCTGAGGTGTCTCCCCAGTGCTGAGCAGAGGGCTGGTGACCCTCCTCATGGTCATGGACTGCCCTGGGATTAATTGTAAGTTCGGTAATTAAAGCTGTGACAAAGGTTTTTGTAGTAGATTTTTTGCATGACAGATTCAGCCTTGTTTGCCTAAAATCCATCTACCTTTAGGATTAAGTTGTTTCAGTGGGGTATACCTTGCACTCATTTGCCCCATCACTGTGAATCTTGGATACAACCTGAGGGTAGATTTTCCTCTGTGCTGGGCTTATTTTGGTGTACCTTCATTGACTTAAAGAGAATTACTCTCTTAGTATCCATTAGGGTGAGTGACAGCTCTCAGCAGCAGATGCTGATCCCAACAGCACCAAGCTGCATTTTTACAGGGATAGGTCACATGCTCCAGGAATTGCAATGAGGAAGCACATGGATGTCTTTCTGAACGGTGTGGTGGTGACATTTTTTTTGCTTTGTTTAGTATCCCTGAAGGTCCTGCAGCCAGCGCCTTTTCCCAAGGATGATTTCTATCCTTTGCTGTAGTTGTTGACTTGCACTTATGTCAGTATTTGGAATTATCTTCAAACAAATGGAAGACAGCAGAAGTCTTGGAATGTGGCACTTGCTTGATTAGAAACTGAATGTGTGTGAGCTGTCTCTGTTTGTCGGATCTTACATCCCCAGGATTTTTCCTTTCGCTTTCTACGCTTTAATGGGAAAAGGAAGCTCTTTTTTTTTTCTGAATATTTTTCATTTTCATTTAGGAAAAACCTCTGAAAAGGTTTAAATTCACTACTCTTCTTACCTTCAGGAGTACAACATTGGATGCACCAAAATTAAGAAAATTAATGAAGAATTTCATAATGTTGTACTACCTTGCAGAGTTTGTGTCAGTTCTGTGTCACTACCACTTTGAAAAAATAAATTAGCTTGCATGGTACTCCATGCTGTTTGAAATTAGATGGTTTTCAAGAGAATTAACTCTTTTTTAGCAGACTCAGTGTATTTTGAAGATTGTATTTCATAAACCAGCAGGAAGTATGGTTTTGCTTTTCAACTAGGAAATTAAAACCATACCAGTTGTAACTGACAGCTTTCTCAGTCACATTCTGCGTTGAATGCTGTGTGGTACATACTAATATCAATATATTTGTCAGGAAAAAAGAAGAGAGAATGAAGTAGCTACTCCCTTAACTGTGTGAAACCCCTGAGCATATAATGACTTCTGTGTGATTTATTACTGGTTTGACAAACCTTTCCATGTACTACAAGCCTTCATTATTCCTATATGTGTAATTATTTTGTGGCATGAACTCCTGGTATCTTTTATCAGCATTTCCTCTCAGAGTATTTCTTAAAATATGCTGGTGGAAGTTGATTCTGAAGACACAAAGCCTGGCACTTACTGCTGTGCAAAGTTCAAAATATCCCCTGGTATGGGGGTAAATACAGGAATATGGAAAGCTAATGACCTTTTCATTTTTGAGAAGGGCAAGCTGACTGTTGTAAAGTCCTACTATTCCTGGGCAGCCTTTGGCTATTTCCTTTATGATTGGTGGGACAGTTCATCAGTGTGTTTGTAAGAGATGTCAGAAATTCTGTGCAGTGATGCAAGTAGTATCTTGTGCTTTTTATTTCCCTACTTTGGCCATTTGTGAAGCCAGCATGGTAGTCCTCCTGCAGGTGCTCTGAAGAGGGTGAGAGTCTGGGTGGCCTCGAATGATTTGATGCTGTTTGGAGAACTCTTTTGTGCCTGCAAATTCCAGTGGCTGAGGGTCTCCCTAGTATGACTTTCCTCTTGTTGACTGCATATCTCAGGGTAGCTGAGTAGGTGTTTCAGTGGGTCTGAAGGCAAGATGGGGGCAATTCCTACTTGAATCTTGGCCTAGGAGGCTTCCTTGAGTCTACCTAAAATTCGTTTAGTTTCCCTGAGGTCCTGTCATGATGCAGGGGTGAAGCTGCAGGGTCTCACCTTGGTTGTCCTTGCTACCTCAGCCAGTTCTCCATCCCATGGCACAAATGGCAATAAGTTTTTGTACAAACTTTGGTCACCTCAGTGTAAGCAGCTTTTGGAATACACTAGACACTGAGCATGCTATTTGAATATGTTGTCACATTTTAAGACTGCCCTGATCTGTAGCAGGCAAGTTTTTGAATCAGCTCTCTTGTCTGTCTAGTAAATATTAACTGCAGTTGTCATGGGGAGGAAAAGGGTAGTATAATTATCCTAGCAGTTTTCTAGTCAAGATACATTTCATTTTTCACTCATTTCCTCTCCACTGTGGTACAATGCTAAGAAAAGAATTAGAAGATTTAAGCACAAAGAAGTGTTACTGATGCTCTACATCACCTCTCTGATGTAGAGTTCAGGGGAACTTATTCCAAGTTTCTTCACATGGTGTCAGCACCTCTCTGTGCTGCAGGCAAAATCTGAACTTTTATAATGGTTGTCATATTAAACAACTGGGAGGATACTTACAGAAAACTGTCAGAAAATAGGAAGAAAATTGTTGTCTTAAGATGATTCGTGCATTATTAGCACTAAAATGGTGATATCCTGTAATCTGTTTCAGAGGGGTATATTTAACATTGGAAGGATTCTTTTGGGTGCTTGAGCTGGAGGGGGAGAGTTTTTTCCTGGAGCCTCTAGTGACAACAGGGCACTGCTTCCAGATTCCAGGGGCTGGAGAGAGGCATGGGGCATTAAACTGGTAGTGGTAAGGGAGAAACTGGTCTAAACTGTGCAGTAGGAAGCATCTCTTGTCTGTGCTTAAGGGTAAGTTCTGTTGTGGGTACTTGCTTGGTGTCATTGTTCTCATATTTGGGATAGGACTTTCAAAAGTGATAGATTTCTCTTCTTAAACTAATATTGCAGCAGGTAATTGTTGACTGACATGGGCAATAATCAAGGTGCAGTTGTGTGCACAGGCCACGTCTGATTAAGCTTCATGTTCTGCAGCAGTTGTTCCTGTGTTTTTTAGTTGGCTGCTAGGAGAGCGTTAGCTGCTCCCAAACTTGGAAGAGGAGTATGAGATTCCTGAATGCTGGCACAACATAAGCATCATAATGTAATTTTTCTTTTCATAATTGTTTCTCTTTGTTCATTAGAAGTACAGCTCTTAGGGCAGAATAAAAAGGAGATGTTTCCATCAGAAGGCAAAGGAGGTGAAACAAGTGATCCTGACAGGGTACAGCATACATGCTGTGGTTCACTTAAAATATTGTGACTGCTAAAGTTTCATTCACGTCTCTGCCTAAGTTAACAAAACTGAAACTGTTAATAGGTATGCCTGATCATAACAGTATCAGTGCAGACCTGTGCAGTGCACCCTTCTGTCCTCTGTTCTGCTTGCAAGTGTTGGGTGAAGTGCTGCACAAACAACTTCTTGTGATACCAACTTCCCTCCGCCTCACTTTTCTTTTTCTCATGTAAAAATCCTAAAGGGTACCTTGAGTTTGTTAGAAAAACTTCAAATGTTTGTTCCAAAACTCTGTATTTAATGGTTTTAAAACTTCCCTTCTTCTCTCTTCACTTTTTCCACTGCTGTGTGATGATGCAGCAGGCAACATAGACCTGTTCTTTTATGAAGCCACTTACACAGACAAAAAATGTTCCCTTTGTCATGTTTTTTAAGCTCACTGAGAGCCAATGTCTGTTAAGTTACCTGAAACATTTCTTACAGAATGTGTCTGGTTAGCAGAAGACAGCTTGAAAAAAAAGAGATTGCATGTGTCAAAGCTTTTTCTTGTTACAGGAAGAGTGGTAACATGATTCTGCGTATCTCTGCCCATCTTTGTGCCTTTGCAGCATCCCTCTTGTTGATTTGCTAGACAGCACAGAGCTGCCAGAATCGTGTGTTGATGATGCCATGGGCCGTCCGGTTGCTGGCTTGGCAACAGGAGATTCAGAAGAGGCTGTTAGTTGCCCTCATCCTGGCCTGAAGGAAACTGCCACTGAAAAAGCAGACTCTAATCGTAAGCAAATTTACAGATTTTTTCATATTATGGTGTGTGGGGTCAAAGGTGAATAGTTAGGTTGCTGTGAGATTGTTTCCTTACAGAAGTGCAGAAGTGTTCTAGGAAGCTCCCTTAGTTTATATGCATAAGGACAGTTTTACCCACCACTGGGACAGCAGAGCTTATTTACAAGGACAGAGGTACATAGGAAAAGCCAGATCTGTGTTGGATCTGACTTTAGCCACAAATACAGTGAAGTGCAGCCATAAAAGCAATTAAGTCCGTGTGCTTGCTCATTCCCTGTAAGGATGGCTGGGTAGATGAACTCACAGGAGTGCTGAGCACTGTGATTAGGTACACACACTCTGTAGGACTGAAATTTGCACTGAAGCCTGAGCAAGTAGGTAGATTCTCCCATCCCTGTGCTCTTTTGCACAACTTCAAACCCATGTAATTAGTAATCAGGAAGAATGCACGTTACAAGGCAAATAACTCCACAGTAACGTTAGGAAGATGATATTTTTTCTGTCTTTTTCAGCATTTGAAGACACATTCCTAAAACTGAAACAGCTGGAGACGGAGCGCAGCAGCCCCGTGCCAACTGAGCGTCCCAATGTAAACATAAACATCCAGGTACTTGGGCTTCATTCCCCCTGGCACAGTCACTGAGTTTTGTTCGGATCATTCTGAGAAGTTTTTCACTTGCCTTGGTCTGTTGGCATAATTTTAAATAATATGAGTGAGTAATACTGGGCGATAGTAAAGGAAACGCAACTGCTTTATTTTATATAAACCTATGTGTGACAGGACAGTGAGATAAAGATAGGGGGCAGAGGTGCATGTATGCAGACTGCAGCCTGGTGAAATTTTCTGAAATCAATGAGAGTAAAAAGCATAAATGTTTTTCACTTGTCTTTATATGTAGGTCACTACCTGTATGGTGCTGTGTAGTCCACCCTCTTCTTGAAAGGGGTGAGCTGCTTTCCTGGCATTTTTCAGTTGCCTTAAGTAACCCTCCCTGAAGGTTTTTTTGAGGTGTTGTTTTGAGTCAAGTTTGCTGATGATCCATTCCTCCTGTTAAGTAACCAGCTTGTACCCGCTCTCTGAAGTAGGTGTTAGTGCTCTCTGTGTTTACATAGAGAAGAGTGATGTGGTTTGATTAAGTGTTCTCAGATCCTTCTGAGCAAGTCAGGCTGCACTTTCACAGGCAGCTGAGCCAAAGCACAAGCTTCAGTGCCCTGAACAAGGTGAAGGCACTCTTCTCCCTCCCTCTCCTCCTCCCTCCCTCCCTTCCTCTCCCCTCTGTCCCTTCCAGGAATCACTGCATGTTTCAGTGAACAAATGTAGCCTACAAAATGACAAACAATATTTTTTTAGCTGTCTTTGTTTTGAACTTTTTGTTAAGGTGTTTGGTTTCTTTAGGTTTTTGGTTTGTTTTTTAAGTTGGTAAATAGTGAGTCAAATGGGTTCATAGAAGGGGTCAAGGGAATGCCAGAGCCATAGTGAGAATAAGTAGTGTTGCTAGAAGGGGTGGAGAGGATAGGATCCTCCTTTACAACAGCAGTGAACTCTGATAGATTTACTGGTTATCAGACAAGTGCACCCAGACAGGATATTCTTCTGGGTTTTTTTAATGAGCTTTAAAAAAAATATGGAAATTAGATTTCCCTTTCTCTGCTTTCCCCGATGTTAAGGCTTTAGATGCTTTATCGCGTTCTGGGCAAGCAGAGAGAGTAAAACACCTGGCACTGTTATCTCTCTTCGGGCTACCCTCCCTTCCAGGGAAGCCTGAGGATTTATCTAACTTTCAGTGAAGCAGCAATGATTTTTCTTGCTCCCTCAAGAGTAAAAGGAACCAGATGCCAAGAGAGATGTTTAGCAGTATGTGTTTGAGCTAAGCCCATTCCTAAGCATTTGTTCTCCACCTTGGTGTGAGAGAAGGCTGGTGTGGGTGGTGCTGCGGGCTATTTGGCTCGTGTCCCCTTTAAGGACTGCTGTCAGGGATGCCTTGTGCACCTCTCTGCTTGGTGAGTGCATTACAAAGATTACCAGGTCTGTAAGAAGATTACTCAGTAGCCTGTAGGTCCTGTTATACTGAAACACCACTTCTGCATAAACTAAAGCAAATGAACACAACTTATTTAAGAATATTTTGGCCTGCTGAGCTCTGCTTTAGTTCAGACAGAGAGGGGAAAAATGTTAAATTGGAGAGAACAGAGTAAAAATGTCTCAATGGTTTTTAAATTGTAGCTGATACATAATAAGCAAGCTAAGATGCCTGTAATGAGCTAATCTTACAAACAGCTGCCAATTCAGTATAGGCACAGTTATCCAGCTGCTGTCATATGAGGTGCTGAGTAACTTTAGAGGTTACAGATACTGGGGTGGTAGTAACCTGATTAGAGAGCAAGAACATTTGCATAACAGGGAATTACATGAGGTATGGATCAGCAGTGTGCCAGTGTGGTTCCTTCACTGGGTAAAAGAGACTTCAGATTTCAAGAAGGAAGTGCAAATTATATTAAGAAAACATAAGAGTAGATCGTCAGTGTTTTTTCTAGGGTAGAAGAGACTGAATAAAAATTTTCAGGCTATGATGTAGCTGACCAAGAGGTCATTTGAGAGTGGTTGTTTAAAAAAGATAGACACAGATTAGATACACTCTGCATACTTTAAATTCTCTGTGTTTCAAATTGCAAAGACATGTAGATTACAGTAGCACCAAACGAGCACACCCTTCAGAGAGGAAGGTTAATAGTTTGGAAATGAGTCCTGAAAAGAGTGACCTAGGAATAAGAATTAAAAACACTTTGTTTCCTGCCTTTGAAGGCTGCTTTAGGAAAAAATATAAATTTCCACTTATGGTGTTTGTTACAAAATGTATCTATTGGCTCTTCTCCTGTACTTACTTTTGTTATTAATCTGTTAGTAAAATAGGTGTTTGTGGGATGCTCTTCAGACTGAA
>JAYRBT010000181.1:12416508-12437678 GCA_036023395.1 Myiotriccus ornatus | reverse complement strand
ATAAGAAGTCTGGTAAAATGCATTGGGGGAAAGCTTCATCTTTCTGCTTATGAAGGCAGAGCTGCATCCTGAACTTCATGGCACTCATATGCCAACGAAGTACTCATTTAAACCTTGTTAATGAGAAATCTTTAACTGTCTTCCATCAGGGGTCAGAGATAGCCTGACAGTCATCTTTACTTAATTCTGTACTTGCAGTCAATCAATTTTCGTTGATTCTTTTGACAGGGAAATATTCCCTGTTCTTCTAGGGAAAAAGAGAAATCTTTTCAGAATGAGAACTGGGAAGGGGGGAATGAATAGCTTCATTCTTCACTGCTGCTCACTGCCAAAATCTATTGGGATGGAAGAATGCGACTTTGTCCTTTCCCAGCTTTCACCAGTGTGGTGACCAGATCTGACAAAAGAGAGCAAATAGTTTTAAATACACCAATGCACTGCTTTCATCAGCTTCTGAAGTGAAATGAACAATAGAAAGTTCACCCTGTTTGCCCATGTTCGAAGTTTGCTCCAGAGTCAGAAATGCAAGGACATGAGCATTCGCTTTTTCTGAATTTGTTGTGATCTGTAAATACATAGAAGTTGCTCCAAAATGTGCCTGCATTAGACTCCATCTTCCTGCACCAAGTTATTTTCAGTGTCATTAGGAACACTGCTCAAAAGCAGAAAGTATTTGGATCACATGCCTTGCCTTTAATCTTTCGTTCCCTTTTTACATCGCTGCCTGATTGGAGAATGTAGTTTGTCTAGTCCATGGAAACAACAAACATTTGTAACAAGCTAGAATAATGACAAACCCCAACAGCTTTCCTGTTTTGTGTGAACAACTGAAGTCTCTTGTAATTTAGACATCCTCAGGCTTTATCAGTTGCTGCATGCTTTTCCCTGTAGCTACATGGTTTTTCAAGCACAAAATAGAAAGGCTTGAGAAAAACAGATGATTAATATTGATGCAAATATTTCTGTAGTGGTATGAAACTTATACTCAATTACATTAAAATATTTTATTATAGTACTAAACTTCTCAAAAGTAGGGAATCTAATCGTTAATAGACTGGAGTGGCCTCATGAAATTGGTTGTTCAGGTGGAGGAAGCTGAGAGGAAGTTAAACAACAAAATGGTACTTTAGGCACCAGTGTACTGATGTGCTCAGTTAAAATTATGAGCTTTACTGTATTAGTGGAATAATGCATTGGAATTTCTGTGCAGGAACTGTTACTTACAGCATCTGGTTCAGTGAGGTCCCATGTAGGGATTTAAGGATTATCACAGTTGGTTACTGTGACTGTACAAATAATAATTTGGTTGTAGTTATTCCAGACTTTTGGCAATTCCTGCAGGTTCTCTAAAATAAAAACACTTAACTGTTTAATAATTGTTAATCTCCGTGAATTATGTGAATCCATCTCTTAATATCTGCTAGCAATAGTCATCAGCACCAATTGGTTGTTCGTCCTCATACCTTTTTATGTTGACACTGACCCTTGCATATTTTGCAAAGTTCATTGCTGACTGGGGTCAAAATTTTAAAGTGAATTCTCCTTTAGATAGTCTCCTAAGATCCTATTTGGACATTCTGAAATGTGATTTAGAGGAAGACAAGGAAAGGAAATGCTTTTCCCCTCTCTAAAGACCAAATACCTGTAAGTTCTCACCAGTGTTTCCATTGAGTGATAACAGCTGAAAATGGATGGGGAGCTGTGGGGGGACTGGTATTCATCTCAAATTTTTAACTTCTCTCACCTGCTCTCTCTCTGTGCAATGGGCTTCATTCCTTCTGGACGTGCTGCAGTTGGTGCAAGTAGGAGTGCAGCAGGATTGTCCCTGCTCCAGGGAGCGCTGCAGAAATGCAGCACTTGCCTCTAGGGAAAAGCCTGCCTAGACAGTGGCATATGGTGAGGAAAGCAGGACTCTGTCTCCCCCTGCTGAGTCATACCCTGAGAAGGAAGGTCACAAGGTTTACTTTTCACTCAGTTAATTAACTTCTGCCACTAATCAAATAGCAATTAGTAGATTGAATGCTTAAGTAACATTTTATAATTAAATACAATTCACATAATGAAATATACTGTAGTGAAAGGTAACTAATTTTTGTCTTCATTATGTATCTGGCTGCCAGTTTGCTCTGATATAATCAGTGGTGGGAGAGGTAGCTAATAGCACATTAATTAAACTGTTGTTCTAATTTATAAGTGGATTTTAAAGTAAAAATCTCCTCAATTTGCATTCCAGAGTAAATTATCAACTTTTACTTAGGCTATAGTGATATGATATATAATGCGTGCTATATTGATCTCTTACCAGTAAACTAGGCTGCAGTTTTAGGATCTATTTCATTTCTTGCACACTGTATTTTTAGCACAGCATTTTTTATCTCCATGTTTAAGCACTGTGCGTTTTTTACTTTGTGTTGCTGTGACTTTACAGCTGAGTTCCAAAATAAAGGAAAACATTTGCCTCCTTTTCAGTATAAATCTGCTGACTTTCACTCAGAGCCCTGTTATTATTTAGAGATGTTGATAAACTTCAGCCCAGAAATTTTCATGTGGGAACTGCTTCTAATAAAGGTCTTTTCCTGTCTAGGATGAAGTGGTGAAGTTGACAGATAAATGTCTTAACAATGCAATCGAGAGCCCAATAATAGCAGCAAAGTGGCTTCCAGCAGATCTCAAAAGCAATATCCTGAAGGCCCAGGCAGAAGCAGGTCACAAGGTAAATGCTCAGCTGAGTAGGACTGTGATGCTCTCAGATGTTTTATATCCCTTCAATTGCCTGATGTTGGAGAAGGTGCCTTGCAGATGAGGGTGTTCCAAGAGCCTTGTCCAAGGCAGAGTCAGAGAGCTTTTCAGCCTTTCTTCACAGTGGTAGTGGTCCTGTACTGGAACTGTTGCCCAAGGAGGAATCTCCATCCTTGATGATACTCAACAAGTAACTGGACAAGACCTTCAGCAAGCCCTGGTTTGAGTGGTTACTGAGCCAGATAACCTCCAAGGATTGCCTTCTAACCAAGCAATTATTCCATGATTCTTTGACTAAGACTGTGCTTCTTGTATGTTGTAGTAAATTCTTTAGCAAATAATGGTATTTTATTTGGCTATCTTGGTGAATTATTTTTATGTCTACTCTGAAGTTTTCACAGAGAACTGATGTTTTAAGTCCCTGAGCTGTAGATGAACAGGACATTATTGTGCTGGGACAGAGACACTCAGCTCTACTGTGAATCTCAGAGCAGACACAAGATGGAAACAGGTATCAGAAATATATGTCTATGTTCATTTCTTCCTCTTAGGTTATAAAAGATGACAGCTTGACAGGTGTCAAGAATTCTAATATTCAGGATGCTGCTGCCAGGTACTGAACAGATTTGGAAGAAACACGTGACGTAGCTACCCAAGTACAACACTGAGAACCTGCAGTTTAGTGGGGTCTGTCAGTGGCTCAGTGATAGTTGCATTTTGCCTTTGAATACTGTGGTTTTATTATATACAAGGTAATGCAGATGCTTTTTATTCTCCCATGCATTAATTTGATGAACATGGTTGCAACAGCAACTTCAATCACTGTAGTTATTTCTGTCATGTGAATAGCTTCAGTGTGGGGAGAGGGGATGGGTCTGCTTGCCGTAGCTGTTTTCTAGTGGAGAAGAAAATTGTGTACAAACCCTTGACACTGATAGTTGTTTTCCTGCGAATTACTAAATCCCAAATGATTGCTGCATCCAGCGGAATTGCACATGTAACTTCAAAGGGTTACAACATCTTATGTCTTGGCCATTTGTGAAGATGCACATGTGAGACCTCTCATGGTCATACTGAACAAAATGTACATGTAGCAATCCCCAAACTATGCTGTAGCAAGTGATTCGTTAAGAGCTTACCGTGGAAGGTTATACCTGGTTTTTGTTTGGTTTGGTTTTTGTTGTTTTGTGCCAGGAACATTCTCCTGTCAGGCAAATCACAGCATAGCCCCCCAGCAACCAGTCCAGGATTTCAAGACCCGAGAGAGCTGCTGAAAGCAATCCCTTCTTCAAACACCTTTGTTCCGTAAGTGATTCTGGAAAAACATGTTTTTGGGGAAGAGGACCATGTGGAGATTATCATAAACAGGTCTGAAAAGATGAGGAACAGTTGCTGAGCATTTAGGCTACATCTAACTAAGCAGGTTTACCATGCATCCTTAATTGCTGTTGCAGCAGTTAATCAGTGTAGGCCAGGCCTTGGGGTGAGCATCCTAGCAAGCAGTAAGAAAATCTCTTTCATCTTCTGAAAGGACTGCGATACCTGACATCCTGCTGCCCCTGGCTCTAAAGAGGAAGATAAGAGGATGACAGGAAGGGCTTCAGGCGAATTAGAGGCGAGGACTGAAGAAACTCCTCTGAGATAGAAGACATCGATACTGTTGGGTCTATACACAGCTGTAGCTGAAACTATGAGAGAGAGCAGTAATCTGTGGAGGCAGTTGGAAGGCATTTACGTTTACATACAGATATCAGTCTTTTGTCTGCCTCGGTGGAGTTGGTGTTAAGTTTTTGGGCTATCTGGGAAGCACCACTATTTTGTACTACCCAGGCAGGGTGCTAATGAGAATGTTTTGTCCTTTCAGTAATGCACTGAATGAGGACAATGCTGCTTCTAACCACGAGGACCTGCTAAATCCAGCTAATCTGGCTCCGGCTGAGGAGGCTGCTGTTTCAAAGGTATCACCACCTGCCAGCCTGGAAAGTTTCTGTGTCACATTCTGAGCTATTGATGCCTCCAGGCAAGCCCAGCAGACCTTGCCGCATGCCTCTCATAACTCAGTGAATACCAGGCGCCGGTGAATGCCAGAGAGTGCTTTCTGGAGCAGGCAGGGACACTGCACAGATCTCTCCAGAGGCCATTTCTGCATGTCCTTTCGGGTTCTTGGCCTGAGACTGCATTTTTTCTAAACCGATTGTTTTTCTCACAGTGGTGGGAAGCCTCTTACATCCCAGTGATTTGATGCTCCACAAAAGAGACCGTAGGGATGAAATTCTGACATAGGCGGTTCCTATCAAAATAGCCACAGAGGGAAAAGTTTAAATTAAAATGTTTAATTGTTATATTCCGGTTCCCTTAAGGATAAGCTAATTTTTAACTGGACTCCATGAAATGCACAAAGTAATTCAGGGGTCAACTTTCCTTTGTCCCTCTCCAAAAGAGAAGTGGAGTCCAACAGTGCACTCTGCTATTACTTCAGCAGAGTGATGATTGTTCTGGATGGCTAAAGCACTATGACCTGTAGCTGGTGTGCCTCTAAAGTAGTATTATGTAGTTGATCCCACTGAAGAATTACCAATTTCATCTTCTGAGTTCAAATGCTCAGCTCACAGACCTTTCTGACCTTGTGGAATGGCACAGTACCCCACCTTTGGATAGGAGGATGGGACAGTTCACTGCTTGCTCACAGTGGCAGTGACGTTGTTTCTATTACATTGGTGAGAATAACTGAAATTAAAAGGTTATTAAAAAAGCTTACATGGAAAGATTTGAGAAAACAGGCCTGATAAACAGTGGTGTTCATTAAAGACACTAGTCTATAACTTAGGAAGCCACTAGAGTATTCAGCAGACCTATGTGGTTACTACTGGGAATTCAATTCAAAACTGATTTATTCCATAGAGCACTCCAGATGACCAGGACGTTTCCTTAACATCACTGACAGAGAATCTAATTGACTTTACAGAAGCCACACCTCGGGTAAATGTATTTCAAAACCAAACTTCTTCCTTCAAACACACAGTGGATTTTACTCATGAACTCTCCTCTGGCTTTAGTGTCTGTCTGCCAGGCTTGGATCTGCTGCAGTGGAATGAAGTGATGGACCTGGATCACTGCATATATGCCCCCTGCCACTTGCAGGGTGGCTGATGTAGGGGTTTAGACCTTACAGCTTTGGAAGGGAAATGAAGGGACCTGAAGAGTGAACTTGTATCTGTGCCACAGGAACCTCTAATTTTATTTTAGTACACCTGCAAGTGTCAGCCTACTTCTCAGGCTTTTGGGTATACATAACACTTCAGAAATCATATGTAAATGTGTATATACACACAGACACACATACACATATATATATATGTGTGTGTGTGTATATATGCACATTTACCTTTATAGATGTGAAATGAATACTCAAAATTTAAACTATTAATACAAATCAACCCTTTAATATAGATTAAAAAAAATCTCTTACAATCTCTGCTGGCAAAATGGAGTTATATTGCATGCACCAAAAAAAAAAAGGGGGGAAGAAGTAGAATGTTTAAACTGTGCACAGAAGTGTGCTCTGGGTTGATGTTGTCCACAAAGCGCTAAAAAATAATGGGTTCCATGGCCCTTGGGAAGGGAGAGCTGACACTACTCCCAGTGTGTCTGTGAGTGGGATTGGCTGAGTGCCACACGTGCAGCTCATCACTAGTGTGGTGCAAAGACTAATAAGGGGCAAATATCCGAGATTGTTTTGGGGAGAAGTGTTGTTTAGGCAGGCAGTGTTATTTTGAGAATGTTCTCTGCTACTTCCAACCTTTTCATTGAGCTTTTGTTTGCTTTTTTGTAGGTGTCTTCCCAGCCCATCATAACACCGAGGTGGTTAGTGCCAGTGAGTTACTTGACCATTCCTTCCTTAGCAACCAAATAAAAAGAGAAAGCTTTTGTCTTCATTAAGAAACAGGAGTTCAAGTAAAATAGTAAAATACAATCATCTGTAATAATTTGAAAACCTGTAAAATAATGTACCAGACCAAAAATAAAGCAAACTAATTCAGCTGGAGTAAATCAGACAACATACATGCCCTGTCAATAAACTTCATTTTTTCTGTATTGCACTGCCGGTAAATACCGTAAAATTTCTTTCAGAATTTGCATTTAGTGAAGCCCAAGCTGGAAGTTGATGAATCTTATTTTTTCCAGTTATAAATAAATCATATTAAAAAATTAGCTTGTCTTGTCCTGGCAGTTGCTTATTTCAGTTTCTTGTTTCCTTCTCCCTCATTCAGACGGGACTGATTTCCAATGGGCCTTTGGGAAATGATTTTGCCTTATCCATGAAGGCAGCGAAAGGCAGCACAGAGACGCTGTTGTCAGCTGGATTTACACCATCCCAGCAGAATTCCGAAGTCCTTGCAAGGTAAGGTCTCCTCAGCACTCATTTCAGAAATCTGTATGGGTTGGGAAGGAAACCTGTGCCCCTGCTGCTTCCACTGGTCATTTAGACACAGTGCCTTGTTTTGCTGTGCTTATAAACTGTAGTTTGTGTCTCACTTTATAGCATTTGGAATATTACAAATAAGTGGAACAGTTGATATGTGTATATTGTCATTTCAGTTTCTTTCCTTATCTGCTGACATGTTCTAATACTGGACTAAAATTATGGTACAGATACATTTTCTGAGAAATCTCTTTACACTGTTTCAGTACCTGTCAGAGGATTGGTGGGGGTAGAGAGGGATGTCTCCCAGTTTTTTCCAAGCTGTAAGGGTGTCAGAAAACCAAACTGGTAGAAGCCTTCCCCCTTGCTATTCCATTCTGCCACACTGGTGAGGGAAAATGATGGCAGTGATGATCAGGCCTTTCAGCAAACACTCTAAAAGAGTGGCAGTGATGCTACTGCTGCACTGTTTGAATTTGATTCTGTTGGCTCTTCTGCAATTGTCCATTAGAAAGGTTTGTCCATTGGTCTCATTAAATTAGGAAAGGAACAGCCATTAATGCTCTTTGGAGCAATACTCACCTTTTTCTTTTTTAATCCATCATAGCAGACCTTTTTGGAGGAATGTGTTTACTGAGCCTCTTTTTTTTTTTTTCCCCTTTTAGCCCAGTTACTGAAGATGCTACAGTAAGAACAAAATGTTTACTCACCACTGAACTCTAGAAGAAGGATTTTCTGAACTTCTCACCTTGTAAAAACTCAAATCTTCTAACATATCTCCAAGGGATCCTTCCAAAAGACTTATTTGGGATCAAACTCGTGTTGAATGGGAGTCAAACAGCCATCTGGTTTGCTAGGATCCAGGAAGAGACTCCTACATTTATTGCAATCTAACTGGAATTTCAGTCTAAACCGGGATGTAAAACCACATACACATTTGATCTTCTGCCTTGGGAGGAGCGAAATGCCACGTTGGAGCTAGTCCTGAACTGAGGAACAGAAAACAGTTGTGTTCTGCTCATTCTGGGTTTATTGTTACTTACCCTGTGCTGGCTCTCAGTACGGTTCCTGGAAGGCTCTCACTGCGATGTGGGGTGTGGTGTGAGCTCGGTGACCGCTGCAGAGTGATTAATGTCGCAGAGATTAGGAGAACTCATAGGGCCACCTCGTGGCCCTGCTGTGTACAGGGGCTCACAGTGGTGACTGTTTCTTATGGCCAAGGACGTTTTCTTCTGTGTAATTATTCCCTCTGTTTTAACTTTGTTTTACCAACACATACTCTCCTTTTTGGCCTTAAACACCTTAATAATCCTTGCACCCCTTGTTACAGTACCTGGAAAGCATGAAAATCTAGTCCATCGGTGACCAGCTACGTTGACTGGATTTGAGCTGCTGCTCATTGCAATCAGGAAAAGGAAAATTGACTTGCCAAACAGCTTATAGCATTAGCAGACAACAGCAGAGGTCCCATGTTTGACACTGATTATTGTATTTCCTACACGACTCAAATACATCTCTTTTAGGCTAGAGATGGGTACGATTTAAATGCTGAAGCAGGCAAGGTATAAGAACAGCTTACTTCAGGAACTGCTTATTGTTTAGTTTTGTTGTCTTGTAGGACTAGAAAGGAAGAAAATTTCTTTGTTTCTCCTCATACTATTTCTGGGTGTTTTTTCCAGATGCTGTGCTTCAGGAATACTTGCCAGGTATTTCTGCAGCATGAGGGTACAACTAGATCAGTTCTTAATGCCACCTTGAATCCCGTTTCAAGTGTCATCTAATAGTTTTATGTGGAACAGAGAATGTAAAGAATAGAGTGAAAACAGGAAAAAAAGATGAAAGATTCCTGTATGCAGTTCACGTCTCGCTAGAAGGAAGGTAAGAGCACACACTCCACAGACCTGGTGAAGGCCTTTTGGTGCTCAGGTGAAGTCCAGGGTACAGCTGAAAGCAATCATTTGAGCCCTGGGCAGCAGCATCCTCACATGGACATGTAGAGGTGAGCACATTGACCCTGGGGATACAGCCTGTGAAAAAAGGTCATTGCAGAGTTAGAGGAGAAATAAAGGTGATGATGAATTCCACATCTAACAGGGAAGCACAGATGAAACAACTGGGCTCTTTCTTAGGAAGAGGTTTGTACATACAACTGGAGTTGGAGGATGTTTTCTGCATAGTGCTGCTGTTTATGAATATTTATATGCAAGTGGTTCTTAAAAACAAACTTAAATGTGAAAGTTGATTCTGGAACTTGTATGCACAACTTCATTTCTGCCATTGGCTGTGTGTGTCTCGGCATAAACAAAGATTTGGACCAAACCACTATGGGTTGTGCAAGTAAGCTGGTGCCCAGTGAGGCTGCTTCGTTCAGACCAAGGCATTCTTGCTGCTGTTGCTCTTGTGCTCTTCTTTGCAAGATGCTGAGAGCGTTAAGGAGAAGCCACCTGGATTTTGTGTGGCCCAGTGCCACTCCTCAAAACCCCTGAGGCCTTAATAGAGAAATGTAGGAACCAGAGGAAGCTCTCAGGACTGACATACCAGAGTGACTCTCTGCAGACAATGATTTGTAGCCATTGCCTCAAGAATCAGGAGTCAAAATGGGTGGCAGGTGCTGCAGGTTCCCCTCCAGTCAGTACCTGCAGCACTGCACGGGCAGGTCCCCGTGCTGCCAGAGCAGCCCCTGTTCTGGACCAGGCACAGAGTTCCTGCTCACCAGCCCTTCAGTTCTGTCATTGCTGCTTCCAGTTTATATTGGCTTTTTCTACACTTTTAAGTCTGAGCCTTACTGCTTATTAAAATGTAGAAGATTCACGATTCAAATATCAAATGTCATAGTCTGGATTAATAATGCAGTTGCCAGCAAAGTTCCTGCAGGAAAAGGGAAGCTATGGCTGCAACAGTCTGCTTTCCTGCACAAAGCCAGGACTGTGTGGGGAAACTTGGCACTAGCTATTGATCTGTTTGCTCAGCAGCTGAGCTGGCATTCACCAGCTACATGTGTTGGGTTTGTAAATAGACAGAATGAAGTAGCATTTTCTTAGGCATGTTTGATATTTGACTCTTCCCATTGGGTTCAGGAGCTCTGCGAACTGTCAGCTTGAATCCCTCCCAAAAGTGGAATAACAGAAGTTTACAGTTTTATAGCACTGAGTGTTGAATACCAGCCTTGCATTCCTCCCGGGCAATCACATACAGCAAATAACAAGTAAATAACGTGTGGTGAGTGTGTCCCCCTAAAATCTAAACGGTACCAAGTGGCCAACTGTTATTTCATCATGGTTGGGATAGTGCTGATTGGAGGGGAATGTTGTAATTACACATGTTCACTCACACAAATTTCAAAGGGTGAGGCTTTCCTCGATTTTCAGAGGACACTCATATTTGAAAATTTTTATTTAGAAATTAAAAAATGTCAACTGTTAATTTGGAAACTTGCAGTTCCTAATAGATTTGGAGCTACAAACCCAATTCTTTTCAGTGATATCTGATTATACTCAGAGCAAACATTCACTCCATTTAAGTCGATGTAGCTTACTTAGCTAACCCAAATCATTGCTTGTACAGGAAGCCTGGCAAGACCAAGGTCACAGGTTTGTGATCTGAATGTGCTGCAGGTTGGCATCACTGTTTTGCTTTGAAACTAGAGGTATTGTGTTGTATCGTGACTGGCTAGCAGGTAACACAGCATTGCTCAGCACCTGCGTCTTATCAGACACAAACAGAGATAATTGTTCCTACAGTTAGTTTTATAAAGTATGTATTAATGCTTTTATGCTACGGAGAAAAAAGGATTTTCTGACCATTGCTATGCTATTGATTGATTGGCTATAGAGTCCAAGCATTCTCCTAAAGTTTATTTTTTGGTATTTATTTAAAGAGATTTATAAATAAGACTTTTGTTTGAATCTGGTATCAGGATGTTGGCAGGTCTGCCAACCACTTAAAAGCTCTAAGAGTTGACAGGAATGAATTAATGCATGTTAAGTGATTGAATCTAAAAGTGATTTTACTCCAGTTACACTCCATAAGTGTTTGAAGTAAAAGGTTTTATAGAAATCTTAACATTTATAGTAACAGCGCCCCGGCCCGTATCTCAAACTGATTAACCTTGGGGAGATGCATTTCAGTCTCACCCATTGAGTCCATCAGTCTGTGTGTGTTTCCAGGCTTTTGAATATTAATATGTGGGAGTTCAGGCCGCCTTACACTGGAAGTAAGGGAATCAATTAATTCAGTGGTAATGGCATTTAATGTCAGGTATATTATATGACATAAAATATATACTTAAACAGCCATGGCTAGTGAAGTAGCTGGAATGTGTTTGACGTTGAACTTAAATTCCACTCATACTTTGTCAAAGACAGACAGCTGTGTAACAACTACGTTTTGGACAATTTTTTGGACACAACTTTGTCAAGAAAATTTGCAGCCCTGTTAGAGGAGCTCAGGTGAACAGTCCAGCTATGTTTGGGTCTCTCTCTCCGAACTGTCTCCAGTCCTTGCCTGCTCTGCCTTTGTCTGCACCCTGCTTATTCTCATTTCATGAAGCAGAGAAGTACTGTTAGGAGGAGCGTGTCTTTCCCAAGCAGCACTGGATGTATTTTTCATATTGTGAATATGTTCTGGTACACTCCAAATCTACTGGTGAAGTGTTAGCACCTCTGTTTCATGGCCAGCTAGCATTTAAAGCACTATCTAGGCACATAGAGTGCTTCTTAGTTTAGAAAGTTGTAGTATATATATATATACATAGCTGTTAGACATGGTAACATCACTGCTTTCAAATGCAGCTGGACAATCATAACTTTTAAACCAAAAAATGGAAACAACCCATGCTAATGGCTTTTCAGTGATGCAGGTGTGATCCATGTGTTTGGTCGGAGTGTTGCACCACAGGTGTGAGTTCAGGGCCCTCCCCGCTCTGCCCTCATGGAGGCAGAGCCAGCGGGATCCCGCTGGGTGCTGCAGTGGCTCGTTGCAGTGCTCGGGGGGTTGATCCAGGTGGTCAGCACAGCCTGGTGAGAGCCCGTGAGGGGTGGGCACTGCCCCTGCAGCACTGCTGGACCCCCTTCCCCAGCAGGGAGCTGCAAGATTCTCCTACAAAATTCACCTTTTGACTGCTTGGCTTGAGCACTCTGTTTCATAAACACCCACCCCACCCTCAATAACTGGACAAACTTATTTTTAAAGTATGTAAGAATGAATATTTTTTTAGCTAGATATTTTTTGTTAAAGCCACACTAACTACTGTATTTTTACCTTTTATATGTAAAGCTTGGCAATAGCTCTCAATGTATAATTTATTTGTTGGGTTTTTTATAAAATGAAGTGCACCCTTTTGCTTCTGTTTCACAACACTGGTGATGTATGAACTGTCTTAGGCACTGCACTGAGAACTGTATTGAAACTGTACATGGGAACAAATAGATTTGTAGTCCATTCAACCCAGTCTTGAAATGTTTATACTGTAGTTTTGTCTTAAATATACCACATCAGTGCAAAAGTCTTGCAGAGTCATCTTTAAGCACCGCTGCATTACACTGGTACAGCAGTAAAAGGTAGGTCACCCGGGGCTGTGCAGGGAGGGCCACTGGGCTGCTGCTGTGAACTTAATTTGTCATCAGTTAAAGCATAATTTAAGGTGGCACCTAAACTTGCAGGTAGATGCTAAAGAATGAAATGCCTTCTTTCCAACAGAGCTGATTGGCCAGGAAGGAATGTCAGGTGTCCAGTGGTTTTGAAAACCAGAGTACCGAGGCGTGCGCCCAGGGAGGAAGCTTGAGCTGCTGAGTGTGGTTCCCCAGCACGCAGGCCAGTTAACTGAGCAAACCCACTTTTATCTCCAACAGGGGACTGGTTTGTGTTTGAAGTACAGTAGTGCTAATGATTGTTTAAAGGAAAGGTTTTATTTCCAAACCCTGGCTTTGGTGAAATGCTTAAGAAGGCAGCAAAGGACAACCAGACCATTTGATCATCTTCATTTCTCAACAATTCATAAAAGTATAAAAAGGAAGAGAAAAAAATTCCATCCAAATGACTAAGATCATGGGAAGTAATTTCCCTTGTGGCACAATTTATTGTGTAGGTCAAACTGCAGTCCCACTGATATGTCACTGAATGGTCCTTTAAATTCACTTATAACTCAAAACAATGAAACAGGTTTTTTCTATTATTAATTGAAAAAAAACCCTGAGAATAGCTACATTTTAGAAGAAAATCTTTCTGCCATTCGTTTTAATTCTGAACATTTTAATATTCAGAAACCAAATGAGTTGAGGTGTTTAATGCTGATCAGTTTGTTCTCTTAGATATGTAATTTATGATACCAAGAAAGCTGCATCCTTTTGCTTTTATTCCATGGATTGAATTACTGTGGGCATGTTAGAGATGTGCAAGCTTCTCTGTTTTTCAGAGGCATTCTAAAACAATCAAGCTTCAGTGGCAGCCCGTTCAGTCCATGCCCAGCCAAAAATGGTGTGTTTTGTTTTGTTTCTAAATATTTGTCACTAGCTGGAGTAATTCCATTCATTATTTCATGCAGGCCACCACCGAGCTTTCAGATGGCAGCAGCTTTTAGTCACTTGCTTGGGCCTGGGATGAATTCTCATTAACTGTTATGGAGAAATATTGTCAGCACATGCACAAAGATTCTTCTCTTCCTCTCTGAAAAGGTGACTGGTGTGTGCACACAGGAGTGACACCACTTGAGGTGCTCCTAGAGCCCTGTTGGTGTAGCTGGTGGCACTGACTGAGTTTTGAAAGGGGAGATGACCCAGGAAATGTCATACAGCGGTATGAGCAAGGATTGTGTGCCTAGGTCCTGACACTGGTTTTTGGGAGAGAACCTGAAATATGGGTCATGCCTGCTGAGAAGAGACTGAGGTGCCAGGCGCTCTTGTGGAGAGCTGTGGGATGGAGTCACTTTAAATCCCAAACCCCATCCCTTCCAGCTTGAGCTCACCCTTGTTTAATTCTAAAGACCTGGGAACGGGCCAGCAAGGGGAGAAAGAGCCTCCAGTGGCTTCAGCAAAGCTGCTGTAGCAGAGCACCCCACTTTTAGGATCTCTCTTCCCTTCCACAGCACTACGGGGGCCAACTGCTGCTCATCCTCCCGCAAGCAAGCCCTGAGCCCACATCTATCCAGGCACAGCCCCTCCCCAACCCCCTGCACACCTGGTGTCCCATGCAGAGGCAGGAACAGAAGGGCCCTTACGGCGTCAGGTCAGCCTGAGAGGTTTGGGACCTGAGGTGAAGAAGTGGTGCCCAAGGTGCTGGTGCAGCCACCTGACTTGGCACACGGGCAGAGGCCAGGGGAGGAGATGGGGAGATGGGCACACTCCGCAAGCTGCTTTTTCCTCCCCGTGCCAAGCCATTGCCTTTGGGCTGGCTCATGTCCCGCCTGCGTTGGCTCTGAGTAAATGTTAAACCCTTCGTGGGGCTGCCAAAGGGAAGAGAGTTTGAGGGGGGAGGAAGAGAGGAATGACAGAGGCTGGATGGCATTTTCCTGGGGCTCTTGCACATCCCCAGGATACCTCTACCTGCCAGGAAGCCTTCGCGTGACTTGGAAAAGTCACTGGTTTATTGTTGCCCTTTCCAGTTACATTTCCTTCCCTTGTCAATCTTTGATAAAAGCCTGTATGTTATGGCAGCTCTCAGGATAATGCCAAAACAGACATGTCAGCCAGCAAAAGGAAAACAAGCTGCTGATTTAAGATTGCAGTGCTCAGTACATGCTCAACTCAGTTGCTGCATTGAAGTCGTTTCCAAACAAACCTCCTCAAACTGGGAAATTCTTGTTCTTGGAGCATAATTTCAAAGCCTGGGCCGGCTGAAGTCCTAGGAGATGACTGGGCCTTGTGAGATCGTGTTCCTTGTTCAGAAAGGTAAGTTCTTTGTTCAGTTTGAAAACACAAATACATATTTTTGATTCATGAAAGTGGAGAAAAAGAGCACACACTGATAGGAAGCAGAGCAGGCTTTATTTAAGTGGAAGAGTATAATCCTCTTGTGTTTCCAAACAAGGGTCACGGATGGTCCAAATAACTCTTGTAGCTTTTTGCTAATTCATCTATAATTTGCCCATTGAATTCATGTGACAGCTACTTGTGAGGAGATGATGAAAAGTAAACATTCTCACTTGAAATCCTTTATTCCTATGAAACTTTTGAAAAGCAATCTTTTTCAAATGTTCAGAAGTGTTAACCTACACTTTCTAGTCGTTTCAGACAGCAGCATTTCTTACAGATGGCTGAAGTTCTGTCAGAAGGCCAGTATCTTAGTAACTTCTATGGAAATAAATGCTTGGAACGCTGGACAATATGATCTTTCAAAAAAAGTACTTTTTCTTTTCAGCAAAGGAAAGTCATACATGAACTTAAGATTTACTGGGACAGAGGGGAAATGTGTAATGACTGCTATCTGAGTTGACAAAACAGAGAGATGGGAGTTGGAAAAGCAGAAATCCCTTTGTGGCAAAAACAGGAATTACCAGTCAGAACAGCCCATGCTTTGTGCCCCTTTTGTCAAACCCTTCTCTTTCTGTCGCCCCCACCCCACCATGGGAAGTAGAACCCTTTTGATCCTGTGCTCAGTCATTAAAGCCAACACTCACTTGGCAATTCCTTTGTTCTTCTAGATATAATGTACTTCCTCTGGCCTAAGGCTGCAGGTGATTTTCAGGGAGCACTCGTGGTTTATATATAATCCTTGAATATCGTCTAGATTTCACTTGCTAATTTGTTTATCTGGTTTGTGTTGTTGTAAGGCTATCTCATGTTGCAAATATATTGTGCAAAGAACACTCAAGAAAACAAAACCTTAAAAAACTTAAGAGAATGTTGCCATTAAGATTAATCCTTCAAAAGTGACCGGATTTCCCCTCTAATGCCAGTGCAAAATGAGCAAGCTTTGACCCTGAAATGGCAGCTGTGGAGCCAGTAGGGGTTACTTGTAGTTCGGATTTTCGAGGCAACATCAGCCACTGCAATTTGAAAGGATATGAACTGACCGGAAGAAAAGTAACAAAAAGAGCAGCATTCCAACAAGCTCTTCTCAGAAATCACAACTTACGTGTGAGTTGTGAATTAAATATACGTTGGGTTTCGTTAACATTGTAAAAAATCTGTTCACAGTAAGTATGAGAAGGTTTAATTATTTTTTTTCCAAGCATGCTGATAGGAAGCTGAAGACAGTTGCAAGCAGTTGGTTTTCCACCTACTGCCACGGTGGTGGAAATTTATTCTTTCACTTTGTAATCAAAGCGATCACAAGCTATCGAGCTCCATTTGCCTGAAGGAGATCTTGGCGAAGCTGGACAAAGGTTTTCCCCCAGTGAGCAGCAGGGTGCTGGTGTGGCTGCCGAGTTCATCCCCTGCGGTCACAGGGTCACTTCCCTCCTCTTCGCCCACAACCTGAGCGGCAGCCAAAGTTTCTCTCTCGGGAAACAGAGGGAGAGACTCGTCCTTCAACAAAAGGCTTGTGTCTCTGGGTCTAATTCTCCCTCTGAGGTGGTCTGAAATGCACTGGAGCCCACTGGCTCCAGAGGCAAGCTGAAGGTTTTCATTTCAATGGCGTTGCTCTCCTTGCTGCCCAGTGCCCCATCCATGGGCCGCTGGCGGAAGGACTTGCCAAAGCGAGTGTGCCTCGGGACGGGCACCAGCTGGCCATGGTCCTTCTGATCATTCTTCCAGGCTGGGGGCTGTATTAGTGAAATCTGAGGTAGTTTGGAAATCAACACCAATTCCTAAGATGAGAGATACATCTTTGGAGGAAAGTTTGCAGTACTACTAAGCTTCTTCCATGTCTGCGTATGGAAATGATACTTCCAGAAGTCATCATTAGGACTGGAATTTGAAATCCCTCCACCAAAAATCAGCATAGAGTCTTTGCAGACTGTTGAAGCATGACCTACCACTGGAGGAGGTCCTTGGCTAAATGTAAGAGAAACCAGCAGTTAAGGGGAGACCAACAAGAAACCTAATGCTGATTTTAGCCTCTATTTTCCTTTTGGCTCAGAAGAATGGATGCTGAGCAGCTGCACTGGGACATCAGAATTACACTGCTGACAGCTGCATCAACGCATTGCCAACAGCTCTTCTGAGCAAAGCCAACTGGAGCCCCGGGGATGGCAGCAGCACCATATCTTGATCTGAACAATTCCTACATCCGCCAAAAGGGCACTGCCTCCCCCTCCACCTGATGCAGTATCAAATTATAAGATTAATTCTTTCTTTCTCTGTTCATTTAGTGTAACACATAGAATAGTTTACCTTGTTCTGATGTTGGACCAGCTGCTGCTTACAAAGTCCCACTTCCACAAGTCCTTCTGCTCACTCGGCCCCATCAGTCCTCCAAAGAGGAACATTCCGGTAGGATAAACCACTGCGGAATGGCCGTGCCGAGGTCCTGGGCCGGTGTTCTGAGATGGGCTGGAAACACACAACCACTTTCCTGTATCTGAAAGAAAAATACTATGTATAGATGGTTCAGATTTACTTGAGTATTTGAGAAGGGATTTATTTCAAGAAGAAAGTAACTATTCAATTGAAGAATAAAGGTTTCTGCTCTAAGCTTATTTCAGTATGAGTTAAAAGCTTAAATTCTGACGCTGAAAAAGTGCATTTAAAAAATCAGTTTTGAAATAAACTTTTAATGAAAATGTCAGATGCTATATGACAGATGCCATGGAAATTTTATTTACAGAGCAGTTTTTCCTACAGCTTTGTCAATTCATTAACTCTGACACAGAAAGATACTTTCCTGGCTGTAAGAGGGGAAAAATCAGTCAACAAAAACTTCATTAATGTCTGTGCTTATTCTCCCTGTGAGGGAATGAAGGATGAGATAAACCCATCATTTGTTTCAAAATAATGACAGAATGGCCACCAGATAACAAAAGTTATCCATTTAAGAAGTCTCTGGGAATCATCTGATTTGCAACACCAGATTGGTGATGAATATGCTAATGAAACCATCTCCTGAAAGGTTTGGCTCCCCATGGTCATTCTGAGATTTGAGACTCAAAAGATGGCATTAATAGGCTGAAGTCAGGATCTCTGCTGCGCCTGAAAGTTTTTAGTAATCCTTGAAGAATTTGGTGAATAGTGAACAAAACATTATCCCTGATTTTCAGCTCTAAAACTGGCAAATACTGTAAAACTGCTTCCAGTGTAATAGTCTAATTTCAGCCAGGTATTAATTGAATTGACAGAATTCATCATTAAATGTTGCTGAACAGCAGCCAAAACTAACTTACAGCATTTCTACTGATCAGAATTTTCTTAACAGGGCAAGCCAGGCTCTCCTGCAGCAATTTGTTTTTTTTTTTTTAACACTGGATCAAAACCTTACCCTGTTTTTTTAACTTTCCAAAATGGAAAGACCAAAATTCCTGCGAAATGCCTTTGATGCCAAAGTATCCCCCGAAGATGTACATGCTGGAATGGTACACTACTGCACTGTGACCTCTTCTGTTAGCTGGTGCCAAGCTCTAAAACAGTTTAAGACAAAAGCCTGTTAAGTCATCAGTAGCAATATCTGTCTTGGAAATACACCTTTTTTTTCCCCCCATGAATGACCCTGCAGTCCCAAACTTTCTCTTTAGTACTGAACACAGGTAACCAGAGTAGTAACTGTGTCACATCTTTATAATTTTTTGTGTGTAATTTCAAGTTGTAGAAACGTTTTGAGGATGAAGTTTCAGTAGCAAAAAGAGTGATTCTTTACATGTAGTGATATAAAACCAATCTCAAAAGAGCAAGACATAAATGCTTCCACTCAGGTTTCAATTAGAAGTGGCAGTAACTTGGTAAGTCCACGTGTTCAGACTGAAGAAATGAAAAATGCTGCAGCACTTCACATTCCAAAATGTATTAGTGTGACTGCCAATCTGTTTTCACAACCCAGTACAGGCTTCACGTATGGTTGCAATATTCCATTTAAAATTAGTATTCTTGATAAGGATTTCAGAAAAACAGAAGCAGCAGCAGAGGAGAGGACTTAACTTCTTATATAGGACTTAAAATTTAAGAGCAGTATTTTTAAACACTGTTTTGAAGAAGGAAAAAGCCTTAGTTATTGAAAGTGCAAAGAAATAAAGTATAGCCACATGTCTCTGAAGAGATGAGATTGGAACTGTTTGGGGGAACATATTTCAAAGCAATCTGTTTAATCAACAAAGCAACAGGCATTTGATTCACACATTCCCCACTTCCTGGCTCCTTACCTCCTTCTCTGCTGGTATGTTACGGCACTCTGTCCATCTTGTGGAATCTAGGGGATTGATTTAATAAAGCGCAGTTTAGTTCCTGGACCACAAGAGGACACTCCTCCAACAGTAATTTTTCAAATTACAGATCTAATTTTCAAGTAAGTCTCATCCTGGCGTTTTCTACTGACAAGGCTGAAGAAATCTGCTCCCTGCTAAGACAGCAGCACCAAGAGACTCGCAGGAGACACAGTCAGAGTAATTTTCCTGTATCCTTATCTGATATTGAATCACAGAGGTACCATACTGTATTCCTGTTTCCTAAGGCTAAATTTCACAATGCAGAAATAACCTGTGGTTTTTAGCATTTTCTGAACTTGCAGGACTCCCAGATTTCCTGATGGATGTATGACTTTTTCTGCTTATCCTTACGACAACAGCGTTATTCTTTCTTGTTCTTTTTCATAGGTCCCTTAAGGGTAGCCCCCAAATAACAGTCAGAAATCACAGATCTGTGATCACCATGAAAAAGAGGAAATATCAGGTGCCAGTACCAGAGGCAGAATGAGAAAACAGTGCAAGCTTGCATTACTTAAAGCTATACTTGCCAAAGGATTTTAAGTAATAACTATGAAAAAGCTAAACACACACCCATTTTGAATACCTCATTCCCAATTTGCACTGATAAATACTGTGAGTAATAAGATGCTTTCTCCTTTAAAATATGTTCTATCTGAGGCTCTCTCTTCTGCTAGCAGGTGTCTCAGACAAATGGTGGAAAACACAAATGAAGGGTTGAAAAAACCCCATTAACTTAAGATTACGGAGCGAAGTAGCGAAAGAAGCCGGGAAACTTAAATCTTGGTCTGGTCACAAGATTTACTAACTCAAAAAGAGCTCGGTATCTCTCTCTTTGCTCCTCCATCTGACATCAAAATAAGCAGCCATTACTACATGCAGGTTTTCCAGAGGGAGAACACAATCACGTATGACATTGCTGTTAAATTCAAATGCTGCACTGCTTTTGTTAGAATACACACTTAAGACATCAAAAATGTTCGTTCTTAGGAGAAGAAAACCTGCGTTATAAAATGTTGATGGTAATTTCCCACCTTCTTATTTAATTATGCTTGATTTTTCCTGTTCCAGCTTATGTGTTTCTTCAGTAAAATTACAAAATGAGATATACTTTACTAATCTGCTTTCTTCCATAATAAAACAAAGAGCTTGGTTTTTAATATTCATGTAACATTAAAAAATTAAATACTGCGTGAATTATTGGGGCTTATGATCAAATTGTAAACTTCAGAAGGAGGAGAGAGAAATGGAAATTCTGAGACCTTAAAATACATAAAACTTTCCCATTCAGTTCTCTAATTGAAGTAAGATCTGACCTTTTGATAGCTTAAACAGCCTAATTTTAGGGGGAAAATATGCACACAGTTTCACACACATTACATCTTGTAAAGCCTGGGGAAAGGCTATGCTACAAGCAGCAGAAAATGGTTTGGTTCTTACTGTTTATTAGTACCTGTGGACTTGGAATGTCCCACGGAAAAAACTGGTTGTTGTGTATCATACCAATGTCATATGTCCAGAGAGGAGTTTTTGCTTGTGTGAAAGCAGAACCCACCATCCCACCAAATATATACAGGTTGCCCTGCAAAATGAAAAATATTTGTCACTGAAAATAATTTTAAAAATAATTCCTAAATGAAAAGGCTGTTACTACCAAAATATAATGAACAATAATGTGTTTGATGATCTGTTAACAATTAAAGAGGCAATCCCAAACAGCCACCA
>JAYRBT010000181.1:12388852-12416408 GCA_036023395.1 Myiotriccus ornatus | reverse complement strand
AAAGCAGAACCCACCATCCCACCAAATATATACAGGTTGCCCTGCAAAATGAAAAATATTTGTCACTGAAAATAATTCCTAAATGAAAAGGCTGCTACTACCAAAATATAATGAACAATAATGTGTTTGATGATCTGTTAACAATTAAAGAGGCAATCCCAAACAGCCACCAAATTTTAATTATGTCTTTATTCTCTCCCAGTAGGAAACCCTGATGAACATTCTGCTGTTTTAACGGGGACAGCATTCCAGAACCACTTACTTCCTTGTCATCCTGGGACAGCTTCAGAAATGTGGATCTGGAGCTCTCTGAGGCACTGCTCAGGTAATATTAGATTATGCATTTCTATAAAAATATTTCTTTGCATTGCAGCTCCTGATATCCTAAATTCTGTTTTCCTCTCACGGGCCAGGCTGTAATTCTTATTTGCCTTCACTCCCCCGTCCCTTTTCTATGCAAGCTCTTAAGTGAATGTTTTTATGCCATAGCTGATCATGCAAATGAATTCAGAGCAACTGTTACAACTGTACAGTTAAGTCAAAGAATGTGCTGCCAAGGTCTTTATCTTGTATTACTGTTACATACTGAGCACTGACTGAGGAAATCACTGTCACTTTATTCAGAAAGATTCCAAAACACTGGTACAGCTACATCCAGAACTGCACCAACACAAAAATATTTTCTGGGTATGGTATTTCAGTACATAATAATCTATGGCATTTTATTGCATTGTATAGTAGGAAATAAAATGTGAGGATATGGATAAGATAAATCCTGGTCTACTACATTATAAGCCACCACTGAGTGTTCTTCCAATTCTTCTGGACCATTTCCTGAGCAATCCAGCATTTCCCATTCATTTTTCACTATAAACCAAAGCTGAAGGTAAGTGGTGCACTCAACATAAACATTAAACAGAAGTTGAAAAGTTGGGCTTTGAATGTGGCTGTGCTGCCAGTTCAATGAGGAAAATGAAGTGGTTTGTCATCTTTCCTCTCTGTTAGTTCAGAAGTTCCCAAAAATTAAATATATGCATTTTTCTATTTAGCAAATTTGAATGTAATAGAAATTGATCTTGTTACTGCTTATATTTTGATTGTTACTTACATCAAAACTCAACAAGTTCATGATAATGAACTCCAGGAATATTCTGGTTTATTTCAATAACAACAACTGTACAAGGAAGACCACATATGAAGTAAAAAAAACGGGGTCATACTTGATAGTGCATTGTTAATATAAACCTACAAGGTATTGTATTCATGTGTTCCCTTTGTGCACTTTTACATACATAAACTATTCCTGTGTGAGAGAGTCAGGAAAGCTCTTTGATATCCCTTGCTATAACCAGGATATTTAAAATGACTTAGTATTTCTGGTCTAGAAAAACAAACAAACAGAAAGAACTGAACTAAAATCTAAACTTTCTGGGACACTTGCAACAGGAGCAAACACACACCATCTGCCCAATGAACAAAATGCAGTTTATCCATCATTTTTATGGAGATACTTTAAGGGGATAATCTGATAACTATGGAATATCCCCAGTCTCATGATGATTGGATGTAGAATCTCTAATCCTGACATACAGGTGAAGGGACCAACTCACCAATGTTGTATCACCAAAAATCTCTCAGGCTGGTCATGTTCCACCCTCCGTGGAGATAAACAAACCCTCTGCAAAGGACGCAGGAGTGTTTATATCCATCGCAGGGACTGGGCTTCTGCTGGGGGCAGATTTCCAGCCGCAGTGTTCAGTTTTTCCTTTCATGCTGACAACTAGGATCTTATCCAAGGATCAACTTGCAAAGGGCAGCCATGTCAGAGGAGGGTCCCAAAACATCAGGGACAGGGCTTAAACCCTGTTTGGTCTGCAAAAAGACAAAAGGTAGTTTAAGGTTAAAAAAAAAAAAAGAAAGATAAGGAAAAAAAAGAAGTCTCTGCCTTGCGGTAAAATATTACCGTGTTTTCTTTTCAGTCCCATCAAAAGCAGCATGACAATTTTGTCCATCTGTGATAATGCACTAACTTATGCAAAGCATCTGAAATTCTGACTCTCAGAGTCTTATATCAGTGAGGCTGGGACAGGAATATTCCTAGAGCTGAAAGTTTTCCAGAGAGTATTGGTGAGCTGAAGTGATAAACTCCAAAACCCTACATTCGTAATGTGGTAGAAACCAAGGCTTGGTCTTTTTCACTACCAAAACATTTAAAACAAACATGTCCTTAAAAAACAGAAATTGAAAGAGTGACTATTACAGATGAAAGTAATGCATTAGCAGTTGTCCAGAATTTGTGTAGACTTTCATCTCTAAACCTGCTGAAATGAGGATAGATCTGGAAAAAATGACAGTACCCCTTCCCATGCCACAAGATGTCACTGTGTTCTGTGAAGACACAAATACCATGAAAACATTTCTCTATTAATTATAAAGTCACAGCTCACCATAATGATCATGCAGCAAATCCATTCTTTTGATTGAAGACTATTTCCAGGGTAAATGTGAAAAACCTATGCCCACTTCGAGCAATTATTTCTAAAGAAATTAATTTAAAAAACCCAAACAAGCAACACAGCAGAAATACCAAATTTACTCTGGATGTACAGCAATAAAACCACTTGCATCCACAGAGAACTTTCATGTCAGCTGCTGCCCACGGCCTTACAGAGCAAAGCAGCGACAAAGGCTGGAAATTTTCCCAGCAAATCCAGCAATGACCAGGGGAGGTAAAAACGAAGCCCTCTTCTTCTGATCTGCATGCAAGTGTTTTTACTAGACACTTCGCCACAGTGTGACTTCAGACATATGAACTGTGCCTTGAAGTTCATTGTGTAAAGCTATATTTAGCCACACATATGCCAGGGAAGGCCAACATAAGCCCTGCTCGCCCTGTGTGCGTCTGATTTCAGGGAAGGGGGGGAGGATGCAAAGTATCTCCAGCTCCATCGAAAGTTGCTGTGTTATAAAAAGGAATGAGCGACGTTCCCTTGGAGTCAAAGATGAAGGAGCAGTTAAATACAAAAGAAAAAAAAGCTATAAAATATTTCTGTAGAACTGTTTATATGTTCACAAACATGCTGAGTAACAGCTATGTCACACTTTGTTTATTTTTCTATGTAATTCTATGACAAGCCTTCCTTTCCATTTTTCTCTTGGAATCCTGCATGTCTTCTGTTTCACTGCTGCACAGAAAGCAACATTTTTGTTTTACAGAGTTTTCAGTCCTCTGCCTCTATGCCAACATCCCTTGTTTGGAGTGGATTATATATCAAGCAGCACAACAGCATACCCCCTTCTTCCAGTGTTTTCTCCTGTGTTCAAGTATTCCCTTGTTTCTGAAAGCCTGGATTTGTCCCAGGCGAATTCACAAGCTATCCTTCCCTCCATCCATTAACATCGAGACTCTGTTGTCCCTTCACACCATCTCCTTCCTCGAGGCTGTAGCAGATGAGCACTGGCAGATCAACCCCAGCATGACTGCCCCCCGTTTGCTGCTCCACCAGGTGTAGAGGCAAGGTGTGTATCCAAAACTCAGCCACTCCAGTTCACAGCTGCACTGCACAGTGGCCATGCCCACTTGGAAAGTACCTGACAGCAAAGTGCAAAGGTAAAGTCTGGGGGGAAAGAAGGAAGACCTTTACACCATAGTCTACCTGCTTAAATGGTAATTTATCTAATGGTAATTTGTAAGTCCAGGGCAAGTTGTACATAATTTGAGGAAAAACAAAGATTGCAGTAAAACAAGCCAATACAGAAGATAGTCATATTTCATATTAATATGAAATTAATGTATCTAAGATCATTTATCATCCAATTTATCTCTGAAATTTACCATTTGTAAGACTGGAATGTATTCAGTGACAAAAAGATGCTAGAAATCTCTTGCAGCATTTTTTGACAAGATTAACTACTCAATTTTTGTTATTTTTTTTTTATTATTATGCAAACCAGTATTGTAAGCAGTAAGTATTGTACAGTAAAAACTGAAGTCTCTTCTTTGTATTTTCTCTGAAGGGATACAAAGATGGGCAGCATTTACCTACGTGTGCATTTCTAATTTCCAGGGGAATTAGCAGCTGTGAAGTAGTGACACATTACAGGTATGTAAGTCCATAATGCTTTCTGGCATGAAATTGAAAAGGGAAAAGCAGCTGAAGTCACGAAACACAGATTCTCTCCCAAACTCTGCCAAGCTTCTGTGTAACCACAGCCAATTCATTTACTTCCACAGCTAAATGGAGACAGTCACTTCCTTAGTACAACACTTCAAATTTGCTGATGCAGTGCTGTATGACAGTGCCAAGGTATTACTATTATTGATATAATTTACTGTGAAAAAGGTGATACGTTATTAATACTTTACAAAGGTAAAATAAGCTTGTCCCCTCAAGGGTTTTTTTCCTCAGCTATAAAGCATTATTCCTCTTCCTACGTACTTCTGCTTGTTATTGTTCCTATAAACCTTGCCTTCTATTATACAAACATTCAGAGAAGAAGACAGCCTTGATTTCCTATAGTAGATTAGCAACAAAATCCTGTCTAGTTGTTTATCTACCCCAGCTGAACTCTGTGTAAGGCAGGAGAGTTGAATGGAATAACAAAAGGCTGATCTGGGATGAACTGAATGTGTGTCTCCTCCCAGTCACACCTTTTGAGCATCGACTGACCCTTGGGAATTGCGGCCACTTACTCTCAGCTAAAGCGTTCTTGGAAGCAGACCTGCACTCACTAACACTCAGTTAACAAACTGCTCCATTTCAGGGTCAGGGAAAAAAACACAAAGTCAATCATGAATCTTGCTTTTCGTCACTGTTACTTTAAAATTGCAAACTTGACTCCTGGATTGCCTTTCTATAGAGCCAGGCTCACCAGAGTTCATCTACTGTCAGCCTTAACAGTCCCATTTCAGAAGGAAAAGGGCTACTCTTCTGAGAACAATGTCACCAGGGATGTCTTCTGTGTCGTGCAACACTGACCTCAGCTTCAACTTGCTACAAAATCAGTTATCCAATAGGAAGCTCTAATTTCAGCAGAATTAAAAAAAAAAAAGAAGACAACTCAGAACATTTTTATCCAACGATTTTTTTCCCCCAAAACAGCTGTAGCACACACAAAAATGTCTGCTGCTCTCAAAACTCTTCTGCCATTTCATACTAAAAATAGCTCCTGTGCAATCAATCCCAATTGTCAAAGGGCTGGAGGAGCTGTGAGTCGAGGGCCTGGAGAGCTGCAATTAGCACGGCAACTATAGCACTGAGTGCGTATCAATTAATGGCGCCCCACTACTGTTTCATAATACAAATAATTCAGGAAATGCAGCAAGACAGGAATTACATCAGGAAATGTAGTTTATATGATCATTATATAATTATTTATATTTCTGTAAGATGTGGTTTCTCAGACAAATGATTTATTTATTTAAAGTATTGCTTAAATAGATCTTCATTAAAGCTTTTTTCTGCCTCAGCCCCCTGATTCATTTCCATCTGTTTTCAATATAATCAGAAAAGTCTCATTTTTAAAATGATTGAGCCTTTTTGAAATATGAGATAAGAAACCACTCATATTGGGGTGGGAAAAAAATAGGAAATCTTTTTCTGTTTTGGGGATTTTTTTGTTAATGACCCAGTTTTCTGAACTCAAGCCTAGAACCTCTCCGTGCATTTTCTTACTGGGCAACTTGATGTTTTACTGCTCTTCAAAAATAATAACAGATCCTCGTGTTTGTACTTATCATAGAAACCTTTGCTGTGGTGCTTTTATTGCTTGTTCCCTTAGGACTGCCTGCATGAATGAGAAAACTTCGACTGAGGACTTGCAAGGCAGTTACGAAGTTTTAAAAACACACCAAACTCGTTTAGAATAGTTAAAGAGATCCAGGCTTTCTTTCAGTGTATCACGTTTACTTGCAATGCTTTTACTATACGTGTGATAAATTTTAGTGTCCTCAGGTTTGCTATTTTATTATTTCCTAAACTCAACATGCTCTGAACTATTTCCAGGCTGGGTTTTGTGGGTTTTTTTTCGTGTGGTTTTTTTTTTTGTTTTGTTTTGGTTTTTTTTTTTGTTTTGTTTTGTTTTGTTTTGTTTTTTGGTTTTTTTTGGTTGGGTTCAGTTTGGTTTGGTTTCTTTTTCAAAATACGGGAACTAATTTTCAGAGAAGCTCAGCTTCAGAGTTTCAACCCAGAAGTCTGAATGGCTGTAGGACCATAGGGTATCTGTAATATTTCTGTATTCTTAGGCTTCTGAATTGAAATAAGGGCCTGGCTTTGCTATGTGTTGTAAAAAAAAAATGCAGTTACTACATGTCTGAGCACTGAAGACAAAAGGAAGGAGATGGAAAGTAGTATTGCTTGTTAGAGGGAGAAGGTGAAGGACACAAAGAAGGTTTGTAAAATGACAAATCAAAGCAGAGGACACGGCTCCATCACAATTTCAGGGTTCAGAAAAATTACAGTTACTTTCAAGTAAAACAGTAACAACCTTACTGTCTGTATAAAGCTTAGAGTGGAGATATTAAAAATTTACAGAAAAACTGTGAGGCCTTTATGTTGAATAGCTTTAAGTTGAATTTTAGCAATTTTAAGGTAGTATTTGCAAACATTATCACTGCTATATTTAGTGCTTCAAAATGCTTTTTGAAGTGAGCAGGTATTTTAAAGGGTGTGACTACTGAAACAGCCACATATAATTACAGTTTCTATGTACTGTAAACCTCTGTATGTAACTGCTACTTCTGCAGTCCTACCGAGGGCACGGGCACCTTCACTGAAAAACAGACAGGGAGTATCTCAGATCTCTCCCTGAGAAAAGCTCACTGCCTGTTTCTGGAGCTCTGCGGGCAAGGTACTGCATTTCTTTAATTCACATCACATTAATATTAAAGCTCTAATTTTACAAGTTCATAATAAATTTATATGTTTGCATATGATTCCAAAATTAAATTTTGCAAATTGACATTAATATATTCTTTTGGTTTTTTTTCTAGAAGCTTTCAGCCAGAATAGAAAATCCTTTGCAGTCTGCAGTGCTGTGTAGCAGTACTTCATCTCTACAACAAAGTGAGTTCTTTAGTAGTAATAAATTAACTTATTAAATAAAGAAGTATAAATATATCCAGTTTTATTTTCTATATGCTAGGTGTATTTCTAATTTTTAATGAAACAAATACAAACTTGGAGGAATACAGTAAATATTGCACTATTTCCCAAATATGGTGGAGAAGGTAGTATCTGGAAAAAAGAAATTCAGTATTTATTTCTGGGATTGTTACATTTTTATATACACCTTTAGTATATGAATCAGAAAATTACCTTTGCCACTGTATTGAAATACGTTTTATGGTACAGACAAAAATAAATACATCTATACCACCTTAGTTTCCTTAGTAAATTAAAATTTCTGTTGTTGTTGGGGGTTTTTTGTTTGTTTTGTTTAATTTTTTAGAATGAGGCTTTTTTATAAATAAAAATTAGAATATATAGTTTTGATTAGTGGATCTCCTCAGGTAATCTGTTAATTGTGATTTCCAGCACTGGAATTAATCATTTGGCTGCAATTCTATTTTGAATGAAGTTTCTGAGAAAGAGCTTCTCTAAATACACATCCATAGGTGGCACAAGTATAGCATGTTATGGATATACAAATCCAGGGCACCAGCCACGCCTGATCAAAAGTTCATGCTGATAATCAAAGACTGGGGGGGGGAGGTGTTTGGTCATTATTAGAATATTTACTTCAGGAATCTAATCTGCTTTTCAGATCTTATTTAGGATCCTGTTTAGGATCCTCCATCCGTAGGCAGGACTCAGTCTCTGCTGTGGTCTTACCACATAGCTGGGATGGACACCCTGACTGTAAAATGTTCCTGCAGGAAGATGGCTCCTCAGGAGTTACTCAGGAGTCTGAATATGAAGGAGACAAACAGGTGATTTTTCATGCTCTAGATATGACAGAGGGAGGAAATACAGTTCTTGGTTCTCGCACTTTAAGATAAAAGAAAGGAGAAACTCCTGCCATGATCATAGCACAGTCTCAAGATGTATTTGGCCTTTTACCCTTTCCTTGGAAGTAATTTGTCCTGTCACCACTGGAACAGGTCATTTCAATACAGGGGTCATCACCCCTTCCCCTAGAAATAGCAGTTTTCAATGTTCCTAGAAGGCATCATTTGGGGCTTTCACAAAAACTAACCAGCTGGGTTCTTTCAAGATCCAGTAGGCAGATGCCCTGGAGATTGAATGTAATAAATCTGTCCTTAGGTGTGACTGAATGCATCTTCTTGACAGCTTGTGACCTGCTGCTGAAGCAACTTCAGAATACTTTATTTCCTAAGGGAGACTCTACTCATAGTAATGCACAAAATTTTCTAGGTTAGGAAGAAAGACTCTGGTTGACAAAAGGAATCAGTGGCTGCTCAGCCTGCCTTCTCTCCTCAGGCACAAATTAGGATACTAGAGTATATACTTGACAGCTGAGAGTATATCAGTGGAAAGCTATTATCTCCTGTTAAAAGCAAAAAGTCTGCACTGAATTTTACTTATTTGTTCTTTATATTCCCTGACTGAGGAAAAGAAGCATCTAATAAAACATTCGCCCACACTTAAAACTTAATGCCAGACTTCGTGGAAGATAAACATTGTGTTTTTCTTGTCCCTGAGACATTTTGCCCTTAGACAAACATGGAGCAATGAGATAGAGAAGGCATACAAAATTATGAGAATAGCAGAAGCTGTAGCTTGAAGAACTATGAAGGAGGAAAGAGAGGGCATTTGGCAAAAAGAATAATAAAATGTTCCAGCTGGCAAATATTAAAACATCCAAATATCATGTTAGAATCAGTGTGAATTTAGATTACACTGTATGGGAGAAGTCATAGTGTGAGAAAGACTCAGATGGCACAACTGGAACGACTGCCAGTCATGACTGGAGGAAAAGCTGAATACAAAAAGGTCTTTTATAGGGAAGATGAATTTACACAGTCAGGTGAAAGATGGTTGCATAAAAACAGATGATACAATTGCATAGCTGGAATAGATTGTGTAGAGAGGCATAGCAGGATTTTAGTTTGGCAAGGAAAACAAAGGTGTCAGTGGACAAACGGTAATAATAACCGTGATGGTTCACAATAACCATGATGCCAACAGTTACTGGGCTGCACCAGCAAATGGAAAAAACCCAAACCCACATAATTTCAATATATAAAGGAGACAGAAAGCATATGAGTAACTTTACACATACACGTTGTCGCTCCAAATTCAAATGGAATTACTCATGTGAATAAAACCAGTGATATGCATGAGCCTGAACAATGTAGCCTAGATACCAGAGCAAAAGAAGGACCAACTCTTTTGTCAGAAGCCTGAAAAAATGTTTTGCAAGCTGTTTTCATATTCAGACTCCAAATGACAGGGTCCATTTTGGACTGGAGTCTGACTTTCTGAAAAATTCTCACTCCCAGATGACATGGTCCAGTATTCATCCCAAGCCAGATGCACTTTGGCTTGGGTTTTGGATGGTTGCATTTCTTTGTTTGTCTTTTGCTCGGTAAGAAGGCATTTTGTGCTTTATGCTCTTTGACTGTGGAAAAGGGAATGAGCAAAAGCAGGGTGGTGAATCTCCTAAACTGGAAGCAAGGAAAAGAGCTCTGGCTGTCCCTACCACGGACCTCCTGCGCAGCGCCGGGGAAGTCGCAGGTCCCTCTCCCCAGCGGTGTCGTGGCTGCTGAGCGCTGACGCCGCTTCCTTCCTTTCATGCGCTTTGTCTCCTTTCGCACCTCAGGATGGAAGCGACTTTGAGCACAGCTGCACACAGCTGTGCCCCTGCCCCGCTGCACGGCAGTGCCGCTGTGTGCACTGGAGGGCTGTCTCGGTACTCCCTGGGATGCTGGGCGTGCATGGATGCTCTCAGAGCCCTCGCCGCCTTTCCCCTGCTCCTCCGGGCGGAGCTCCGGCCGCCCGGGCGCTGCTGCTGCTCCTCGGCGGGCACCGGGCGGGCTCCGAATGCTGCGGGGACCAGAGGGGCCACCGCCCGCGGGCAAGGCCTCGCCGCCCTCGCCTCTGATGCTCTGATCCCCGCCACGGCTGGGCTCGTCCTGACAGGGGCGGGCGGAAGGGGAAGAAAAGAAGGAAAACCAGAATCCCGTGAGCCGGCGAGCGGCCGGGAGCGCACCCAGCCCGCGGCCGCCCCTCGGCTCTGCCCGCGCAGGGCACCCCCCGCCTCAGGCGCTCAGCCCACCCCGGGGGCGAGGGGGGATCCCCGGCCGCGGCCCCCCCACTCCGCCCCGCGGGTGCGGGAGCCCCGGCAGTGACCCCCGTCCCCGGGGCACAGCCGGGCGCCTCCTCCCTCCCCGGGCTCGCCCTCCCCGGGCTCACCGTCCCCTCCCGCGGCCGGCGGGGGCCGCCCGGGCCGTGTCGGGGCCGCTCGGCCGGCGATGCCGCCGCGGGCGGGGACGCGCTCGGGGCCGGGGCACGGCCGGGGCAGGGTGCCCGGGAGGCGTGGGGTCCTGCGGGCTCCGTGCCTTGCCGGGAGGGACGTGCCTGAGTCTTTCGCTGCCCTTAGTCATGAAGAATGTTTAAAATATCGTCTCTGGTCTGAATGCAGCCGGAAACAAACATATATACATAAAAAAAATATGTGTGTGTGTATATCTATATATATATAATTAGGTTTTTTGTCGGCGGTGGGAAGGGGGAGCACGGGGAGTGGTATTTGTTTGTGCACTCCATTCCAAGCCCTTTTAAGTCAGCGTTTAGCCCAAAGATCCCTCTGCGTGCTTTTCTCTGAGCCGCAGCCCCAGCGCTTGCTTGGACTTGTGTCCTTGGCTCTCTGCTCAGCTGCTTCAGCTGCCACCGGCTCTCTTTTTTTCCCCGTTTCTCCATTCCAGGTACATAAGGCTTCATAATACAGGAATGAAACTCCCCCACCCACGTGTGCCTCTATTTTCCATGTTGACAGTTTTCCCTGCTTTGGGGCAAAGGCTACTTTTTCCTTAGTATTGCTCCTACAAAAAAAGAAGTGTGATTGCTTTTTCAAGTAACTCTAAGTGGAGGCCAACAGATAGACCCAGTCCATAGCAATGCAAAGCATGTGGCCTGCACTGTGTGAATAATACAAATGCATTTGGTTTTAATATATTATGTATAATATATCCGAGTGTGGTAGCAATATGTGCTTCTGAATTTTTCATGCTTGGACTCAGGCGTTATTGAGAGGCCAGTCCAGAGCTACAGTGCAGCACTTTCTCCAGACCCTTTTAATTGCATCCTCCTAGGAATTCAAGAAAAAAACCAAACAAACAACAAAACCAAAACCCCCAAACAAACCCACACATATTTCATAAAAAGAACTCTGAGATCATTAGCTAACATTTGGAAGTCCCTCAAATTAACATGCGTGAAGGACTGTGGCCAAACTCCCACTGGCTCCCATAAAAGCAGTAATCAGTCCTTCAAGCAAGATTCTCCACGAAATAACACCCAGAAGCCCCTGCAGAAAGGATTGCCAATCTCACCATCTGACTAGATTAAAAACAGCAGTAACAATGTGATAATTGACAGGAGAAACTTCCCTGACAAGGAATGAATCAGTGTTTATTTTTAGCCTTTCTCCCAAACGCTTTATTTAAACGAAAGATTAACTAATTATTTCCGTCGTTGTATTGTCCACACTAGAAACAGGAGGTGGCAGATCTTTAGTATGTTCAGCGAGCATTTTGTTTTGACTCTTCCTTTGAAAGGGTGAGATTATGCCAATTTTCCTTTCATTTCTAGTCCGTTCAAATATGAAAATTGTCAGGGTTTCACTAAATTTAAACACCCCTCTATCAATATTTTTTAATTTCCAAAATAGAAAGCCTCAAAAAAGGTGTCAGAAAATGTGAATTGCAATTGTCTCTGTATCCCACCTTTGCTCCAAAGCTTTCCTCGGACAACAAATCAGTATTAATCCTGTCACTTCAACTACCCACTGCAGCCTTTTGCAAGGACAGAGCACTCCCATTCCAAGAAGATAAGGCTGCTCTACCTGTTCACAGGAGCCAGCAATAAAATTCTGTCTAGAAGAAGGCAGCTTACCCAAGAAAAGACTGGCAAAAGATTTGTCCTGTTTTATGGGACCTGTGTTTCTGATAATAAGATTTTGGGTTCTGCTTTGTTTTGAAGCTTTGTTTTGAAACAATTTTTCTGAATTGTTTTTTCTTATTATTTTTTTTCAATTTCTTCTTTTAAATTTTGAATGAATTGCTGATTGCAGCATTGGTTTTATTAGCAGAAAATTAATCAAACTATGAAAATATCTGAAGAGACTTTTTTGTTTTGTTTTTGACTTACCTACTGTGGAACTAAGACACATAAAAGTCTCATTGTTTCATATTAATTTTAGTCCTTAAGAATGAGTCTCATTTTCAACATTTGAGTATTTATCCTTCAATGCAAGATGTTTGTGTATAATTTCCACACTTCTTAATAATTCAGGTAGTTTTGGGTATAACTAGTTAGGCTAGACCAATCCTAGGTGAAATAGTTTATTTGTACAGTTTTAGTGTATACTTGGTCATTCTTGAACAGAATGAAATGTGAAGTAGAATGTGATCATAGAAATAATGGGAAATTTTCAGTATCTTTACGTTCAGCCCACTGGTCTCATAGAAGTTAGAGGGAGAAACTCCAGTGTTGTACAGATCATAGGAGAAACCGGGACCTTCAGCATCTCATCTCACATGCTGATGTGGGAGATGCATCACAATGGAATTGTATCTAGAAATTAAAGTATTGGTTTTCCTGTTTCTGCAGCTCATGAAGAAATGTGGCAGAAATGGCTGTCCACTGGGATGAGCTCAGCCTTGCAAGTGTTGACTGCAATGGTGCCTCCACAACCACAGATAATTTCTATTTAGAGGTAAGATGCATGTGGAACACCAACGGGAACATTGTATGGAATGATTTAATCCGAGGGCAATCAGGCCAAACAGACCATAAATCATTCATAGTCATTCATACACATCTGCATTGCGAGAGTTAACTACAAAGGAAAACATTACAGATGGGGGGAGGGTAAGACAGAGAATAAGGTAGATCAGTACAATCAGCATGGGGTTTTACAAGGGGTTTTAACCAGAATTTATTTTATTGGCTATGGACCAAGTAAAAAAAAAAAAAAAAAAAAGGGGTTAGGGCAGAATTTGAGATTTTAAATCTAAAACAGAGATGGTGGAAAAACCCCAGTGAGCTGTGTTTAACATTGCATCATGCCTAGATTCCCAAACCACCTTTCCTATTTTCACATAAGCTACACTCTGCTGTGTAGAGCTTCTCTGTGTGCCCAGATCTGCACCAGTTCAACAGGACTAAGCAGCTTGGCACTCTTTCATATCTCAACTCAATCAGAAACCAAAAACTTAGTGTCGCTCCATTCAGGTCCCCAGAGTGGCTCAGTTCAAGAGGTAATCCTCAAACCCCTCTAATGGATGCCAGTCACACTCAGTCTTCACAACTGCAACTGTACCCATTCCCTCTAAAAGACAGTTTTATGATCTACTAGAGCAGGTAAAGCATTTATGCAGGAAGTGGAAGGTCTGAGTTCAGGGTCTGTTCTTTGCAGATCAGAGATATCAGAGTCACACTGATGTCTCAGTGCATAAGTATTCACATGAAACCAGCCTCAAAGCCTGATCACTTGCACTCTCAGCTCCGTCCCCTGCACAGGGCACACCAGAGCAGGTGGTGAAGTTCTGTGCAAGGCTGCTTAAATTAGCATTGGTGTGTGTCTCTCAGATCTGACCAACGCAGCACTGTCAGAGGGGGCTGAGGAGCAGCAGAGTGTTTTAGCTGAGCTGCGGCCCTGCGATGGGTGTGTATTGAGGGTAGCTGTGGCAGGGGCCGCCCCCTTCAGCGTGTTCCTGCTCTTAAGGAAGCAACAATCTACATTCACTGTCTAAACTGTTTCAATATGGAAAACTGATTAAAAAAAAAAAAATAAAGGAGATAAGTTATGAATTTTAAACAGAAATGTTCCTCTCAGCCCAGCAATACCTATCGGGAGTTTGGATCTTCAGCTATCAGACTGGGAGGCATAACCAGTACCAGCTGCTGGTCAACTCTCTGGAAATGCCTTCAGTAAATACAGGTTTGGGAATTGCCGCTGGATGGCAATCTTGTGCCACGGAGGATGTAACCACATGTGATTTTATTTGGCTGCAAACACTGACACTTTTTAAAGACCAAGAACCAAGTCCGCTTCTTCCGAATACCATCATAAATTTAGAGTGACTTCATGTAAGGCATTCAGTTTAATTTAGAGTTGCACCAGCATAACTGGGACAAGAATATGAACCAGATGTTGAGAAGTGTTATTTTGACTGTTAATTCTATTGATAAAGTTCTGAACAATTTATGAAACTTAAATACAAGGAGCAAGCACAGAGGCTGTAACCACAAAAGACCAAGAGTACCGAGCTTCAATTCTTCTGTGTTGTTACAGTCCACACTAAATTCTAAAAGTTGACCTTTAATGTCTTGTTATGTACCCTTAAGGCTGCTGTATTATACACAGTATTCTTTAAAGATACAAGAAAGTTCTACTATGGCTGGTTGTAAAACAAGAAGTTACCTTAATTTCAAAAGTCAACATTTGAGGTCTTTGTTTTAAGGTTTCCAGTCTATATATATCAAATGTTTGGTTTCAGTAATTTCTAATCACAAATATTATGCATTTATTTTGAAGTATTTGAAAAATGTCTTAATTCTTTTCACATAGAGTAATCCTTCTGTGAAAGTCAACAATTTTTTTCAGAAAGTATTTAGGTTTTTTGAGAAGGAATCAATCTTGGACTAAATCTGCATTTTAAAAAGTGGTGATTGTCTCAGCTCTCTAGTGGAATAGAATACTATTCACAATAACTCTTTAGTAAAGACAACCTGTTTGGCTTAATGTTCTGTACAGGTGTTGTGTATCAATGTGGTGTATGGGAGAGTATCAGGAAATTTCTGCAACTGCATTTGGACATCAGGGAAATATCTTCAATAAATTTGTGCTTCTGTTCCTTTTCCATTGGCACAGATGGCGACACCTCTCTACCATAAAGAGCTTCAGTTCTTCCAACCCCAAAACTGTCCAGTACTCTAAGTGTTAGGAATATCTGATATGTTCAGGAACTCCTCCAGCAAAATTGTCTTGTCCACCTTCACTTTCACCGAAACTATCACGGGAACTAGTAATCAATTTAAACTGAGACATTTTCTATTTTGGGGCTGGTAGCATATCTCTGGTTTCAGCCAGGGAAGGAAGTGCTCAGAATGTTTTATCACAGCCAGCTCTTGTGATTTACTTGGCATAAATGGAAGAAGGAAATTGTGTAAATATGAGCTAAAGCTTATTCTTGGGAAATGCACAGTTCCATGGACTTGGGATCTTTAATGCATATTTTTGGTTATCACTTCTATGCTGTCACTTCAGTTCTCTATTTGTATATGAGAATAATATCCCACTATTTCTGTGACGCTTGACAGAAGAGTTTCTGTACATGTGCTAAATGCACTCAGAGGCAAACCTGGCAGGCTCAGGGTAAGAATGGTTCAGCCCAGTTTTCCTTCCCTCCCTGGTTTTGGCTTATTCTGAGGGTCATCATGGCCCTGCCATAACTTGGTCACCCAGGAAAGATGCTCTAAATTAAGTGTTGACTGTAATGGCTGAATAACACAGTAACCTGAATCTATTCAGAGAATAGGATGGAAACTATTGTCTTCCCACATTGCTGCCCTTCCATCTTTACGCTTTATTCTGGGACTTAAAGGAATCACAGTTGACAGGATGGTCTGCAATTATGCTGTAAAGAACCTGAGTCTCCCCCACTCCATTTGTGTTGCCATTCACTGAGTAGCTGCTAGTTAACCTAATTTTTAAAATCTATTTCATGGCAATGTTCTTATTAGTGGGCTATGTTCTTATTTGGGGTTTCTATGTACCAGCTATTGCAGATATTGGTGGTTGAGAGAGACACTCTGGAGGAGAACCTACAAGCTCTAGGTAGCGCAAGTGGAGAAGTGGGATCCAGGGAAATTGAGGGATTTGCCCAAGGAAACATTCTAAGTTTGTGGCAGTGTTATTATACCTGATCTGATTATCTAAGGCATGTAGGCACAAATGCATGTTCTGGTACATGTATCAGCCACAGGAATGCTAAACTGGAAAAGTTAATTTGGAAAAATTAAAGGGGGGGGAAAGAAAAAAAAAGTCATGCTTGACACTACTTGAAGACTTGCAAGAAATTTCCATTTTCCCATTCTTAGAATACTTTGGAAATACATAAAGCCTTGGGATCTATATTTTAAAATGTTGCTTCAAACTGGGATAGTATCTGTTAAACTTAGCCAAGAAACATCTGTTTTTCCGTTCCTGGAAGCCGGAGCTGAGGCAGCCGTTTTCCTGTCAGCTCTGCTGTGGAGCGAAATTGGTTCAATAGGTCATTCTGTTCTCTCCATTTCGTAGTTCTCGGTTTCCTATTAAAAGACGGCAAACAACACAAGTAAGCAGGAAGGGAAAGGAGATTCTGTGTAATGTGTGTATTAGCCTGTGAAAAAAAAAATCCATTTAGCTTCAGACTGAGTGAGATAACTGGTGAGAGCAGAGCTATTAAGCATAAGAAAGAACACCAGGGATTATATGGAACTGTAAGATTTATTAGCCCCCAAATGCCCCCAAGATTTTTTAGCCCCAAATGGTTTGTCTTTCATCAGTGGAAATAACAATCTGATACAAACCCACTGAAGACAATGGAAATGTCACATTGATGGCCACCAGGCTCTGGATTTGACCTTCTGTGGTAGATGGCCTGATAGAAACTGGTCACCAGTACACAATATATTAATTGCAAGATTTTTGTAAGCTATGACCTGAGCAGCTCCAGATTGGATTCAGTAACTGAAGGGCCAGCAGTGGTTGTATGTATTGTCTTTTCTACCACCTCTCACTTGGGTGGAGTCAGTCTGAGGACAGCTGGAAGGGAGAACCAGAGGAAGAATTCAAAAGTCTCATGTAGAGAAGACCTTAAGCATATTGTGTAGGTTTCAGTTTCTGCATTCCCAGCTCTCCGTGCTTTGACAAAGCTTTGGACAAACAAATGCATTCTTGAGGACTGCATAATTTTTTCCCTTCATCTTTTAAGAACAGGATCAAGACTCATAAAGGCATTTAGCTGCTTATTCTCCCCCTGAAATCATCAGGCACTAAAAGCATAAGTAACATTGAGAGCATGCCCCATGATCTGATATTTAATTAGCAATGAAAATCTGTATTGTTCAGTCAGGTGGCATTAAAAATAGGAAACCAGTACACTGAGGTGGCAGAACCCTCTGCATGTATCCTTACTGGAAAATGGCAGCACCCCTGTTTCAAAAACGACTGGAAAAAAGACATGCTGTGACCTTCTGTCATGAACATTTTGGTGACATAAAAAAACCCCAATGCTGTTTCTTAGGCACATATTATTTGCCATCACTCACATGACTTAAAAAGCAAAACTAATCTGGAGGAAGATTTCTTCAGTTCTTTTCCTTAGATGTGATCTTTCCACTCCATGAATTTAAAATACCAAGGAAGCGGGTCCTAATCTGAGGAAGAGCTTCCAAAAGAGAACTGGAGATGCAGCACTTTATGGGGCAAGGTCTTGCCAAGTGCTGATGGTGTAAATTAACTAATGGGGGTCAGGAAACTTGCTAAAGGCAGATAGGATGCAGGAAGGGAAGAGGGAGTCATACAGTTCATGGACAGTTGCAAGCAGTTTCCTGACACTATTTGCTTGGTAAAACATTTTGTTTCCTCCAGAGAAGTGTTTGACTTTGCTTTCATCATCACCAGTGTAAGTCAAATGTCATTATTTGTGTCATCTCTGGCTGACATTGCCCAATATTCTCAGTCTGATACTGAAGTGACCATTCCCTGGATAGCCTGTAATTATCTAAAGCTGTGTGGTGATGTGGTCCATCCATGCCCCAAATATACTGCAGTCGAACCCATGCTTTCATAAAATAAGATCCACTCTGTCTGCCAAGAGAGACTGTGCCATTTTACTTCATGAATGGCAAAAAAAGTCAGTAATGACATATGTATATGGAAAATGCAGCTGTCAGTGGATAGCTGGGAAAGGAATGATGCCGTTTACTCTGTGATCCCTGGGTTTGTAGCCTATTTTCCTCAATGCCATCTTCATCTGCTTTCCTCACTCTCATCTGATTTTTGTATTTGCCATATATGCACTTTGTTGTGCCAGGGGAGGTTCAGGTTGGATATTTTAAAAATATCTTCACTGAAAGAGTGATTAAATTGGAACAGGCTGCCCAGGAAAGTGGAGTCACCATCCCTGGAAGTGTTCAAAAAACAAGTAGACACAGCACTAAACAATAAAATTCAGTGGGCACAGTGGTTCTGGTTTGAAGGTTGGACTTGATGATCTTGGAGGTCTTTTCTAACGTTGATGACTCTGTGATTTGTTTAAATGCAGTTACATTGGTTATGGGTTTGGCACACCAGTATCTGGAATTGCTGTGATTTACAGGATTACACAAAAGACAGCTCTTATTGCAGAAAACCCCTTCATGCTGTGAACACAAATGTGCTTCTGCACTGCTTGAGTTGCACCTTAATCCTGCTGTTTCCTCCTGGATTGTCTCCTACCTGGAGCTTTACGTAGGAACGAGGGACATCTAGTGGCTTAATAGAACATAGCTAAGGAAAATGTTCTGCCCAAGGTACCTGGTGCAAAGTAGAGTTCAGTGAAGGTTAAACTAAATTAAAGACTTTCTCAGTGGTTGAAATGTAATTTAAATATGTGTAATTGCTTTAGGTAAGAGTCAAATAATCTGCGATGAATTCTACTTTTGTGTTTCTGTCTTCTTATGAAAAGGTGAGCTTTGAAACTTACACAGGTTAATATGTATTTGGTACCTCATTTCAGGGGGACAGAACATCCTCTTTCATTAGGAGAAGCTGAAGTACAGGACAGATGGATTAAAAACCAGAAGCAAATCACACCACACAGCCCTACACGTTTTTCTCCCCCAGATGAACATTTTTATTTCATGCATGGCAATTATGGATATGATTAATTAGACTAGCTGATACCTGGTAGATTACAATGACAAGGAATAACTCTGAAAAGCAGTTAAATGGAGCCTTTTCTTTCTCTGCAATGTGTTTCCTATTTTAATACTTAAATAATGAGTTTCTTTAACAAGTAACCCACTCTGAGTCATGTTTTCCTCTCTCCCCTTTGTTCTTATCCTAACCAATAACTACTTGTATTACAAAAGATGAGGTGCACATAAGAGAAGCAAAAATATCTGCACTGAATTATATGCTGGTTTTGTACTGTGAGCCCATGTTTGTATTAGGTTTGCCATTCTGTCTTTTTCTAGTATGTACTGAAGGCCTGGATGGACTAAGTCTGTCATACTGCTCAGACCAGGGGCAGTGCTTGGCCTCTCGACCTGCAATAACTAAAATTGAGAGACCAATATCCAGCAGTCAAGAGTTGTTATCTCTGAATGTCTCCCATTCCTATCCTAACTCCAAAAACTAACAAATTCAAGAGCTGGAGTATTTTGGCTGAGGCATGTGACTAAAGAGGGCAGCTTACCTATAAAGAGGGAGGCTTCTCTGAAAATGAGAGAAAATCATTGCCAAATATTAAGACAGATAATCTGGAGAGAGCAACAGGAGGCATTCTGTCTCACCTGAGATGCTGATAAAACCTGGAAGCCACAGGAGTGAGATTAGCCTGGGAAAAGACGAATCACTTGTTATTTCGCAAAGATGTTTAACTCCGGAGGGTTATTTTAAGGATAAGAAGTGATGATAAAGAAAATGTTTTGCTAGCTGAGTGGGTTTTGTCTTGTCTTTCCTTTCTGAACAGGCTAAACTAGAAGCTTGTAAGCCTTGGTGAAGCTAAGGAAATCGTGAATAAGCCAGCAAAGGACTCTCCCAATCTGACACCACACTTCCAGCTTCATGTGGAGACCCTCTGAAGACCCTATGCCAGGGTTCAGAAAGGGATTCTTGGCCTCTGTGTGTGCTATGAAAATGAGATAGGAAGAGTTATTTAAACACTACTCAGATTGGATTAGAAACTTGGAACACGGAGACTGGGCCCAGTTGGTTTGGGCTGATGTTGTGGGGGATTGAATTTACAGAGATTGATGAAATAAGGTACACCGGAAGCAGGAACTTTATTCATGTCCTCTGATTAATGAGTAGTGAACACAGTGAATATTTCTTAGCCCCTGGATCATTAAGCTTAATTAAAATACTTCTTTATAGGGAGGTATAAGCAGCCTTTATTTATGTGATAGGGTTTAAATGTTTTAAACTCCTGAAGTTTTAGGTGCACTAACGGGCACAAAGTTATGTTGTTGTGATCCTGTTTATCTCCATATTTGTTTCAACAACTGTTCATTGTAGAGAGAAGTTGCCATGACGAGAGCTTCCAAAGGATGTTTCTGTTTGGACCTCTTGTGAAGGCTACATTCAGGATGTGAGTATAGATATACCAAAAGCCTGTTGCTGGCAACATTCAAACCGGATTTATCAGTATGAGGAAAAAATGAGCTGAAGTTGGTTTAGCTGGCAAATAATCAAGTCTCTATTTCAGAAACCTCTGGGAAGAAATGGCAAAGCCAAAGTACAGCTGGCCATATGAACTATCCTGATGCAAGTGTGGTTAATGACCAGAATGAAGAAAAAGAAGCAGACTGGATTTTTAACAAATATTTATTGAATATAGAAGGTAATGGCTTCTTGATTCTCTACCTACCTTTGCCACCGTGAAGTTCTGGTTACCACATTACCACTTTACTGATTAATAGGGCAGCACAAAATGAACCTGAAGTTACATGAGGTTTAGACTGAATAATTTCTCTTGTGAAAAGATCTAGAAGAAATTAACAGTCCTGTTACACTCGAGATTAAGTGACAAGAGTGTGTTGGGGAAAGGTTGGAATATGCCTTGCTCAGACTGTGAGCAGAAAGGGTAAATGGGAGAGCTGAGATTGAGCACCTGACATCCTTCAAGGATAAGGTCTGTTACAATGCTGGAAATCAGCCTAGGACTCCTCTGCTGTAACTTCTGTTGATGCTGGAGCGCCAACAGCAAAAAAGCTGTGACTGCTCAACTCAGGCTTCCACTCCTGCTGCCCTGGTGCTTTGCCCCTGGCCCTATGCAGGAATGGGTACATATTTACTAGCTAGGACAGGCAGACACAAATTTCCATTCACTAATCTTCCATTGGCAGAGTGAGTCACCACAGAGAAAAGGTTGTTTCTGCTTGTTCTGTGTTCAGATTAAAATCCAGTCAGAGCTCAAAAAAAGGCCAGGCCGGTACCTTCAACACCAATGACCATCTCTGTCCACCCATAATAATGGAGGGAAACTTGGAGAGATTTCTGTAGCTTCAAGCTTTCTGAACGGAAAGATCTTCCTTGGAAACTACTTTGAAAGAAGCTGGCGAAGTTCCTGGTAGGAACTCAGCCTTTTCTGTCCGTGTTTCTCCATCTGTCAAAACAAGGCATAATCTTTCCCTGCTTCACGACAGTATTGTGAGGAATCGTCAGTTAACATGTTTACATCCCTAAAAATGATTTCCTATTCTAAATCACCTGGACTTCAGTTCTTAGGGATACAAACAGATCTCACCCTTCTTACAGATCTTTTCCCTCTTTTCACACATCTATATTCCTCTTTGCATTCTGCCATTGCAAAACAAAATTGCTGCCAGCACTGCTCCTGTACACCTGACAGCAGTTTTAACAATCACACTGTATTTTCCAGAGCAATTAAACAATCAGCAAAGGAAAATAATTCTTCTTCAATTTCTCTTCTTCCTTTTTATCAGTGTTGGAAAATGTCTTCTACTGCTCACTATTAAAATTTCTCATCACTGCTCCAGCTCCTTGGTATTGTCATGAAGAACAATTTTTGCATGTATTTATAAAGCATATTTTAGTCCAGTGATCTTTAAGAGAACTAACTGTGATCCAGACTGGAGTTATCTATGAACAAATCTGTGTATAAATGTTATGTGTTGCCTATGTTTGCATGCTGCAGGACCTGTAGCTCTTTCTCCCAAAAGGCAACTTTCTCTGGAACAGAACAGCAGCAGACCAAAATATCGGCACTATCTTAAATGTGAAGTGTACTATCCAGCTGAAACTGCACAGGGATCCTAAGAGAGCAAAATGATCTGGAATCTCCTGTAATCAACATCAAGCCAGAACTGGCAAGATATTTTTAACTATGACACATTCTTGAAGATTCATTTAGGGTTGTAAGAGGTACCCAAATCAAGAGGTAGTTATGGTCCTGCTGCCTTCTCATCATCCAAGTTATCCTCCCACACACAACCTTGTCTGACCTGTGAAACAGTCCTTTCTTTTCTCCCTGCCTGCCATGATCCCTTTTACTCCTGCTCACCCCTGTCTCTCCTACTATAAAATTAAAATCCTGGCTTTACCTCATTTCCCCATATTATAAATCCCTTTCACCTCTTTCCCAAGCTCCAAACTACTTCCCTATCCAGGTTTACTACCAGATGTTGAGAAACAGAAACATAAATGTAAACTGTATCTCAGTTTTTGAGAAGGACTTCCCAAATTCTACAAAAGTGAAGGTATTAGTGATCTTTAGTCACACTCCTCAACCTCATAAACAGTTTCTGTTTGAGATGTCACTGCCCCTTTCTGCTCACTCAGATCCTTGATCCTGATGCACAAGTAGGTAAAAAATCCCTAGAATCTTCGTGAGGAAAATGCTTCTGTGCTCAAGTTTATTTTACTACTACAGCTGGTTTATTTGGAAGAAGCATCACCAGCAGATAAACAAGCATTGATAATATCAGCACCTGTTTAATAAATATTATATTGTGAAGTATTGTTTGTCCACTATCTTCTTAAATAGAACAAGTTCCTGAAATTGAAAGTCCACTAACAAAGGGCACAAACAGAACAAGGAATCTGGCAGCAGAATATTTATTTTTAAACAATAGAGTTGCAAGAGCAACACCCTGTTATGCAGCTCAGTAGAAGGGTACTGACAAATACTTGATCATAAAGTGCTCAGTCACTAAACTGATTTAATGTGATAAAGTCCCCCCAAATCCAAGCCATTAAACTAAAAGCCAATATAGGAAAAATGACGATAAACAATATTACATCACTCATGGGTGGTCTTAATGCTGAATCTGGGATAAATTACATGAAAAGTAATCACAGGAAATTTTTAACACAGAAAAAGAAATCTGAATGGCAAGCACAATGACTGCTGTAATGGAGAATGTAGCAATTCCTAACACAACATAAAACTGTAGCATGCTTAAAGGCTGGGCTAAATTTTCCTCTGAGTGTGTTTTATGGGATTACAACAGAAACAAAATTATCCTGACAACTTGAAAGAAAAAATGAGTGGCTTATTAGACCAATTGATAAAGCTGGAAAGAACAGACAAGCTTCCAGGCATGCAGGTGCTTCTTCAAATCTGAAATAAAAACAGCAAACTTCAAAGCTAAATCCAGGTTAAGAACAATTGTGCTGAGTTAGGACATCTGCTTTGCTTCAAATGTTTATTAATTTCTTTTTTAAAGGCTGTAAACAATGACTTGGGAAATAAATTTATAATAATATAGCCCTATAAATGGATTATTACATTAAAGCAGGCTTGCAATTAGAAAAGGATCTAAGGAGTAAAACTTACCCCCACAAATCTGCACAAAATCACGTGGAGTTTCCATGAGATTTAAAAACCTGTTTGCTTACATTGCTTTAGAAAATATTAATTGGTTTCTTAAATCACTTAGGTGCTTTACTTTCACTGAAAAAGGCAATAAACAAGTCAGGATGCTGGCAAGGAGTGGGTACATGTGGGTCCCTGGTGCTTACACAAACCCAGCTGTGCCGGGGATGGGCACATTTGCCTGAACAGACCTGGTAACAAGCTCAAAGCTTGAGGTCTGACACAAGCACGGAGAACGCCAGGCAACACTAAGCAGTGCTCTGAGGTGACTCAGCTGTAATAGGTTTCTTAGGCTAGTCCTAGTAATGATGTAAATATAGTTTTCTAAGTTTGTAATTTGTATTTATTGAAACTTTTCACTGGAAAGGGTAGGGTAGATGAATCAGAAAAGTAATATTCTGTTATTGGCCATTCAGCAATTTTTAAGCTGTTGCTTTTCCAGTCATCTACAACAGTTTCCTTGTTTTTAGAATGAGTGCATGATATCATATCCTGAGCCCTTCCCTTTTCTTGTAGCCTGCTGAGGCATTAGGAGGAGTCCAGCTACAGTCATCATGTGAATTGGTCTGTAATACTATAGTGGAGCTACCTCTGCCACCGTCCTCCTGCCTGCCTAATTCACACTCCTTAAGGAATTGCTGCTCTAGGACGAAAGGCCCTTTAAGCACAGTGAGTATCAGCTGAGAGAGCAAACAATTTATCTGGCTTGTAAAGGTGCATTGGAGAACGATCACTCCTCTATGTATTGACATGTGTGTGCAGTTTGGGACACAAAGTGAAAGAAGAACTTTCTGTCATTATTAATCACTGAAGTGAAAAGGGAGTTTCCTGGCCCAGCTGGGCTGAGAAGAGGAACAGCAGCAACATGGGAGGCTCTTGGGGTGCAGAGATTGGATTAAAAGTGTGGGTTTGGTGTAGAAAAGGGTGAAGGTACATGTGCTGTGCCAGGCAACATACCCATTTGTTGGGGATAGACAGACAGGAAAAAAACAGCTGATAAAATGTACACACAAAGAGCTGTGAGTGACCACATGGCACTGTATTAATGCTGGATGACAAACACCTCTTGTTTATTCTTTATCTGGTTTGATTTAAGGAATGCAGTAGTGTGAGCTAGTAATAAGCAAAATAAAAGGAGAATAAAAGAGCTAGTTCTCTTCACTAATCTCCACTCATCCCTAAAGCATACAGGCCAAGTAAACATTGACAGTGAGTCACTGACTCTTTTTAGTATAACTACATAACCTGTGGTGGCGGTGGTGTTATTTCTGCACTTTTCCATCTTGGTCTTTAGCTCTGAAATGCAGAGCTAAACACTCTACCATTCTTGGTAGAGGGCTTAAGGTTTTGTCTAGATGTCTCTGAAATGCTAATTTGGTAGTAACTTGTTAACTATATCAGTAATATAGTTATATTCATAGTTATGAATAATGTTGTATGATCCAGAATTCACAGCATAACAAATGTTATAATGAAAGTAAATAAATGACTTGCATTTATATCCACCAGTTGATATTGCAGAAGTTATTTATATATAGAACATCTGAATTTTATTGTGCGTGTTATCCTGGCAGAATACTAAACACTAACTTCATTCCAAAGTTGTAAAAGTTTTATGACCATGCTTTACATAAGGGCCTCAATCTAGTTTGAATGGAACCAAGAGAAAGCAGCTGTGATATTTTTGTGAATATTTAAGGTAACAATAACTGGCTTCAAAAATGTGCAAATAAATTTTTTCCTTGCTCCCCAAAAAAGTCTTTGGTGAGGCAAGCAACTGTACAGGAAATACATAACCTTTTCTTATCTCCTTGATCACACAACTTTATCTATTTTTATTTTGTTCACTATGGTTTTGATAGGCTCCTTCATAGGGTCATAGCACAGTGTTAGTAAAACACATGGCTTATTGTTGTCTGCTAAACTGCATTGTGGGCTAAAAACTCTTCGGTTAAAAGCTGCTGGACCCTCTTCTGTTGCTGATGTAGTTAATTTTATGACAACAAGCCTGACATTTTCTACAACACAGTTATGGTAAGAGCAGAAGGATGCTCAAGACATGCTGTGTGCTGTTTGGTCTGGCCTCAGTAGCATCGGGATTGCTGTACTAGAGGTGACCATTAGTCCACTTACTCCAGGGTTCTGCCTCCACCAGTGACCTGTACCAGGTGCTTCTGATACAGCTGCAAGTAAGTCCAGAGACATCAGCTGCTAAACAGGCTTCACAGGAGATGGTTTTATATGCCTATCACTTAGTAGCTGGCTTTTACTATGCAACACAAGGGATTTGTAACTCTTTCACTTAATAGAATATCACAGAGGATATTCACATTTTCATGGAAATGTTTGTTTCTTGAACTCACTAGCTCCAGCCAACAGTGATGTGTGGCCATGAGTTAAAAACTGTGGGATTTAAAAAAAAAAAAATTATTATTCCATTTCTCTATGTTTAAGTTGTTGCCTTTCACTTCCATTAGATGTAAATTTGCTTATACATCATAGAATAAACTCACTTTAGTCTTTCAGTTCTGTGCTCTTCTGAAGAGTGACAATATATTTTTATTCTTAGTTATAATTTGGTCTGTCTAGTTTGTAGCTATGCTATTTTTCAATTTATAAACTCATTTAAAGGGCTTCACTCACAGTTTTAGAATCCTAGAATATGTGATGTAGTCAGGCCACTGGGTTGATGAATCAGGACTTGCCCTTTGTGAAGCCATGCTGAATGTTCCAAATCACCTCCCGGTCCTCCATGTGCCTTAGCATAGCTTCTAGGAGTATCTGTTCCATGATTTTCCCAAGCACTCACAGGTCAGTAGTTCCCAGAGTCCTCCATTCTACCCTTCTTAAAAATGGGTGTGTTGTTCCCCCTTTTCCAGTCACCAGGGACTTCACCTGGTGAAGTCACTGCCGTGACTTTTCAAATATCATGGAGAGTGACTTGACAGCTTCTTATCAGGTCCCATAGTCCCTTAAATGTGCAGGTTGCTCAGAAGTTCACAAACCTGAACTTCTCCAGTCCCCATCCTGCTGGCCATCCACTCAAGAGGTGTGGGAGGAGAGTTTGCCAGTGAAGACCGAGGAAAAAAATGTCTTGAGTACCTCAGCCTTCTCCTCATTTGTTGTTACCAGTTCTCCAGTCTTGATCATCAGGGGAATATGATTTCTTTGACCTTACTTTTCTGGCTGACCTGTAGAAGCCTTATTATTCTTTGAATCCCTTTCCAAGTTCAGCTCCAGCTGTGCCATGGCCTTCCTGACCCCATCCCTACAGAACTGGGCAGAGTGTCTGTACTTTTCCCAGGATACCTGTCCTTCCTTCCACTGCCTGTGCATTTCCTTCTTGCCCTTTAGTTTGACCAGCAGGTCTCAACTCTGCCATGCTGGTCTCTTTCCTTATTTTTCCTGATTTCTTACACCTGGGTATTGAGAGCTCTTGCTCTCTATGGAAAGATCTGCCAGCTCTGTTCTGCTCCCTTGTTCCCAACTGCAGTTTCCCAGGGGACAATAGTTTCCTACTGCTAACTCCTTGAAGAGCTGGAAGTTTGCTTTCCATAAATTCAGAGTTCTGACTTTGCTCTTCAACTAACACATATCCCTGACGTCTGTTGTCGTGGTTTTGCCGTGGGTCAATTTGCTTTTACACCCCCCACACAATTGCTTTAAGCTGAGAGAAGGTTTATGCAGACAAAAGAGACTTGATTTTAGAAAAATAACATGAACATTTATTACTAGCAAAATAAAAACTACTTAAGAACTATAACTATAACAATTCTACTT
>JAYRBT010000181.1:12372738-12388752 GCA_036023395.1 Myiotriccus ornatus | reverse complement strand
TTTTGTCCGGAAATCTACTTGGACAAAACCATTCACAGCCCCAGGGACGGGCTGGTGGGCAAAACCACGACATCTGTGCATGATCACTGCAGCCCAGGATGCCTCCAATACCGATGTCACCAATTAGCTCACTTGGGTTGGTGACCAGCAGGTCCTGTAGTTAATTATTTTGTTGTCATGCTTAAAAGATCAAAGATGAAAGAGATGTGAGTTTCCTTTATAGAAGCCATCTAACTCTGCTCTTGTATCCTGTTTATTTATATCTTAAAAAATAAACTTTCCATCACCTTATATCCAAGAAACGTTAGGTGCACAGCAAATGTTTAATTAACTAATCCCACAAAGAACTTGTGAGGTAGGCTCCCTCATTTTACAGGTGAGATAGAGAGTGAGACAGTTAAATTAAGTGACTTGCTTAATATCACACAGTGAGTCAGTGCTAATGCTGAAAATAGACTTTGTGTCTTCTGATTCCTTGCCCTGTATTTTAATCATCAAACCAAACTTAACTCTAAAGTTGAATGAACTTCTTACACTATTAAAATAGTTGTTCTCAACTTCATGTTGGAGTAATATATTTTAGTCACCTGATCAGCTGAAATACTTGCCCTTACTCAGGACCTGCTTTGTCTTTCTTGTTCAGATATTTCTTCAGGTATCAGCTGAATATATTTTTTTACAGTGATCCTGAACTTCAAAAATCTGCTCTAGCAAATCTCCACTTAAAACTCACAGCAATCTCTTTGCTGTCAATGTAGCAATGCTTTTTTTCATACTCTCAGCAGCCATTCCACTTAATAATACCCACAGCTTTAATTAATGGAGCACAGTAAAGTTATTGCCCCACAGAAAGCAAAAGAAAGACTGCTGGTTATGTTGTCATGACCAAATGAAAATATATCCTGAAGCACAAAAGAGCAACAGCATCTTAAGAAATATCTGCTCGGAAGTGCAGTTCTGAACTGCATGCTGTGTCCTCTCTGAATACACCGGTACAGACAGAGATGTAACCCTTGCAAACCTGTTTAAATTAATAGTGCCCATGTTCAGGCTAATTATATGCTCCAACAGCCTTACAGCTTTCCTGAGCATAGCCCATGTATTTGTTTATGCTGATAAGACATATAAATTTTTTAATCCTCACTGTCTTACCTGTTTGATCGTGTTCTTCAGTATAGGATAGAATAAATGGTCTGGAAAATATGTACGTAGGTGTAAGACTGAAACAGGCTCAGGAGAGGGAATGAAGGAATAATTATTACCATGGCTTGCTCTCTGTTAAACCTGGGTATCAACACAGCTGTCTGTTACACAGCCTTATACAATGCTTTGTATCATACAGTGCTTTTACTGTGGGTGAGATAAGCAGCAAAAGGCTGTGGTCAGCTCCAAAATTTTTATAAAGAGTTTTGCCACATGTAATGAATGGGACGTTGCTGTGCCAGCAGCCTTCCAACTTAATTACAATTTAATAACAGAATTCCTTCAGAATTCAGCTGCTTCATCGCCACTAAAGCTCCTAGGTGGCACAATCAGACAGTAAGCATTGTCATGCTGTATTTATGAAAACAACTCTAAAGTAATTTAACATTTTGTACTTATAAAGAAGGGAGTCACATCTTGCCTACCTATTGCAGGCTAGACAGAATGTTTCAGGTAAGATGCCAAGGAGGGATGTTCCAAGGAGGCCATTCTTTTTCCTCTTTGGGGTCAATACTTCTAGTTTACCATCTTGTTGCCCTTTTGGGTTTATCTTCTCCTTAAAATATTAAGCATATTTTACACTTTGCCAATAGGGCTCTATCAGCAGTGATCAACTGTCCAATCCTGAAATACTGGTCAGAGTACCACTCCAACTTTGCTTTCAGTTTCTCCTAGAGAATAAGATGTTTCTCTCACAGACTTCAGAAAATGGCCCAATGCCAAGTGCTGAGCAGTTTGAAAGACAGCACTGTGTCTGTGCCCATCTATCAGGGACAGAAATGCTGTCTCTCAAAGCGGTTTTTGAAAACCAGGGAGGAGTAGTCCGGTATAAACTGGACCAAGAAGACACTTCTGAGTCTTTCATACATTTTGAAACCAAACCCAAGAAAGCAATGCAAAGACTTGCAATTCTTTCAGTGCTCTTCACCTGTGTCTCCTTTTATCCATAGTTCCTATTATAAACCCAAATGTAATGGTAGTAATATATTAACCCAATGCATATATTGGATTATATGTATATATCAACCCAAATGTAATGGTAGTAGTCTTTGAGAAGCTGAAAATGTTAATCAAACATTAGATAATATTTGTGAAAAACAGGGTTTAAAATGGAAATGTGCCTGGGTGTTTTCTTCCATACTGAGAATAGGAAGAAGGCTTTGTGGTCTTTGTGTCTGATCAAAAATAGCCAAACCGGTAGAAACGAAATACATGAACATTTTCAGCAACAATTCAGCTAATAGGTGTGAAGAATGAGTCAGCTTGAGAAAAGCAGAAATTGCTTGTGGATAATCTGAATGAGAATGGAGGATGCATAATAGAGTATCGCATTTGAGAAGAGCTCTGACAAAATAGGGGCCTTGAATTTTGAATGCAGGGAGTTATACTTGCTTCATCTATTACTGAAGAGAACTGAAAATAATCTGCCTCTGTGATTAAGTGCATATTGTGCTCTTTTACATAGTTAACATTTTTTAAGATCCTACTTTCACCAAAGACCTCAGTGTGTCCTGCCTACCTTAGTGATCAGATTACTGGTCACTGCTCTAACAGGACTATCACAGCCTTGTTCTGTTGATTCAGCACAGAAATAAAGCATTTTAGGAATGTCAGTTCTTCAAGCAGTGGGGATTATAGGCATGGTAACAGTATGTGTTTGTGAAAGGTATATGCTTGACTGACTTCATTCCCAGTGACCTTAAGAGGAAAACAGGTACAGCCATAGTGCTACTCTGAAGAGTTCATGTAATTAATAGATTCTGTAGTTCTGTATATTTGATTCACAGAACTGAGAAAGCATTTGTGGTAGGTAATATGGTGCTTACACATTAGAGCCAGAAAATGAAAGGGAAAAGAAAGTGAAAAGAAATACATAATGAGGGAGTTGACCAGTTTATTTCCATTATGAAGGAACAGTGAAAGGGACAAAGCTAAGCAATACCACAAGGGAAAAAAAATCCAACAGGAGTTACCTTAAACTATATTAGTTATAAAATCTGGAAATAGCAATGCAGACATGATACTTTTTTCCAGCATTCCTTATTATGTGTAAATCATGGCACTGTAAAGATCCAAGAACCTTGAATCACACAATTTGCAAACTACCACCAGAATATTTCTCACTGGAACTAAGTACAGCAAGACAAGCAGAGGGCTGAAACTGTAAATATGGGGAAGAATTTCTCTCTTCAATAAAACAAGCGGTTTCTGCTGAAACTAGTTTTGCTGGAGGATTAATTTGTAGTTCCAAGTGTCTTTCAGTGCTGACAGCTGAAGGTAGCCTGGGGCCAGATTGTGATGTTCACTCCTTGCTCTAATGGGCGGATGTGTTTAATTAACCTTTGTTTCTGCAGAAGCAGACATTCTGGCAGGCTGTAGGAATGCTAAAGGAGGGAAACCTAAACAGCAGTGAACCTAGGCACATTCTATATATCTAGTATAGATAAAGAACGTTAATGTAGATAAATACTGTTTCCTAGGAGATAGGTTTGTATAAGCGATTTCTGTAAAAGACATTTAACATGGTTCCCCCCTACAGGGCTCATTAATTTCACAAGATCCAGCTATAGTCCCATGCCCTTGGGACACTTGTCTCTCATGTCTGTCTAAAGACTGCGCACAGTTCTTCAACTGAGGGTCACAAAAGCATGTATTCAAGGTGAAAATATTCTGCTTAGTATCTCTTGGATAGAGTTAGACCTGACAGTCTCACTGCCTGTTCCACGTCCTGCAGTGACTTCTCCAGATACCATAGCTTGGACTGACCCTTCCCAGAGCTTCCTGTAAAGTGCAGATCTCGAGGTTTATAGCTAATTCTTCAAAAGGCATATGGCAAGTCTAATGCAAAGCAGATATTCTTTGCATGAAGTTGCTGAAGGCACTGTTTTTTGTTTGAAAAACTAAAGCACTGCAGATTACAATTTACACAAGTACGGCAAACTCCCTGGCCACAACATCCCTTGGCCCTAATCTTTCACTAAAAAAAAAATCACCAACTTTGCATGAGTGTTTTGAAAGAATGCAAATCAGAGCTTATGGTCTCTGACCTTCACCAGCTCTACTGCCACAATAGCATCATTGTTTTCTATCTCCTCCCCTGAGTAAGCAGCACCTTCCATTCCTCTCACTTCCTTTTTACTCTGAACCTTTCCATCTGAGAGGCTTTTTAAAGCTCTGCTTTGTCATCTGGTTTTGCTACTACTGTGATCTAAATGCCAAATTCCTTCAGTCCTGGTTGTCTCAGTCTCAGCCAAGACCCTGTTTTCCCTTAAAAGGCACCTTATGAGCTTGAATGTTGGACATTCTCCCTGCTCTTGCTGTCTTACACTCAAGGTATATTCCCAGCTGAAAGAAACATTTATGTTACAGCATTTTCTTACCAAAACTACACTGCAGCACCACAGTATCAGTTACAGTCATAAAGAGTACTTTTGCCACCTCAGCACTGTGAGACAGAACTCTTTCCTTCATAGTACTGTGCATCTCCAGGTTGCCACAGTACATAGGAACTAGTGCTAAGGGTGCAGTTAAATCACTAAATTCCTAATCACATGCTTTTTCCACTGGGTTTCTGTTCCAGAATGAAGTGTTGTGACAACAAACGAGGTAACCAAGGAAAAATAAAACTGGCTACAATTGTCAGGATTACCAGTTCAGTGTAATTCTTCAGCTTGTTTCTAGTTAGGACTGATGACTCCAAAGGCCATAAACTGTGTGTTAAGCCCTTGGGTGGTGACAGCTTCCTTTATGGTGTTGCCCAGTGCCTGAGACTATAGAGGTAGAAGTGTGTAGGCCTGCTATGAGCAGAGAGTGTCCTACTGCAAAATGCAGCCCACTGGCCAAATCTGGTCTGCAGGATCTTCTGCCTGGTCTGAAGCACCTTTACTATGGAAATTCCAAAGCTGCTGCCTCACCCCAAAGAGAAGGAAGGGAGGGAGGGTTATTCTTTCCCCCGCCTCTGAAATGTGGGCAAGAGGAGCACCTTGATACAAAGGTTGTTGCTGTACCTCTGTATGAATGAGTTTGTGAGTGCTTGGACACTTACATAGCCTGTTGCCTTTTCTCCTTGCTCGGCAGGTAAGAACAGCAGCATAATTTTAACATAAGTATGAATTATCAAAACTGAGAGCTCTCGCTCACATACAAGTTGAAACAATTTCTTTATCTTCAGGGGGCCTCTCTAAGTAATTGACATCAGTGTAAATATCAGTTGAAACTTCTGTTCAGGAATAGTGCTACTGGATGCGTCCAGGGCTTGGTTTCAGCACATGCAGCCAGTCACAGTACAGGGGAAAGCTGTGCTAACTTTCAGTCAAGCTACAGGGGTACCTCTCCTGATTTTGATCGATGGCAGTTAATTACATTTTTCCTCTTTGGGAGAAGAATACGTTTCTTTCTTTTGTTTGCATCTCTGATAATGACAGGGAATTTTTCCGAGGGTAGTCTTGGAACAAAACAGCAGCTCCAGGCATTCTGTAAGAAGCCAAATACAGGGGAAGGGTGGAGTGAAGTTGCTATTTGATAATAGGAATAGTCTATAAGAAAGTTTCCTTATCTCTCTTCAGTGCTTGTTTTTCAGAAAGCAACTGTGATGCAAAGGCAGAAACTATTCTTCTCTGCTGTAAAATCTTTTCTGATAAGATTTCTGGAAGAATTCACAATGCTATCTTCATTCAAATCCTTCCTTAGATGCATTTCTTCCATAAAGTGTTTCTATGCTAATCCACTAGGCGTTGCTCTTTACATCTTTAAAAGAAACAGAGTACTTAACCTGGACTGATTGTAGATTAAGAATTACTGAGTGCATGCATGTCTCATGGGAAAGCATAGTAGCTGGGAAGAATCTACTGCCTTCTGGAAGTAGTTCTTTATATTGTGGTTTTAATTCTTACTGTGGATTGTAATCTCTACAGGGAAGGGGTGTTTATGCACCTTTGGGGCATCGTCTGTATCTGTAACTGTATGCAAACTAGTGAAGATCAAGAAGGAAACAAAAGTAATTTTACAATACAACTTATCTCTGTCTTCAATAGCCATCAGATTCTACTCTGTCATCCCAATGTAAATCCAGATTTGGTGCTAAAGTCCCTGGAATGGAATATGGTCATAGTTCTTGAAACAGAGAAGACTGAAGGAGAGAGGAGACCAGTAATGCTGCACCTATTAGATGATATTATCATCCTAGACTATGCAAACATGAAATAAGCCTAGTCTGCTCTATAGGACAGGCTGACTGTGCTGCCTTGTGCTACAGGCTGCTAATATAGCTCAGAAATGCATATATGCCATGTGACAGTGTATAAAGCAGTGGTTCCCAAACCAGGCTCTATAGTAGTGAGGCCACCACAGTTTCAAATGAGGTCACAAGATGCATAAAATCAAATCTGATCGCATATTTATGCTAGTGTTTGAGGTTGCATTAAATTCTTGCTCTACAGTAGCAACTTTTTCCAGTGAAAACTTTGAGGAACTGCTGTGGTTTACTCTGTGAAAAACTGGCTAGAAAGACTATTTCCTCTGAGTCATCAATGGGAAAAATCCATTATTACAGGGGTGAAACACATGATCATGACAGCTAGAATTGAAAAAATACCTATAACTGTAGGTATTTAGAACATACTCAAATTTTTGTAGGTATATTAAACATACTCAAATCTGTTGATAGAGCATATTTCAAAACCAAAAGTGTCAACATCATTGCTTTCCACAATTTCTTGTTAATCTATAGATCCAAAATCTTACATTGCTGTGTAATTATCATAACAAAGTTAGTTACAGATCAGTCCTTCACAATCAAAATACCCTCATCACTAGATAAAACATGGTGGTTATTTATGCATGGTGTACAACAAATGAGAAGAAAGAAATAAGATTATTACATTCACCACAAATGTCTGGACCCCCTTTTTTTTTTAGCAGTTTGTGGATATCTGTTTGTGCTGAAATCTGGCAAGGAAGTGCTGCCAGTAGAAGCATAGGATGTTGCAGAGGTAGCAAGCTGGGAGCCAGGAAGGAAGGCAATACTTCCTGACACTCTTAGCAAGCTCAGAGGAAGGAGAGCATCCTGCCTAGTCATGCTAAATCAGCTAAAGAGTCCCTAACAACACAACAAATCCCTCACCCATCCTTATTTAAGCAGAAGGATACTGTGATTTGGTTAGGAAAGAGAACCGTGATTTTGTATGTGGCTGTGCAAAGCACCCATTGAACTTCACTCTCCTAAACTGAGACTTCCCAATTTGTTTAAGAGAGCTGTGAAATGAAGAACCTGAGGACTTACCTGTCTTTGTTTTGTCTCCCTTTATAGAGCACACTTGTCAGTTTTCACCTTTTTGTGCTATGCCTTGACTAAAATATTTATGCCTGTACCATTAGAATTCTCAGCTGAGAACTTTCCTGTTTTCAGCTGCACAACTACTGCATACCGTTTGTTAATTTGAGAATTTCAAATATATTTAGTATGAATAAGTGGCAGAGTTCAAGAAACCATGTGTTTATACACAGAACTGCCATATCCCCTAAGACAAGGTGATTCCATCCTGATCCAGAAAGGGGTATCAGATTTTAGTCTCTTGTTCCCTAGTAGTCTTTTCCTTCTTGTCTAACAATTGCCAGTTCCACAGGTAGTTCTTGTAATGTTAATATTTTCAGGAGCCAGCCAACACTAACCCCATAGTTTATTGTTTTAACTGTTTACAAGTGGATTTGGTTGTCTTGCAGTCTTTAGACAATTTGACACAAATGGCAGCTTAGATGACAGATTCAAAGCTGTCAGCCTCATGGGGTGACTCCATACAGAAGTTATGAGCAACATTAAATTGCAAAAAAGCTTGTAAAACCTTTGTTAAATAATTTTGATTGAAACTGGTAAATGCTCAAAACAATGTAAATAACAAGGTTTACAGACAAGAATGCATTAGAAAACAAAACAAAGCAAATAAACCCACAACAAAAGCCTTAGATAGGAAAGACGTAAAAAGAAGAAAGGTGATGTTGTGCTAAATTCTCAGGCTACATTTCATTACTGTTACTGTTACCATTTATCAAGGACTTTCAAGCCAGTTCTGATATTTCTCCCCAGCTCTGATATTTCTCCCCTCTGTGTTTGTAACTGACTGTTACATTCTCAACTGTCATGTTCTTACCTAAACTTTCCCTCTTAAAAGTTTCTTTGTTCACATAATTTCTGGTCAGATTTGAATCAGCAAAGCAGAACACTTCCTGTCCTTGGGGTAGGGATGAACCCATACTGGATATGAGGAGCCTGTGTCAGCACTAACGGGATGCAGACCAGGAAGTTGTGCATTTTATTAACAGGAACAAATGTGGCAAAGTTTTGGCAGAATTAGAATGAAATATGCGTGCATTGAACAGAGTAAGAACTAGAACTAAGACATTTATTTTTAATAACTAAAGCAAAGTGGTTTGGTATATTTGGAAAACATCAGGAGCGTATGAGGTTCAGCTCAAAATCTAGGACTGGAATGAGAGCTGTAGCTGCCCAAATAACTGGAGCCATGTCTCCAGCATGCTGAAAAAACCTGCTTAGGTGAGTTGAGAGAACAAATGAGTGACGTCCTGGAGCAAAAAGCCACAGACACTCTGCTGACAAATGAGTAGTCAAAAGTTTGGAATTAATAAAAATGGAGGTAGAATTAATATTTGTCAATAAGAATAAAAACTGACTCAAATTCTCCTGCTGGAATAAAAAGCACGCTTCTGAGGGAGCTAACAGTGCACATGGACCAAAATACAAATAGGAAATAGCTCTGTGGCATGGATCTAAAATGGGATCATGAGTAGCCACAAGTGTGGTGCCTTCTAATGTATTATAGCTCTGTCTGCTGCTCAACACTTCCTAATCTGGGCTAGCATTTTTTCACACCTCTTTCAGCAGCAGCTCAAGACTGTCTCCATTATTGAAGCCCGTGACAAAACAAACCTGGTTGTTTAAAATTTGCTAGATGAAGAAGGAATGTGCATCAAAAAAAGCTGAAATGTTTTATTGGTTAGCTTTACAGGTTGGTGTTCCTGTTAATTATGGCTTTCCACTGAATGAAGTCTCTGGCAGGGATAGGCAAGCATGGTCCTCCATTAGCCATCTGGAAAAGCGCAGAAAGCCTCATTTTTTCCACAGCCAAAAGAAGTATGTATTTAGCTTGAGGGAGATGGAAACCATATTTAAAACAAACAAACAAAAACTTTACCTGATTCTACTTTTTAACTGCCTTGTTTCCATGACAAAACTAAGAAACAAAACTTCCATAAGATACATAGAACCTTAACGATAGAAAAGCTGGCTATGGCCTAGTGGAACTGAAAATGTTTGTAAAATCACAGCTCTCTCTGGGCAAGGAATTATAAGAATTGTAAAGATGAGCTCATTTTTAGTAAAGTATTAAAGATGAGCCCTGAAGTTTAAGGAAATTCGAACTCTATGAGCAGAGTAGTGCTGCAATCCTTTTTGCCGTGATTCAGATCCTATTTAGAAATGGCAACTTAGACCTATCTCCATTAATATCATACAACAAAGTAAGGAAGTGCAAATCAGCTAAATGGCAAAGGAACTGAGTTTTACCATCCTTTCCTGATTTGAAGATTTCCCAAATTATCCCCAGAAAACCCTTGGAGAGGAATAAGAAAAGCCACAAGGAAGCTTTCTGAGCTGAGAAGTCAAAGAAGACCAGCTGATCCAAACAAAGGATTCTTTATACGCTAAAAAGAGAGATTCAGCAGGTGATCACATTGCTAAGGCTCTGCGAAAAGAAACTGGAAAGGCAGAACTACATCAGTCTGAGTCCAGCATGGACGTGACGTGACTATTGTATTTTGCATTTGACATAATGGATATCTCCAGCTACAGTGAGCAAATCCATGGCATTCTTGCTTTCCAAAGAGCATGGAGGACTGCTCTTTTTTGGAAAGATGTGGCAGCTGTCACAATATTATATTACTATCTCAGGTATGCTCTATATAAAGTTCTTTTCTAAATTTAGGGAGGAAATAACTCATTGGGTTAAAACATTTGTCAAGAAATGATAAATTGTTAAACATTTAGGATCTTCCATTTACTTTGCCCAATTCCCAGCTATATACCTGCCTTTTAGCTGTCTTGCATTCTAAATTAATTCTTGCTAGTAAGTGGAAGAGCGAAGATGACAAACATCATCTACCACTCTCTCAAGGCCTTTGGCAAAAGGACTGGGGAGCCTTTGGGGAAAGTAGTATCTTAAGCTGTTACTGTAGTATTGCCAGATCTAACACCGTCAGATCCCACCTCTGAATGTAATCTGTGCAAGCCAACAAGTTCAGTGGGAAGCTTACAGGAAATAATTTAAGAAGAGAGTATCTTGTAAATACTGCTCTTGCCCTGAAATTGAAAGAGGGAAGAAAGGAAATAGTAGGAGCCTTTCCTTTCAAATCAGAGGAAGAATAATGATCCTTTGTATGCAATGTCTTAGGGAATACAGCATCCATTTTGTGTGTAGTAAACCAGACCTTAGTACCTTCTCTTCTGAGGTGATCTGAGCCCATATTTAGTAGGAGAATGCCCCAAATAATAAGCCAAAGATTATACTATGCTAGTCAAGGGGTGTACTTACACCTAGTTGAAGCTGGGAATACTATTTTTGCATGGAATACTGTTCTCTAAACCAGAGATGGTATAAGCAAGAGTGATCTATCTTAGATAAGGGTTACAACACACATTGAACGGTCCCTGCTCTCATTAAGATGTCACAATTTATATTGACTATGCAGGTGGCATCTGTGCCTTTGCAATTCAGCTTTTTTAGCTTCCGTGGGTGAGCTTACATTGTCTGCTTGGCATTGTCCATCTATTTCTATGAGCGAGGTTTTCTTGTGGGACACTATAAATTAACAATGCTGGTTTTTAACATCAAAAATCTCAAAAATTAATTAACTTACAGTTACACACATTAGAGTTTAACCTTGAGATTTTCAGACCAAAGTCTTCTATAGGTCTGCAGAAGGGAAAAACATGGTCTGCAGAAACCAGTTCTCAAAGAGAGTTTACTTTCTTATTCTTTTCAGCTGAAATAATGATGATCACAATGTTTCAGTATGAAGTTAATTTTTACTCTATACAAGCTGTCCTGAGGCCAAAAATTAATTTGGCTTTTGCCAGGAAACACTTCACTAATGGCAACTCAGCTTTCTAAACTGACACTGTAAATTTTCAGAATAATCTCCCTAACTAATCGGTTTCCATCCCTTCTCTAATGGCAGTAATATAATTGTTACTCTCCAAAGCTAAGAGCAAAGAGTAGATAATCAAGTGACACTGAAAACAGCATGAAAAACATCACCATAAAATCCAGTGCTCACAAACAGCAATGTCTCAGATGGTGCTGCTTGAAATCAGACCACTAGTGTCAGGGCTAATTCTACGTTTTCGCTTTTGAAAGATTCCACAATAATTTTGATGCATTGTGTACTGCTTCCAGAGAATGGAAAGATATGATTATAGGCCATCTCTCCATTGTGTGACCATTTCTGTAGTGATTAAATCTGTATCAATAGCCTTTTGCAGATGTTTACACAGATGGGAATTGGTACGGAAGGAAAAATAGCAGGGGGAAAGCAGTCCCTGTACGTCTTATGACCTAGTTGTAATTCCATTTAAAATGTTAGAGAACTATTGCATTGAAAAAGGAAAGCCTAAAAAAATGACAAGGGTTATAAGGGGAATAAATGTAGTTATGTGAGCCAGATCAAACCAATTCATTTTCTGCTACTCAAAGTCTGATCAGGAAAAATAGGCTAAAGGTTTGTTGTTGCCCTTCAAGAAATCCAGCTTGAAGATGAAATTCATGCCTGAATGCAGAGAAGCAATTTGGAAAAGTCAGAGTTTGATTTATTGTTCTCTGAAAGGTTGTGCAAAGCTTCTTACTAAAGATCGCAAAGTTACAAAGAGGTGGTTTGTATGATTCAGGGCAACCATAGTTCTCAAGAACTCTTAGAAGATACAGACATAAGCTTGCTCTCATTTATGAAAATGTCAAAACAAGTAAACAAGATTTGAGAAAGGCAAGATATGACGTAATCCAATAAACTGTAGTTGATAAAAAAATGTCCAAAGAAGCCATTCTTTGGCCATTCTGCTCTGGGACAGAAAATCTGTAACACAACTTGCAAGGTCTTAAAGCATGCCCCTTCAATGAAAGGGAAAAGACAAACTAAATTAGAGCAAATGTTCACTGCTTCCCAGCAAACAACTTCTTCTAGGCAGCAAACACTACATGAATTTAGGATTTCAGTTATTTATTTTGAGGAGACTAGTCTCGGTAGAAGGGTGGGTGGATTTGCTTGTGAGTACATAATGCAGTTCTGTTACGCTGTAAATCAGTGTAGCTCCAGTGAATTTTGGGGAAAAGCAGAACTTCTGACTCTTAAACACTATTTTAGTTATGTATAATTGCAACAGCTTCAACTGTTAAATTAAAAATGTATATGTACCCACATATATATGCATCTCTCTCCCATCAGAGGTTTCTTGTTGTGTTTCACTTTTGGTTGCTCACGTTACTCATGGTACCAGAAGTCCCAACTCAGAACTTCCTGACTCTTGGTAATTATTTCAGTCTTCACTCTACTGCAGTGTTTCTGTTTTATATTTATGGTATTCCAGCAGTACATCATAATGAAATAACAAAACTTGGGGATTGAAGAGAAGCTTGGCTATGGGCTTGAAGTGTCTGGTGGAGTCCTGTACTTATTTTTTTGGCCAAGATATATTACTTTTGCAGACTGAGGACCCCACAAACCAGTACAGCTCCTCATGAGCTTTTTCTAAGGAACAGGAAGTTTACTGTAAATTGCATCAGAAGATAAAAGGCGGTGGGTTTTTTTTGTTTACAATGTGTTTAAGAATGAGATAACAGGTTGAATATTGATGAAACATACTAATATATTGAATACTAAGTTGCTACTAATGACATAATTAGCTTCTAGCAAATAGTCTTTTCTAAAAAACTAATCTCTGACTCTTCTGACAGGTCCTAAACATGTGTTACTGTTCACTGAAAAGATAAAAACCAATGCAAAAGCCAGCATGTTACGGGATACAAATCAAATTTATTTTGAAATTACTTTCCTTAATCCTCTAATGTAAAGTGTATTGTACTCTTATTGATTTAACGTGGAAAAAAAGGAAAGGCTCTTTGTAGACTGTATTAGGTTATCAACCACAAGTAACATGTCTTTTCTGGAGAAGAACGCTGTGTAAACTAACACAGGAGCACTCAGCTCAGAAGTGAAAATTTTCTCTAATGCAGCAATATTATCCCATGACTGTATTAAGTGCTTAACAAGCTCTGTAATTGAGAATAACGTAATGTCATAACAATGTGATATTACATTAACAGATTCATAGACACAGAATTCCTCATAAACTTCAGTGGTGCAGTAAGTTCCTACAGATTTCCTACAATACTCACTTGATCCACTTTTTTGAGGCTTTCACCTCTGCAATGAAATACAGCAACTAATGAACAATGAAGTGTTATGTGGTACAAGTTTAGGGAGTAGTATCTGTAGCACAGCACAGCTGAAGAGGAATTTTAGTAGACAAAATTTGTAGCCATTTGTTCCACCTTCAAAACCGCTTCATACAGAACTTCCAGAAGAGATTTTCCATTCAAGTTCTCATCCAAACCTTCTTTAATTGAACATTTGCCATCATGATAGTGCAGTTATGTTGTAGTTGCAAGATAAACCTAACTTTTTTAGCCACCAAGTCGTATCAGAGTTTATTCTAAAAAGTATGGCATTCATGAGTAGGAAAAATACTATAATAAAAACTGTATTACAAAATTCAGTTCCCAAGACCCTCTCCTAAACTGTGAGGTGCTTGAGAAAAAAAAAAAAAATCTATTTCTATTTAAATGGTGAAGGGGCATCAAAACTCCCAAATGTTTGCATAAGATGTTGTGATAAAACATGGAAAAGGGAAAACTGCATTGATAACAATGAAGATATGAGACTAAATATGAAGGGCTTTTATGGCCTCAGAATATGTTTGCATAAAAATGCTCTGGTTAAATTTGCAGAAGGACATTTTAATCTCATCCTAAGTTACATCAACTTAATTAGAGGTTGTGGACAGAAGTAGGTACTTAAAAATTATGTAACGTTACTGAGAATTCTTCTTTCTGAAGTGTTGTTCCCACTTTTCTAGAATGCTGGTTGCTATAAAAGCCAGTAATTTTCATTATTAATCTAATATATTTGTCCGTAATTTTATCTCAAAAATTTGATTAAAAAATGAGGGGGGTAAGATCCGTTAGCATGGATTTTTTTTTAAGCATGCTCAAATCACCCTCTATTCTACAGGGCAGCACTGTTCAGCTCAGGAAGGGAAATCCTCAACAATGTTAGCTGCTTGTTATTCCAGAGAAATCCCCTGCCTTACCTATTTCCATAATAATTCACGTTTTACCAAACTGGCTTCAGTGTGATCTGTAAGACACTAAAGCATGCTTTCTACCCTACATATAACTGGCAAAGCTTTATTTAATGTATCTGCTTCAGCAGTACACTTCAGGAAACATGGGCCAGCTGGAGGGAGACCAAAGAAGAAAGAGAGTGACTGGCAATTAGGAAACATGACCTCAAAAAAACAACTGCAAAAACATGTGTTATTTGAAGGAGGAAAAGAATTCTGAGGAGTGAAAAAAATAAGGATTTTTTAATATTTAGCATATTGATGTAAAAAATGAAAAAAAAATCTGATTGCTATGTCCAGCATGCAAATAATGAATATGCTGTAACAGCAGAAACTGATATTTAAAGTAAATGTTATTGTTTTTTTCCTTATGATAAAGTAATTCAGTATTTTAAACAAACTGGTATGATAACAGCACACCCTTAACTGTGTTTAAAAAATTACATGCCAAAAATTATATATTTATAACTGATCTTGCCTTTGGGCCATGGAATGAGACTACTTGACCTGTCATGACTCTCTGTTGACCTTTTATTTTCTTTTGATTCTTGGCTATGTAGTTATTTAGAATAAACTTAACTCCTTCTGTAAAGGCTCCAAGATCAGGCCCTAAATCTGTCATGGTGTTGATAATCATGACGATCAGAAGTGTAACACTTGTAAAACTGGAATGTGAAATCCCTTACCTCACAAAATGTCGGTAAGAATCCCTTTAAGAATGCCCCGTGATATGATCCTGACAAATCCCAGCTGTATCTGAAATGGAAAGGTTATTTGACAGTGAGCTTTATTTTAGTGTGGTGACTTCTGGCTGTCTGTAACGAAAATAAAGTGAATGATACAGTCAAAACACCCTAATCTCCTACGAGGCCAAAACCAGTCATATTTCATTTACTATCACGTGTTTCAGATAATCTTTAGTTTATTGCTTAATGGTTCTTGAATGCTGAAATTCACAAATCATGACAAAGTTAGCTGCATTCTCTTAAGTATACAAATAATCTGTAAAATGCAGTTCTTTTTAGACTATCCATGCCCAAAATCACCTTTGACTAAATTATTTTTATTTTAGAACAAACTCTGTCTGAGTGTACACTGTGTACATGTACCTCTTCTTACAAATTGTCTGAGCCTAGACTAGCAGCTGAACTCTGTGCATAGAAAAAATTATGTATTTTGAGAACAAAATAGACATCACAGAATTCTAGATAGCACAATAGGGTTGGGTTTTTTCCATGTTCCTCAATCTTTCTTCTGCTTCCCCAAGCATTCTTCTGTTCTCCCCAGTCTTACACTAGCATTCATTTTGATTGAAAAATGGTTTTAAAAGTAGGATAAAAAAATTA
>JAYRBT010000181.1:12358161-12369647 GCA_036023395.1 Myiotriccus ornatus | reverse complement strand
CAGCCGGGCCGGGGGGCGCAGCCGGGCCGGGGGGCGCAGCCGGGCCGGGGGGCGCAGCCGGGCCGGGGGGCGCAGCCGGGCCGGGGGACACAGCCGCGCCGCCAGCCGCGCCGGAGCCCCCAGGTGAGAGCGAGGAGCAACCCCGGGATCCCCCCCAGTACCCGCCGCGGGCGTGTGGGAGGGGGCTCGGCTGTTCGGGCCCCGCGCCCCCGGTGAGCGAGGCGGGAGCCGCCGGGTCGTGGCGCTGCCCGGGGCCGGGCTGAGCGCCCCTGTGTGCGCGCTCTGCGGAGGGCGAGGGGAGGTGTCGGGGGGTGCGGGGCAGCCTCTCCCCGCGGGGGGCGAGGGGAGCCGGCGGGTTCTGCCCCCCGCGGGGGAGCCCCGGGGTGCGGGCGGGGGTAGCGGCGGTGAGCGCCGGGCCTGCGCGGGGCCGCGGCGGGAGGCCCCGCTCCTGCGGCTCCCGGTACCGCCGGGCTGAGGTGCGGCCGGGGGACGGCGATGAGTCGTATCTACAAGTGGGACTGGGGGAGGGAGAGGGCGAGGAGGAGCCGGCCTTGAGCCCCAGCTCTTCGGGCGGGTTCCTCCCATGCCGGCTGCCCTGCCTTTCTTGGGCTGCCCGCGGATAAGTGATAAGGTTTTGTCTGTGCGAGATAAACGGGGGTTTTGGGTGCTGTCGGTCTCAGCCGAATCAGAAGTTCCTGAAGGATCTTGTTTTATCTGGGCAGGTTCTCTCTGTGCCGGTCTTTATCCTCCCTGCAGCCTTGCGGGTGTAGATCTTGTAGGAAGGGAAGGGTGGTGCCTGAGTGTGACCTTACCTGGAGAAGGGCAGGGACAGAGGTGAGACAGCAGCCCAGTCCTTCCTGAACAGCTGAGGGAGGCCTAACCCGGTCGTTCTGCTGGAGCCCTGTTGAATCGATTCTGATCTGAGAACAGGAGGCTTAAGTCTTGAGTACCCCTGGGTATTTTCATGGTGGAAGGGAACAAGAGGACTATACCTGCACTAGGGTCAGCCTTGCATTTTTCAAAGCTGTAGCCTGCAGTCTAGGTAGCTTTTATTTATTTAATTTTTTTTTAACTGTCGAAACGTTACTTCTCTAGTTCTGAGATCCTGGTTTCTCTCGTGAGGGACAAGGAAGTGCCTGTCTATTCAAGGGCATCCTCAGAGGTGTGATTTTCGGGAAAAGCTGTCTTTTTTTAGATGCCTTAAACACCTTCCTCCCAGTTGACGTTAAAGTGACAGTAGAAACTAACAACTGGGAACCAGACTTGTGGTTCTTGGAAGTGATTTGCCTGAAGGCTGAAAATAATTTTATTACAGAGAGTTGATCCTTGTGGGTCCCTTCCAACTCAGAATATTCTGTGATTCTGTAATTTAATAGCAACAGCTCAATTTTACTTGACAATAGCATCTTTACACTTCTTCTCATACAGGAGACCTTTTAGAATAATTTTACTTACTGCTTCAATCACTTTTGTACACTGAATATAGGCTTGTGCTTACAATGAGATTATATCAACTTACCATGGTGACATTTTTTGCTTTATTTCCTGTATTAAATACTCCATTTAAGAAATAGATAAGCCTTCAGACTGCTCCTGTAAATCAGTTTCCTATATTAGACTTTCAGTAGTAAATTGTTTTACACCTCTTTTGGAATAGACCAACTTGATTCTGTTTTGCATGCCTGGAGAAAAGTAAAGCTGACCTGTTTTCACTGGTGTTATGTATATGCTGCAGAGGAATTTCTAGTTTGAAGATTTAGCTGGAATGCTTTAAAAAACTCTAACTGAAAGCTTAATTTGACCAGACAATACCCTTTCTTGGCCCTCCTTTAAAACTCTCAAACTTGTCTCTAATTGTCAGTGCAATGATACTGGAAATCTGCGTAGAAGAGCAGTTGAGACATTTTGATCAAAACAAGTCAGTGATGACGGGACCCTGCCTAGACAACTTGGATGTGTACACTGGAATCTTGAGTGGTTTATAGTTCCTGTGATCTAATGCCTCTTTCAGTCTCTTAAGTTTTTTCAGCAGCAGCTTAATTGATTGAGCACTACGGTTATTTGACCAAATGCTGAATAAAATGGCTTGCTTCTCTGGCAAGTGTTGGTGTCCAAACTCCATAAGGAACAAAACTGTCCTGTGAACAGAGCAGAAATGGCCGTGTGATGCAGCAGAACAAGCTCTGGGATTACGATTTTGGAATCTTGTTCGTAGTTTGTTCTTGTCCTGTTGCTTTGTAAATTCTGTTCCCTATCCATGCAGTGGATAATTGCACTTTATAAATACTTATTGATTAGATTCAAATTCCATGTGACTGATTAAGTGAATTGCTTTCCATTACACAATGAATTCTTGTGAATTAACAGCCTCTATTAGCAGGGGTACTGAAGGAGCCTGTTTCTCATGGCAGCTGTGCCGGCAGTAGGCACTCATGGGAATGCACGTGCAGAGTGGTGTCAAGACAAGTAGTGCCTAAGGCCAGTAGGTGTCTTGTGCCTGTAGCAAACAGCTTGGGATGGGAGTAGTGGTCTCTGGGGTTTGAGTGAAAGGCAGTGGCTGGGGAGGCCACTGAAGAAGATAAACCTAGTGCTTGCTGCTTTTCACTCCCTGTGTGCCCGACTTCAAGTAACTTTTGCCTGATGGACTTACTGGTGCTGATCCTAATTATCAGCCACGTTAGACAGCAACGGTGTTCTCAAACTCATTCTGTCTTGACTTGAAAGTGCTATCCTGCTGATGAAAACCTGCAGTTCTTTAGATTTTTTTTTTCTCTCTTCATCCATCTTCCACCCCCATGTCTCTGCTGTTCTCACCACTGTCAAGCAGTGTGATAAGGTTCCATTGCTTGTTACCTGCTATTGTGTGAAGCAGCAAAGTCAGACAACAATCTTGTCTGTTTTGCTCTTCTAGTGATAATAATCAGTTTTGTGGCTTTTGTTCTATGATACAGTTGATGCCTGTCCCTTGACAAGAGGCTAAAGAACAGATATTTTGAAAGCCCTTGTTGATATCTGCTAGAGAGCAGTCATTTTGTTTGTAGCTCTTTTAGCCCATTAAACAGGACTAAGCAACTTTCCTCAATGTCTGCCCCAGAAATATCAAGTCGTCTTGTCATTTAAGCAAGATGAGTGTGTATAACTCATGCTTTATCTCTTCATGTTCTTCCAAATACTGCTTTAATAGTAATATTAGAGGATCTGTTTTGTCTCTTGTGCTTGAGATGTGCAAATGTGTTTTTCAAGACCTGTCAAAATGAAAGTCATGAAGTCATGTAATGTGAGAATGTTATTTAGGCTGATGTGTAAGTTAGCTACTTGGATCTTTATGGTGACAAAATGCTTGCTTAGGCCCATAGCCCTCTGTGCTGAGGTGGTTGACAAAGGAATAATGTTTGATTACAGGACCATGAGTCTTAATGGAAATGCAGTCCTGACTAAGAATCTCTGCGGGATCACAAGTCAAAGACTGAAAAAAATTGTTCTGGGATTATAAGCATTTGTTAAGGTCTTAATCCTGTCAGCTGTTACTTTGTGAATTAGTGTTGCTGTCAGTTGAAGTGATTAGTGTGAAATATTTCAGGTCACTAATAATGCAATGAAACTGGAGTTTTTAATATTTTCTTCTTAAATTTTGAATGTGTCAAAACTAATCCAAAGTCAAAGCATAGAACTAGAAAGCTGAGAGTATGCTGAGTTAAGCAGGTGCTGTGATATCCCTGGTTTCTAGCTCTTTCTGAATGTATCTTTACCTGTAGTGAGAAAGATTATTCTTCAGAAGAATACTGGAGACCCAGACTTAGCCCCCATTTTGGGCATGGTAAATGGACATGTCAGAGAGTGTTTCCCATTTAGATTTAATATTGGTGGGGTTTTTTTGTTTGTTTTGGTTTTTTGTTTTATTGGATTTTTTTGCAAGGTAGTGGCTTGCAATCACAGGTGTAACAAAGAAAACAATCCCACTTTACGGACTATTATAGAGTAATGCTTTAAAGGATTGTACTCAAAACATGGTGAAGCGCTTTAAAAGATTATTTGTAGGAGCTACCTGAACTCTGGACTCCATGTTGCAGAACACTAAAGTGGCTTTCTTTTTAAAGTAGGTGTTTTATAAGGTTAGTGCTACCCTGCTCAGGAGGGCACTGCCTTGGGCACCACTCTAAAGCAGACATTTAGCAAGTGAAGTGGTTTTAGATCAAGGTGATTGCCAGTTGCCTCAGCTTTCCTGAAAAAAGGTGGTTTTGCTAAGTGGGGAAGCTGATCCCTGATCAGAATGAGCCAGTCCTAAAGTACATAGTGGTCTGTGAAACAGCTTTTCCACTAAACTGCTGCTGTGGTAACTCCTCTCCATGATGGTGCTTTTCTGCTATTTAGTGTTCTTGGCTTACTGTGAGATCTCTTTTTGGGTAGGTAAGGAATTCTCATTACTTTACTCACCAAGAAGTCTCACTGACTGACTTTTATGGCAGCTTTCTGCTTTTATCTACCATGTCATAAAATAGACTAGCCAAGCAATTTAAGGAAATGGTCTTTAAAAAGTCAGGAATGTGTGCTTGAAACTGATGCTATTTTTCTTTCTACTTTATCATGTTTCAAAACACAGTCTAGGAATCAATTTCATATTTTAAACAATTCTGCAAGCATTAGGAATTTACTTTTAAGTTTGTCTTATAATGCAAACTAAATTCAAAGTAGGCTTTATGGGTTGAATCTGTTCTGAAGTTACAATGGAAGAAAACTAATTAAAATTATTAGCAGTCTGACTGGTGGTGATACTATACATCTTTATCTTCATTTAGCTTGTAAAACAGGGATCAAGCAGTGCTCTTGTCCAACTCCTTTCCTTAATATTCTCCCCTGTCTTCTAATAGTAGCTGTCATCTAGTACAATAGTTTAGCAGGGGTCATAGCAGAGTAATGACCTCTGTTATACTCTTGTAAATAAGTATTAGTTAAGGTTTCGGATTATGTATTAGTCATCATGGACTGGCTGTAAGTCTTGTAGCTCTGCTGTACTGCTTGTGTAAGTTGGCAAATAGGCCTTCCACTTCCAAAGACTCCTCACAGATAAGACTTGTAGCAATGCGTTGCTGGGGCGCAGACTTGACTTATGGAGCTGCTGAGGTTGGAAGACACTTCTGAAGACAATCTAGTCCGGTCCTCCTGCTAACTGTGCTACTCCTGACCCATAAACTGGCTCATTATCATCTGTAGGTAGAGCTTTGTGCACTCCGGCTTTTCTCAGAGGAAGGGCAACTCTCCTGCCTTGCCTTATTGGATGATCTGTCCTAGAGAGCCTGTAGCCATCCTCAGCAGCACTCCAACCATGATAGCTATCCCAGCTCATCTCTGTGATCCCAGGGAGGTTATAACCCCAGCATCTCCCACCTGATCCCTGTGCTGCATGCATCAGTGTACAGAAGCACCCTGTTGCGCTGATTTCCTAGGAGAGGCACAAGAGCCTATGTGATGAGCTGGCTATGCACTGTGGAGGGAGGAAATATCTCCAAGAGCACACAAGGATAAATGCATAGCTTATATTCTGCACTGGTTCTGTGTTTTCATGTGACCTGTCACTTATTAGGTCATAAAGGGAAGTGTCCTGAAATAAGTGTGTTCTCATTCTCTGTGTTGAAGTGGTTCTTAGTTAACAGTCTGCCACCCAAAATGAGAGTTATGAACAAGCATGTTATATTGTGCCACTCTTCATTGTACAGCACTCTGGAGGCTCTAGTTGGAGATCATGTTTGGCTGTCAATACTTTTATAGTGGTAGGCAAAGGCTCTGTGAGAGAGACCAAGGATAACACTTCTCCTGTTTAGTTTTATTGACTTTGAATAGCTATACTGAAATGTGACCTCTGCACTGGTGTAATAATACAGTTCCTATTAGATGACAGAAATACCGCTTTTGGCTTTGATATAAAGTACAATAGTCTGGAAAAACTACCTGTCTTTTTGTTATTGGAAACATCTTCTCTTAGTCCAGTAGAAAGGTATCTTCTTGTATATGCAGAATCCTTTGGTATGTTATTCACTCTGCCTGATTGGGGAAACCGAAATGAAGAAATCTGTTTAAAGGTGATAACCCAGTAGCTGAATTATGAATAATAATTATCTGAGGTACTAAATGACGCTATTATTGCTTTGTGTGCCGCAAATGCATTGACTGAAAGATGGGAGAAAGGTTGGCACTTGTGTTAAGTCTCTTGATTGGGGGAGCTGAGTGACTCATGCTGTGTATCTGGGAACCCCTCAGTTAAATAGTGGAAGTACTTTCAGAGGCTACAGTAAGATGATTCCCCAGTGCCCCTGGGGAGGTGGGACTTTGTGGTTAAGAATAAACTCAGGGCAGTATTTGCCTACCTGCGTCAAATGTGAGCTCAACAATGACTTACATTTTCCAAACAGAGATATGAGCATGATACATTAACTTCAGTTTAGGAGCGAGGAATGTAACTGTATGGGCAGACACAGTTGCTTCTGCTGGTATTACTTAAACCAAACTAAATGATGTTTAGATTTCTGATTTATCCCAAGCATCCGGTTCACTAGGGAAACTGAGATCTAGTGAGATACATCCTCTTAGGAAGCAAATGGTAGCGGCTTGTGGCCTGTCTGCTGTGCCTGGTGCCTCATTCTCAAGACCTGGCGAGGTCTGCCAGCCCCATGACTGGGGAGGAAATTTGACTGGGTAACATTCATGAGAGCTCCTGCAACTCTGTAGCACTCTTCTCACTGAATTGGCATTTGTTGGAATTTGCTAAATCAGTGTTAGTGGCAACTTCTTTGAGGGTTATATAGTTGAAGGTTTTTTCACTGAAGTAACTGAAACCGTGTTGTAACCTGGTACTGAAGTGAGATTTTAATCTAGGTTGTTTTGAACTCTGGTGTGTCACTTAAGACACTGATTGTAAGCTGAGATATTTGATTTGTCTGTTGTATTTGTTATGCTTCTGAAGAGCCAATTAAAAGTCAGTACTAGATTAACTTTTGGAGCATACCACTGTCTCTTAGCAGTGGTTTGGTGGACTTAGTGTATGCTGTGTATCAAAGGTGAACGTGCTTCTGCATGGATGAGCTTTGAAAGGAAGCATAGTTGAAATACACTTTGCAATTCAGTGGGAGTGAGGCTGTTGAACAAGTCTGTTGTCTAAGTGTCACTTTTCTGGTATGAACCTAATTGACTAGTGTGAACAATGGTGTCATCATTCACCCTAGGTATTAAGACAACTAGACTGTTACCACCACAGTGACAAACTCTTAGCGTAGTAATACTGGTTAATGATATTAACTCAGTCTTTGTGCTGATAGAAGACTTCTATCAGGTTTCCTAGCAAGTTCTTGCTGGGATTAGAGCAATGTGATGGATCCTTCTCTTCAATAGTCTGTCTGCAATATGTCTTCTTGGTGTTAATGTTAAACCTTGGAGAGGTCTGACTAGATACCTTCCTACAGAAGAACTGGCTTTAGCTGTAATGGCACTACTGTCATATGACTTTCACTTCAGGTAACACTGTCTTGCTGAAATAGAGAGTTTATTCTGCTTGGTGCTACACACAGTCTGCTAGTTGCTCTGTGCTGAAGAGTATGGAAAATGGGATGGTGATTTTTTTTTTTCACCATAAAGCTCTATGTAACTATGATGATTTTGTGTACTATCTGTGCAACAGTGAGGCAGTTCTAATAACTTTGTGTTGCCTACATGCAATGATAATGTCTTGATACAATTGATACCTGATATAAGAGCATTAGCTTTATATCATGACATTGCAACCTTATTTACTCAAACATAAATATATGTGATTTTCTTTTTTGGGATGTGGGGGAGAGTGCTTCAATGCCTTAAAAGCAGTTTAAGGCAAGTCCTTTTTCTTCTTCACTTAGCTACTACTCAGAAACAAGTTACTTTCACTCTAAAGGAATTCTAAAAATAAAAAAAAAAACAAAAACAAAAACAAACTTGAATGAAACAAACTCAGATATTTAAGTTCCTTAGGAACAGGGATATGTATGTACTTGCTTATATTTCACTTCAGCATAAGATCCAAGTTCAGTTTTAAAGGGTTGCCTTAAAGCATTGTTCTTCTGATGCTCAGACTAACCAGACTGAGTCTTTCCTGTGACTAAATCTTTGAAGGTTGCAACCTTGCTACAGACTTGGACAGGATTTAGTTCCAGCTTTCCTTAGACATCAAGATTATTCTTAGCAAGGTTATTAGCTCAAAGTTACTGCTAATGTGTAAGGTATTGTCTGTCTATTTGTAATGAGTGATCTAGAATTCTCCTGTGCTGAATGATGCAAGAGGGCATATATTTAAGGATTTTATCTAGTAAGTAAATGTAAGTAAAATACTGTCAGATTTGCCTTCCAAGCTGTAATGATGCATCTCTGAAAACTCAGAAGAGTTGGGCTGTGCTTAGCAAGGATCAGGGTGTAGTGGGAAATGTGCTGAGTATACGCAGGTATTTCATACTTGAAATGGATCACTGTTGTGTGACCAGATCTGTAGACAGCCTTGAAAGGCGGGGTTGTCCAAGTCCATCTCTAACTTGTTGCACAGGAGAGTGTGCCAGATTTTGTAGGTTACTAGGATAATGACAGAACAGGAGATTCTCCTGTTCTTCATGTTCTACATAACTGTATAGTAATGTAGCTTACGGTAATTTGTATAGTGAGCCCACTGTTCTAAAGATCACTTGATCTTATTAAGCAAATTAAATCTAAATGGAGAGCTGAAGATGGCTTTGCATGCAGATGTGTGGAATAGTGAAAAGTAAGATATAGTGTGGAGGCCAGGATCACTAGTAGGTATTCTTAGTCTGAACTGGCTGGCATCCAGTGGCTGATGCTGTTGATAGTGTTGGGATATTTTAGTGTGATTTCTGGGTCCTTTTCATGCATGCAGAAAGGACTTCTGATCACAACTGTATTAGAAATACTGCTTTTATACTGCCTATACTATGTTCCAGATGAGGAAGTCTTTGGGACTCTCCATTACAAATTCATCTCACAGTTCGCAGTCTTCCTTACTGTGGAAACTAATACTCCAGTCTGGTTAATTTGATGAAATACAATTCTGAATTAAAATGGTTCCTCAATCTGTGCTTCACCTTTTCGCAGACTTGTAGGAGATAGAGAATAATCTTGATCTGGCTTCAGGTTCTGGTTTAACCTTAAACTGCTGTAACATGGTGAACTTGCTAGTCTTGGTCTTGCTTCTTGTGTCTGTTAACTAGTAATGTAGTAGTTGCTGCTAGAGTGTAGTTGTGACAGCCAGTGTCTTTAAATGTACACACAATTCTGGGAGTTGTAGGTGGAATTAGTAACTAATAATAATTGCTTGAAACTAGTGTAATCTAACTTGCAGCTACATTGTGAATTGTAACTTTCAGTGTATGAAGTAAATGTATTTATTCTGTGTTTTTTTTCCTATGTATGGCTGTTGCCACTTTGAACAAGGATCTGACCTATATAAAGAGTACGTGTACAGAGTAAAGTAGTTCCTTGTCTTAAATTCTTACTTTTCCTCCTGGTATTATAAAGCCTTATGTTTTCAAAATCCATTTTGAGCTTCTTGTCAAGTGCCCTCAGCTTTGCAACTGCAAGTCTACTGGTAGATCTTAGGTAGAGAAGATGCCTAATTACCAAAAGCAAATCTCAGGCTTGGGTTTCACTCCAGTGCTCAGCCTGGACACTGCAGTAGGTGGTGGCTGCACCTGCACCCTTTTCTAAGGTGTGTAGTGAGAACAGGATCAGGGAACCGCCCCATTTCTGCAGCAAGGTAAGTCACCTTTAGGCTGCTATAGTTCCATCTTCTTTGACCTCAGTTGTACAAACTGCTTTTCTTCCTTCACATCACCTCTAAGGCAACAAGGGCTTGCAGATGTGACTGGCAGGCCCAGTCAGCTTTGCTCTCCTGCAGGAGATGGGCCTGGGGGCAAGGGAGAGGGGACTGAGGGAGAGGGGATGGTGACAGCAGCATTGGGTGATATAAATGGGGACTGTGAAACTGCTGTCCCAGTGTGCTCTGCAAGGCATCTCAAGCTGAATGAATTCCTTGATCTAATTAAACATGGCCCAGAAAAATCTATAACCTCAACCGAGAAGGTAGAAAGACCCAGCAGTACATCGGGAAGGACACAAGGATATCCCAAGCAGCAATTTCTACCAAGCACATCGTGGTCTCTGTTTTGCTTGAGAACTGATAACTGGATATATGCCAAGAGGTAAGATACTAGCACAGCAAGAGAGAATAGAGTAGCATTTGTAATTTTTCAGCCTGCATATCCTAAAATTTTCAGTTGCATAAAATATGCCTCTTAATCTCAAATTTTTATTTTTTAGTTGAATTACCAGTTGGAGCATTTACAGTCCATTGAAAGCTAATGGAATTTCAGTACTTCAGTATTTTCTGGATAACCTCAGAACAGCTGAGGAGCTCTCACAGTTCATAGCTCAGTGAGATTGTTAATTAGTTTTGTGATTCAGGGAATTTCTGTTACTACATTCTTTTGGGCATATCACAGAACCAAACACTTCAAAGCCTCTAATTCGTATTCTGATAAATGAGGATCACTAAAATACTGTTGCAAAACCTTGTTCTTTCTGTGCTTGCTTTTGATGACATCATATTTAAGTCTTTATAATAGGTTGAATACCCAGATTTTCCTTTAAAAGTAGGTATCTGAAGGGTTTAACAAAGCCTCTCTGTCAAGCTATTGGGCTAAGGGTTTCTAGAATCCTGTTTTAAAATCCAAAGAATGGTTGCTTTCAGTGGCAGGATAGCAATGAAAAGAAATGTCCAAAGATATCAGCTGCACAGCAAGAGAACAAGGGCTGATCTCAGCAATTTTGAGATTAGAGCTTTACTTCAGTTTTAAATCTCAAGCTGAATGGAAGAACTGGAAGCAATTCCAATTAAAACCTTTGGAGGGGCCTAGAATTTTTTTTATTTATTTAGTAACAGAATATTTATTTGAAAACACATAGCCTTAGTGAAGCTTCTCATGTTTTTTTCCTATGTATTTGCATGGGCTGTTGCAGAATGGGCTCCTTTCTTGTGAAGTGACAAGTGCTTTTTCCTTTAAGTGATGTATAACTGTGGAGTCTTAATGCACGTGAAGCAAAAAGGGTTGTAAAAGCGTGGTCTGTTTTGAAATCTGTGGAGTTATTCAGTAATAGCCTTTGAGTCTTGGTGTTAGGTAAACCAGTCCTGTTTGTAAACTGTGTTCAGAGCAGTTTAACTGTTTACATTGAGGAGAGGGTGGAGAAAAAGCAGTTTGAAAGGAGTGTATTAAGATATTTGTAAACAATTGCCTTGAAGTGCTCAGTTTCGAGTGACCAGCCAAGAATGACACAACATTGTGCAGGGGGCCTTAGTTAACCTGGAGAAGTTATGATCTAAACAGGTAAGACAAGGGAAGGCTGAAGTAATTGCTGAGCTCTTGGGGTTAGATATCTTACACTGGAGATGGCATGGTTTGATT
>JAYRBT010000181.1:12154040-12348340 GCA_036023395.1 Myiotriccus ornatus | reverse complement strand
AATTACCGTTGTGCACCCTAAGGGCTCCAAAGGTGTCTTGCTAATATGCATTTATTTAAAAATTACAAAATTTAAGCAGTTTTGTCTTTGGATAAAAAACTCTTACAGCTAACTCTACTCTTTAAGTTCTCCTAAACAGCTCCCTGTTCTTTTAGTCTGTATTAGTTCACTAATGGAAATGCTGTTGGTGCATAAATTACTAAAAAGAACTCCTCTTATTAAAACTATGTATATGAAACTCTTGAATTGAGATCTTTTGGTTATATGTGGACGTGGCACAATTTGAGTTTGGCAAAGAACCATTTTGACTTACAGAATGTTACTAGAAAGTCACAATCAGTTGCATAAGCTGAGTGATGTAGTAAAACATGAATACTTAGCTCACAGGCAAAACCAAGTCTATCTCATATTACTAGCAAATGCCAAGGCTGTTTTGTACTTAAGCTGTCTTTCTGTTCAGTTGGGATTAACAGCAGTGCAGCTGTGTGTCTGCAGTGTGATCTGGAGGATGATCTAAGCAGGGTGATCTAGACTTGCTGTAATAGGTCTTCACTACCCAGCTCGTGTGACATACTGGTTTTATCCTCTATATGAGCGCTTTTGTGTATAGTAAGACAAGGTATTGGTCTTTGTGAGGATTGTGCATTAATACAGTAGCATAATAAAAAAACCTTGAGGATTTTGAAAGATAAATAATCTATTTCTGATCAGTTGGCACTATGTTGTTTCCAGGTATCAAAGACTTGAAAGTTCCCCATTTGAAAAAAAAAAAACCAAACCAAAACAAAGCACCCTAATTCTATAGAGTGACACTAAACTCTTGTTCTATAATCCTAAGAATCATTTTTCCCAATAACTACAGCAAAACAGCTGTTGCACCTCAAGTGGTATGTACCTAGATGTCAGGCATACAGGGCTGAAATCAGCTAGAATTTTGGAGAAAACAACAGTGAAACATGAAAGAAAGCATGACTTTCTCTGAATCTTTCCTCTAACATAATCTGAAAATATTTTGTGCCTGACACTGTCACTTTACTGCTGTAGCTTTGTAATTATAAACCAAGCAGAATGCTGAAGCAGAGTGCATGTGTAACTACATGGAAGGGACTGGACTAAATGCTTTTCATAGTTAACAAGAGTGATTTACCTCTAAATGTTTGCTAGGCACAGACAAATGTTCTCATGAGCTCTGAATGCTACTTTTGTGCAAGAATGGTATTCCATAGAAAGCTCTTAAAACAGGCCTATTGAATTTTTTTGATAGCCCGGTAAGATTGTGCAACTTTTTTGCCCCTGCTTGACATACTACATAATTCTGATGTTGAGTTTGTCACTGGGATCTATGTCTAGACTCACTTCAGCTGTATTGGGTACAGTGTGGTCCTGCATCTTTATTTGCTGCTGAATACAGTAGTTTTGATCTGCGTTCTGGTGGCTGATCTTGTTTAATCTTTCTTTATTTTTCCTTCCTAGGTATTCTTTGATTTAATGAGAGAAATAAGAGCAAAGAAAATGTCAGAAAACAAAGACAAGAATGGCAAGAAAAGTGGCAAGAACAAGAAAAGCTTTAAAGAAAGATGTTGCTTACTGTGATGCTTGGGAACTGTAAATATCTATCTACAGGTGGCATGGATAATATACCACTAAGGATATAGGGCTGGATTCATGAAAGGAAGTCTGTATTGACTCCCTTATCTTTTGCTTTGCATATCACACCTTCAAAATGTGAAAACAGAACTTTGAAACCATTTCTGGTATCCAACAAAACCTTTGCCTACTTAAACTGAAATGGGCTCCTTCTTCCCAGTGTCTTTCAAAACTAGAAACAGTTTCAGAACTACAGTCCTTCTGCTTAGTTACACAATGTACTTTTGTATTAACTCCTTCTAATGTTTCTGTGTTTCTCTTGAACCTCTTCTGGCCTTAACAAGCACAGCTGTTCAGGTTCAAACACTCTTTCCTGCTGTTGCTGCCCTCCTTGATGGTGCAAACTGCAGAAAGGCTAGATGTGACACCTGGTAAAGGGTTTGAGTCTCCATCTTCTGTTGTCACTGATATTTCTTACACTGAGATCTGCTGACTTCCTCCCCACACTCCATGTAAGAAATAGCAACTGACAGTTGACAGTCAACTCAAAATAAACTTTCTCCTGTGTTCTGTTTAGTCAATACAGCATTCATGAATCAAGCCTATGGACTCAATTCAGACTTACTTAGGCAATGCAAAAATTTATATTTAAATACTGGCTATGTGCACTCCCTGCTGCTCTGTCTTCTCATCCTTAAATTAGTGGTATGGGGTGAGAAAATGACTATAAGCCTTTCTTCAAAAGGAATAATGTCACCATCTCCTTGAAATGCTGTCCTTGGTTTCTTTCATGTATTGTGTCTAGAGTCGAGTCAATTACGCTCTACAACTCTCATCCTTCCTCTCCCTGGTACTGGAATAGAGGAAATCAGTGTTGATTAAATCAGTTTTGTTTATATTGGAACACTTGTGATGATAATGTTGGAAAGTGAGAACATCTGCATCTGTCTCTTGTCTTGCTGAAGATAACAATGTTGAGTAAGGATGGGTCCCATCACACAATCATGTCTTGGAATAGGTGAGGCATACATGCTACCTCTCAATGATTAGCTGGCTAGTGAGTTGTATGGTGTCAGAAAGCAAATGAACTTAAGCAGTTGCCACATCTATTACTCACTGTTAATTTTATATGTAGTGTTTCTGATGCACAGCAACCTAGCACGTGGTGAGTTTTACTGTCAGTTATGCAATGGTGGTCACGTATTGTTCATCAAAACAGTCTAGAAATGGAAAAGTCAGTACTTAGCAGGTCCTGTTGTCAGCTGACTGAGCTGAGCTTTAAATTAAGCGCAGTTGCCAAAAAACACTTCTGTCACCGTGTAAAAGTAAGTCTTCTGATTGCAGAGTCTCTCACTGAATTGTAGTTGTCTTCTGCTTTGAAGGAGTAGAGAGACTTTAAGTAGAGACTGTATCTTGCTTGTAACTGGATTCTCAAAACACAGTGGCTTGGTGAAAGTAATCAAAGTTGTTCAATGAAGCACACTGCAGCACTAAATTAACAAATGGTGTTTCTTCCTGAGATGAAGAAGTAGTGAATACTGTTCAGTACTTAGCGTTGTAATTTGAGGTTGAAAAATATTTTTTAACATGTACTAGATTGCTTTTGTTCGTTCCATCTCTGAACTTTGAAAAAAGTAAGATGTGCTAGATATCAGAACCTCTGTTGGCCTGAGGTTTCACAGGGACTTATCACAAACTCATTGTCTTCCATAACTAGTTCAACTTGTCAGGCAACTCATTGGATTGGGGAAACTGTACTAAATAAAAGGTGCTGTAATCTTCATTCTTGTCAAATTAAATTCCTTCTCTGTTACTGTTATCTTGTATGGGCAGAAAGAATGGTTACCAATTCTGGAAATACTTCTCTTTGAGCAGTGTAATTAATTGCCAACTTGACAATGCTGTTTTGAAGCAGAAGCTGGAAACCTGATGGTTTGCAGACCTTGCACTTGAGCTGTATCACTGGTGTCTAAAGCCGAAGCACCTCATAGGAAACTGGGAGCTATAACACTTCTGTCAAAGTTTCCTCTTGAACTTCCGTGGACAAAAGTCCATTTTGAGTGCATGTTGTGCATACAGCAAATGAATGTCTTCTTCCAGAGGAAGGCAACTCACTTAGGTTTGGTTTTATTTGAAACTTAAAGGTTTAAGTCCTTAATTAACCTAAAGGATAAACAACAGTTGAATTAACATTACAAGTTTATCTGGGTCAAGCTTTTCCGAGGCAGATTGGAAAACATTAACAAAACTGAATAAACTGTCCTTGCTGTATGAATAATGAACTCAGCAAAGCTCACAATGAGCAGCTCAGCTGTATTGGCTCAAGAGACTTGCATGCCTTGACCTTTGATCTTTTTAAAGTACCTGACAGTATTTGATAGGACAGATGAATTTCTCGGAACTGCAAGTCTCCCACTGGTGTTCTTACAGTCCATGTGCTGTTCTCACTCAGGTTATTTTTCTTTTTTTTTGTTCCAACTGATAAAGCTACACCACTGAAATGGACTTGGGAGAAGGTGCTTGCTGCTTCCTGGCTTGGTGCTGCATCTCTTCAGTGTTCTGTGCTTGTCACCTGCTCCAGAAAAACCAGGCCTGGAGACTAAGTAAAGCACCTTTTCACTATTCCTCTTCTGTACTTGTGACAAACTTCAGTTTAACTTTCCAGTTACAGCTGAAAACAGGATAAACAAGGCAGCTCCCTTGCTGACTTTGTAACAGTGGGCAACAAGCATTCTGACTTGTACCAGGAAGGGTCCTCTGGACTGGAATCCTGTTGCCTCCACCTCCTGTAGTGGAAGTGCCTGAATGTATGCCCTTCTAAATAGGGGCAATATGACTTGAGGGTCCTTGAATGGCTTCCAGGTGTGCTTCACTGGACATCCATGGACATCAGCATCAGGTGGGTTGAGTGGAGTGAATATAAAATGGCACAGAGATAAAATGGGATTCCTGTGAGCAGTGTAAATGGAGTTTTCACTTCTAATCAAAATGAGTAACTGCAAATCAGGTACCTCAAATAAGGATGACTTTGACAAGGGGGTGTGTGTGGCTGCCTGCTAACCATGGTTTGTAGCTGAGGCAACTGAGGGCTGTATTGAAGATTCTAGCAACCTTTTGCGTGTTGGGTAGTTAAAGAACAAGACTTCTCTTCATTGGTATACTGTGCTCTTAAATCATTCTGGAGTGTGGCTGTAGGCAAGTAACTGGATATTTGAAGCTGGAGGTCATGCAAGACTTGACTATGCACTTGCACTTAAGCATTCAAGTATTATTCTTGCATAATGGCTTAACATAAAGTCAGGGAACTGTTTACTGCTACGTGCAGTCTTTCATATGTGGTTTAGCTGTGGATGTTCAATGCTCGTTTTCCTTCTCGTTTGAGCAGAGCAAACATCTGAGACAAGCCCCTGTTATCACAAGGGCTAAGTCATTATATGAAAAAAGCAGATTAAACTCCAGGAGTGCAATGGCAGATTTGACTCTTCTTTTTTCTAGAGGAGCATCTCTCCAGGTGAGAGTACAGATGCAACATGAAGTGTGCCACGTGTTCTATACAGACTAATACACCTTTACTGCAATTTCTAGGTGAACACTTGGCTTGATGAAGAGAAAGATGTGTGCATACATTTACTAGGCATTAAACTTAAGTAACATGTTTATAACCACCTGAAGTTCCAGTTGAATCTTATCTGGCTTAAGTATAATGCTTAAGAATACTTTAGGTCTAAGGTACAAAGCTGCAATCTGGAACGTAGTGAGAGGGGTGTAGGGGGAAATGCATCTAACTAAAAGCTCACTTGGATCTTTTTTTAAAGTTTTCCAAAGCATTAACCCAGTATTTGGGCCTAACAGGTCTATCAATTCTTGCTCAAAAAGAGGATACTGTTTATCAGTTCAGCTCAGAGCTTATGTAGACAGAAGCTTTCCTTAGTTGCTATAAGCATATGTTGCAATGTTCACCTCCTGTTGACTTTATAGTTGGGAGAAGGAGGGAAGAGGAACAAAAAAAGCTTTGATTTTTCACTGTAATCTCCACACTTCATGGAAATGGCAGGTGTTCCTCTTGGGAGGGGAAGGTGTTATCTCTAACACCAAGTGAGAGGTTTAGCGTAGAGGAAGTGATTGTAATTGCAAGACTTAATAAAACTGCCTCTAAACTATGTATGCTATACTGTACGATGTAAATTCTTATTTTTTTCCTTACGTAGCTTCAGAGCTTTGTCTCTAACTTGCACAAACATTTCTAATGTCTGTAAAACTGGTCACTTTTCATTATCATGCTAATACAACTGATTTGTATTACTATTGATAATAAAAAGAAAAAATGAGCTTCATATTTTGTTTGTTATTGATTTTTACAGCATTCTAAAAGCATGTCTAATCCCCAAATTCTTGAACAAGCCAACCACTGACTTTCAGTGTCTGGAACTAACCTTTCTATCAAATATGTAATAAGATTGTATTGCAGACTGTGGGAAGGGAGAGGAGGAGGAGGAGGAGGTGACTGAGACCCTCATCATTGGTTTTCTGGAAACGGTATGCATGTTTTTCAGGACTGAACTGACATAGTAGTTTGGTTCATTCACAGTTAATTTTCCACAGTCTAATTAGTTCAGACAGCTTGTATCGACTGTGTAAATGACGGAGTTGCTTTCCCTTTTCTTCAGTCTTGTGGCTCAAATAACAGAATAAGCAATGCTGTGATGAATGAACTGCAGCGGAGAAGCTGAGAAGTCTCTGAGGCAGGATAGCTCAGGAGAGACTCACGGCAACCTAATGGCACTTAATTTGGAGTGGCAGAGAAATGGGATTCACAGTAAACTTGGGGTGCAGTTTCTGCTACCACTGCTGTACAAGTTGGAACATTCCCCAGCTGATGAGTTCTGGCCAAGGACTACAGCAATTTACATAATCTTGTTTACATGGTGCTTGTCCGGTGTTTGCCCTGTGTTTTCAGATTGCCACGGTGGTTTATGTAGCTCTGCTTTCCAGGGAAATAACTTTTAAAATATTCTGTAGCAGAGAAAGGGTAGCATGGAAAGTGTCAGATAGGAGAAGCTTCTGAGCACAGCTGTGTATTACAGCTGTGCTCAAAGCCCAGAATGGCACTTTTTTTTCATCAGATCCTCCGTGGATGTTTGTAAGGAACAGGCTTGCCTTTGGATGCATCAGGATGAAGCTGGAGAATAACTGCTCGATATAGCTTGGCTTCTGCCTTCGTGCTTGCCTGTGTTGTGGCTCAACTACAACACTTTAGTGTAGTTCTGTGTGCTAAGTGCTCTGACAGTTCCTGGGATGGTACAGTCAGCTCTTCCTGAGAACTGCTGGCTCCATCTTGTGGATTTAGGAGTTAGAAGCTCTACCACGGAGAGGGGCTGTTCAACATGCTCAGACGAGCATACAAGTCACTGCTATTTTTCTGCCACCTGACTTACATGTAGAAATCCACACTAGCTAAATTCTTCTGTTTTTGTTACTCTGCTGTATGATTCTCTCATGCAGTATGAGACCTTGTTCTAAATTTAAATTTTCCTTTTGCATGCAAATGCTAATGTTAAATCTTGCCTAAACATTCTTCTGTGCAGCAGAACACCCAATTTCTCATGAGGATGGTGGATTTACGTTTTCTATGGAATTAAACCAGTTTGCATTGCAAGTGTAAGTTTGTTCTGCTCACTGAGCACTGATTTGCATGCCAGAAAGAATACTTATTGTTCCATGAGACTGTGGAGTACTTCACAAAACATTTTGTTTCTAAGGGTGACTACAGATGCTGGGCTTTCTTTGAAATATAAAGGCTTAATTTGGGGGCGGGGCAGAGTTCCCCCCCTTTTCTCCCCCGAACGGCCCTCAGTCTTTCCTCCCCACCCCCAAGCTACTCAGTGTCTGTTATGGGAATAGGATCTACTGGGGATATACCAGCAAATGGCCCCTTAAGCATTGTAACCCCAAAGGGGTTTGGAAGTAAAATGTTGAGGTGAGACTGGGATCATGTGCTCTGCACTTGCCTTCCTGACAAAACTGATTAATCTCCAGAGTTTACGGTAAGTTCCCTTCAATGAGCTTTTTTACTTGGCTTTGAGGCAGAATCATGTTTTTGATATAATCAGAGTTTATAGAGTTTGTTTTTAAAGTCTAGTGTTCAGGGTATCAGAGGTTTTATGCATGTTGGCTTCAGAGGTCAAATACTAGAATTCAAGGACAAACTTGTGCACACATGTAGCATGGAGAGACAAGGAAAGTTACTCCCTACTGTTTAATAGTGTTCTGTTTTTGTTTTAAAAAGGAAAACACATACAACAAACTGAACCTGCTGTTTGGATGAGTGTTTCAACCTGTGGTCTCTAAGAGTGCTCTGTAATATGATTACTCCCCACAAAATGATGGCATTACAATTCGATACCTGTAAACAAGGAAAACAACTGTGGACTGGGGGAAGGAGTAATTATATGAAAAAATAGCCGAATTCTTTCTTGCTTCTAAATGAAAACCATCATGGCAACATTGCCCAAGAAATTCTGAAATTTTTTTTACCCCTAAACCTTTGGCTTTTCAGTTTTAGAAAGGCTGTTGAGAACCTGAGAGAGATGGTCCTGGTCAGACACAGACCTCCCTGACAGAAGAATCCTTTCCCGGAGTGACAGTCTTCAGAAACCAGAAGTTAAAGCTGTTTTCTGCTTGGAAGCTGGTCCTATGAAAACCAAAACCTACTAGGTTGCTGAAAAAATGCCTGCAGGGTGGACTAGGTGTTTGGTTTTAATTACAGCTATTCTTCTAGTTAGTGCCCTAATCATGGGTGTGGAAGAATCTCTTTCGCTCTGGGGTCTCTGTTTTCATTTCTGTATAGACCTGCTTAAGGGTTTCAGATATTCCTGGTTCTCTTTGGGTTCAGGCAGCTTAATGAAACATGAACTCTTCTTTCCTTTCACTCCTGGTGACTGTGCTCCAATTAGGTGCTGAGCAGGCCACTGGGTGACAGGCACTTGCATCTCCAGCTATGGTTGGCTGCCCCATTCCGGCTCTGAAGACTGCAGGACAACGGAGAATGAATCACACTGTGGGAAGAACAACTATTCATGGAAGGATTATGAGCATTTGGAGAACTGGACGATTCAGACTTTGCTAATGAAAGCTGCTTCCTACCTGAAGAATAGCAGGAGAGTTTGTGATTCACCTATTCCTGCAGCCAGGTTAGAGCTTTCTTATGTGATACCTTCAGTAAATCCATTTGAATGATGACAGTAGTGCAGTAAACACTTGTGGAGCAGAGGGTAACACTGCCTGCTTGAGTTGTTTTGATTTGCCTTTTTTTCCCCTCTTTCCCTCCCTGAGCAGTATGGAGGGAGGAGGGCAGGCAGAGCTTCTCCTGCGTGGGAATAAAGGCCACATTTGCAGCTTTGCCTCAGGAGCTTGAAAAACCATAAGTCAGGCCTCCAAAACTGCATTTGGTTTAGAAATAATGAACTTGGTTTAGAAAATGAACTTGGAGTTCTCTTTCACAGCCTTTTTGTTTCCAAGCATTTTGAGTACCCTTGCTTCACATTTGCAAGCTTGCTTTCTTCAACAATGATGGCAGAAGTACTTTTTTCAGTGAAAACAAAGATGTTCTTATGCATGCTGATTCCAGCACCTGGGGCATAGATTTTAAAATACTGTGGCATTTGGAGAGGAGTGGAAGCAGGACACGCAAACCACTCAACTTCAAGCCCCATTTCCGCTGGGTCACCATCCTTCACAGCAGGAATCTGAAGGATTGCAAAAGCTGAAGCATAAGGATCCCCTGTTGGTGGTCCTAGTGTCTGTCTTGGCAGCTTGCCAGGAGCCCAAGGGATGCACTTAATTTTCTTTATTCATTAGCATATTTTTAATCAAATCCATCAAACCACAATGTTTCCACATGTCTCTCCCATGGCAGATGAACAAAAATAGGTCAGTGCTCAAACGCACCTTTAACACACTGCAGTTCACTCCCCTTCTGTAGCTGCAGTTGGAGGACAGCAAATGACTGTGCACCTGGTGAAAACTTGTGATGAAGACTTTGCTTCTCTCCTGAAAGAGGAAAACACATGGAGTTTGTCCATGACTTATATCGTTTTCCACCCACTGCCCAGTCAGAGGGCAGGAAGAGCTGCATCTGAATCCTCTCCAACTTGAAGCTAAGTTTACAGCATTTGTTGAATAGTGAATAATCAAGCAGGTGCAATGTCCAGGGCTGAGTTCTCTGGCCCTAATGAAGTTCCAAGACTGCTTACACCTAGCTTAATAATAGGCTTTTTACATTCTTGTCACCTGTAACCTACCTTCATATACCTCATGCTGCCAACCCATCTCTAGCCAGGCAAGGAAAATGTTGCAGTGTTGAGATCATGTTCACACTTGCAGCTGAGACGTGTCTTGCCTTGTTTCTTATCTCTGAATTGTTCATAACAAGAGCTAAGTAAAAATTACTCTTCATGTTTTTTACATGAGCTTTCAAAGTTGGTTCTGGGTGGGGTGAATATTGCATCAACACCAAGTTAAAACTTATCTTTTGTTCTTCATTTTTTGGAAATAAATTGGGATATAGATTCCAGGAAAACAGTCTTTTCCATAAGACAAAAATCATGTAAAGTCTAAGGTATTAAAGAAGTTTGGAGTATTTGAAATGCAAATCTATGGTATGTGTGCTTTACTTTTTCTTTCTTTCTTCCTATAAAAAAGGAAAAAAAAAAACCACCCAAAACCCAGGACTTTGAGTTAAAAAAGTTGAAGAAGACCTATCCTAAATGCAGAAATGGGAATGGACTTGCAGCCTGTTCCTAGCTGCGTAAAAGTTAGGGAAATAAAAGGTGAAAAGCTCTGCAGCCCCACCTCTCCTGGTAACCCTTTCCTGCTGACAGCACCATCACCCCAGACAGGCTGCAGCAAGTGACGCATGCACAGAGCAACCCCTGCTTCCCTCTGCTGCTGGCAGATTCTCCCTTTCCATCGTCACAGGCTCCTTTGTGGTTCCTCTTGTTTTGGGAGATAATCCAAGGGGTGAGGGTAGGAAAGGTGCCTTAGCAAGATTTAATTTTGGCTTCCCAGATAAAGGAGCTAGGAATTTCCTGCTAGGAAGCCCTTTGCATGTGTTTTTGTGTCAGAAGCCCCAAACCATAGTATAACCTCTAAAGCCTGGAAGTCCATAGTCTTCTCTGATGTGCACCAGGTGGTCTCTGCTAAATAACAAAACATCCGAGCCGTGGGGATGGGAACCTGTTTACTCTTTCCTTGTTACACTCCTGTAATCGTTCACAGCGTCAGTCATGCCATGGGCAAATACTCTGCTTCTATCAATTTACTGTTCTATTTGTTCAGCTCTTCCACTTCTACGGTAAGAACTGTCTTCATTGACAGCCATCAATCACTTGGTTACTTTCAAGTCTTAATATATACACTTAATGGTTTGCCTTGTCTAAATCCACCCTTACTTACCCCTGTATTCTTTTATTGTTCTTTAACAGCTACTGTTAAACAGACCTCAGCCTTGCTACCAGAAAATAAGTTACAGCAGGACTAATTTTGATACAGGCTTAATCCTGCCAATTTGTGCCTTGTTGATTAGAGAGGGGAGAGAGTCACTTGGCAACTTTCTAGTGATTTCTCTGCTCTCCTGTGATGCCTGCTCTGTGGGCAGACCTGGGTCTGTACAGCACTTTTTGTGCAGTGGTTTGGACCCTGGGGAGCTGCCTCTGCTGTTGCTTTGTGGACTGCTAGAATGGCAGTGACAGTGATGTTTTGGCCTGGGGGAAGCAGACTTAGAAAAGGTCTTGGGCACCACTGTGCAGTGCAGCAATGCTACTCCTGGCAGCCACCACAAACTCCAGATCTTTGCCTTTTGTAGTGATGCTTCCTGGACTGTGCTCTACCTCAAAATGGCAGCCACCAAAACCAAAAGGCTGCTACTCTGCCTGAGCAAGTAACAGGCAACATAGCCTCTCAAATCTACCTTGCTCGGGGGCTGAGAATCCCTAGGGCTTCACAATTTAGGCTCTCTCTTGGCTTTCTTCCAGGAACACAGCGTGGGTCCGTTCTTGCAAGGGAAAGGCAGGGTGGTTGGCAGCACAGCAGTGTTTTGTATACACTATGCTCAGCACTCAAAAGGCTAATGCTGAACATGGGGAATTTCACATGGCTCAATTCCCTTCTGCCCCAGGGAATGTGGATGTCTCCTCTCCCAGCAGAGTATGCTTCATGCCAGGGAGGGGACTGCCTCTGTCCTCTTGAAGATGGTCTTGTGAATTGGGCGCTTCCAAATGTTTTGGCTAGTGGGAAGAAGGTAGGCCTGGCTTGTGGCTCTCTGAACTGTTTATTTAAAGAGTTGTGGGTTCATGCTCACTTCAGTCATGCTCTGACTCAACTAGAGGCTTGGGGAGTGCTCCTGTCCCAGCATCACCCCATAGCCTGCTCCTTATGAGAAGACCAGATCTGCCTCATGCTCTCTGGGACTCCTGTCAGGCAGGCAAGAAGACTGAGCCCAGCTCTTCTTCATGAACCGTTGGACTACTGACTAAATTAAGGTATGAATAAAAATAGCCTACGCCCATATCCTCCACCCACCTTGAGCTCTTTTAGAAAAAGGGAAGAAAAAAATTATATTTATTGCTGCATTTTTGGACACCTGATCTGGAAGGTGGGCAGACTGAAAACACCTGCTGCACTGAGTCCTTAGGGAAGAAAGTCAGAGATGTTCATCTAGTCATTGTAAGGGACTGAAGTCCGAGGTGGATGCTGCAGGCTTTACAAGGCTTGGAGGCCTTTGGTTTGCCACTAAAGCCAGTGAAAAGCACCTGGGCATCTTGAATATATCATCATGGCAGTCCACTATCACATTAGATGCTCAAGGTTTCTTCGCATTTTGCATTTTGTCTATGACACAAGTAATTTTAACATAGAAAGTCAATTAATGTGAGGAGTAACTCAACATCATTTAAAGCCACCCATTTTACAAGTTTGAAGTTGGACTAGCAGAAGTTGAATAAGGCGAAGTAGCGTCTTCTGTCTCCTTGAGCTCTGTCCTGACCTGCACGCACATCATGGCTTGTACTGGGAGTGACAGGGAGTGGACACACAACAAACGTTTCCCCAAAGTGAAATCTGTGCGACAGCCTTATTTCTCATGATATTTGTTCAAGTAGTTTGTCGTGCTGTGGTCAGTTTGCTTAGTTGCTGTCCAGGCAATACACATAAATGTCATGCAATCATACTGATGATATTAAACAAAATATTCCTTTCCATTGTGACTGCACACCATTGGCATATTGAGCGCCCATTTTGTGGTAGGGAAAATGCCTCTGACCCAAGGAACACTTCCAAAAATGAAGCAAGAGCCCTTAGAAAGGCGGTCTGAGCCATCCTACCTAATGGTCACTTTTTATGTCATTATGAAGAGACTATCTTTAACGCATCCCCACAATTTAGGGGTACTGTGACGCCTGAGTAACTGATTATCCTAAAATTTCCCTAACCCTGACATCTGCAAAAAGCTGTGGCTGTACAAAGTACTGTCTATTGCTAATTCTTTATACAGCTCCAGCACCTCTCACCCTGAAGGACCAGACCCCTCGAACTCTGGACTGTGACTACCTCCCCATTTCCCCTGAAAGACCCCAGTAAATGAGGTTGTCTTAGGGAAGTCCAGCTGTGTGATAGCAGCTGCTGCCTTATGCTCCCCTAAAGGGAAAATGGGGCCTGTTTTGGGATGTGATGGGACCAACTGGCTCCGAGCTTTGCACTTTCTCTCAGTGCCCTTCGCTGTTCTTGTAGAGGTGGCTCTATAGAAGAGTATCCCAAGGGATGCAGCAGCCAAATACAGCCTCTGATGGAGTGAAAATTTGTGTACAATTCAGAGCAACTACTCTTTTACAATAACCTCTAGTAAATAGGGATTGTGGAGAATAAAACAACTAGTTGGGTCTGTAACAAGATGCTTTAGTACCAATGTTAAAATTTGGCCAAGGAAATGAAGCTCACACCTTTCTGTTGCACACAAATAAACCGATATTTCCAAGAGATCTTTCACAACCAGCATTGGTGGGGATTTATCATGCATAATGTCCAAACCTGAATGCACCTGGCTCTGGTATGGGATCCTTAGTGATTGTTTTTTGGGGTTTGGGTGGGTTTTTTTAATATTCCATTTTCAGCTGGAAATTACTGATGTGACCAAAGTCCGATTCCTTTCAGCAGTTTCTCCCTTCCTCCCCCCACCTTTTCGCACTCCCTGAGGTCTGACCATCTGGAAATCCTCCTCCACCTCTTCATCATGTGTGAATTTCCACCTAGGGCTGAAAGTGTCACTGTACTAAAGTGTGATGCATTAACACATTGAGGCAGAAAGCAGAGGGGAGTTGGGGATTATAACACTTCATGACCCACTCCACAGTTGCTCTATGATTTAATCATCTTTATCAGCTTGTATCCTTTTCTTTGTATCCCATATTTTCCCTGTATCCTTTATTAAAAAATTTCCATAACTAAAAAGGACCCCAACCCTTTACACAAACAAGTAGAGTGCAGAATCTTGTATTGAGACCAGGATCAACTGAAAATGGCAAATGTCTCAAGGAAAGCAGGCCTTACTTGAGCAGGCTCAGGGACCTAGATTGCTCTTTCACGATGAAGCTCATTAATTATCCATGTCTCCTATTGCAAATTTGGGGTTCTTCCTGCCAACTCTCATGAACATGATCTGAGAAATAGTAATTTTTTATACATATATCTACGTAACTATAAAGTATAAGTAGTTATAATGTTTCTTGTTCAGAAATTAAACCAAGTTCTGCAAACTATGTGCTGTGTTGGTTTATTCTTTTGGTAGACTGGACTGGAAAATTCACAAGTTTGGAAGTCAGCTGCCTAGCCTTCTTCTAACTAAATACTGAGGCTTATTATGCTTCATATATATATATATTGTGGCTTGGTTGCTGTAATCATCTTGGATGTAATAATGTTACTAGCCTCAGGGCTATATTTATTAAGATTTTAATTTAAAATCTTTCTGTCCTTCAGCATTTAAACAGAGGAAAACCCCATCTGGAGTAGCCAAAAAAAAAAGTTCATCCTTTTCTTTTTCATGCATTCCCCTCCCCTAGGCCCTCTCTCTCATCTTTTAAGTAGAAAAACCTAGAACAATGCACTTTCCTGTTGTAGCTCTGCACCCTCCTAACGCTTTACTACCGGTGCAGGTTTGGTAGACCCAATGTCTGCTGAACATGATCCATGTGCTTCTGTTCTTGCTGTCTCTGAACTGGTGGTTTGTTTTCTTATCCTTGTATAATAGTACCAGTATATTTCACAGTAATATTTCCACCTATTTTGATTTATTTGTAATAATATTCTCAGTAAGGATCTCAACCACAGCAATAAACATTGTGGGGGCAAGACTTTTACTCAGATATGGCAAAGGGCTGCGGAGAAGTTTCAGGGTTATTCCTTGTTAATAAACTGCCACACTTCTGAGGAGATCGTGGCAGGGAAATAACAGAACAAGAAGACCTGCTTGTAACCTGGAGTGTGAAAAGCTGTCACAGTGTAAGTGCTTTTTCAGGTGTTTTGGAAGAAATGTCAGATGTTAGACCCACATTGTATAGAGTTTGCAATCCATTTTATTTTAATCCACAGCATATTCAAGTTATTCAAGCACCAGCTTTCAACAGACAGATACTGAGCAGGGCAGAGGGTGATTAAGAAATTTTTGTTAATAACCCTCTCATATGATTTAATAGCACCGAAACATCAGCAACGGGTGGTAGCAGAGGACCTTGCTTGTAGCTAATGCCCAAGCAGCATATGGCTGCAATGGCTAAATAGCACTGGGCACATTGTGAATCATGTGGGCCAGCTCTCAGCTCTACTAACTGACTGTGCTCCTGTTCCATCCCAGTGGAAGATCCTCCTTGCTTGAACTAGGGGACTTCGGTGCCATTACAGGAGCCCCTTGCTCCTGGCCCTAGTAGTGAGTGCATCAGTCAACCATACCAAAATCAGATTTCAAATTTCACTCTGATGTTCTTGTGCAAACAGCAAAATGGAACAACAGTTTTGGTTTAATATAATAAGATTCATGGAAACAAAACTGGGTGATTTAAGTATGAACAGACTGAAAATTACTTCTGACATAGAGCACCAAGGCCATGCCATTTCTGTCAAGCTCCATGCGAAAGATGAATTCCTGTATACTGCTTTTCTTCATTTCAAAGCAACTTACAGAGGGTTGAATGCTGTCATCCTCAACTTGCAGCTAGTGAAAATGGAGTGAACAGGAAGAAATTCAGGCCTAAGCACAGGTCTTCTGACTGCAGCCTGTCCCACAGGCAGTAGGTGTAGACACTTCCTCTACATTGTGCTACTTGCTTGTAGGGAAGAGAAGGTAGCTTATGTTCAGGTACTCATCAAGTGCTGTTGACTGCCAATCATGAGATGACTCAAGCTACTGTACTCCATTTCTCTCATAGCATTGTAAAAGTACCAGCCATTTTTTTGCTTCTGACCTCCATTTAAAATTGGAGGGAAACCTCTCCATCTTGTCACTGCTCCCTGATAATCACCACTTCTCTCAGGACAGCTGATTTTAACATTGCTCCATCACTGCTCCATCCTAATGTTCATTTTCTAGATCTAGTAGCTATATCAATCACATGTGCATATATAGAAGAAATGCACCTCTGGACTTCTAAACACATTGCCTCAGTAAGTACTGCTCAAATTACAAGAAGTCAAGTTTTAACTATTTTGTTTACCACTTAAATGCAGATTTTATTTTTACCCACTTTGCTACTTTGCAAGCCTTTTGGTGTGAACTTAAACAAACATGAAAATCATGTTCTTTAACAGTATGTTAAAAGTGCTTATATGTTAAAAGTGCTCACCACAAAGCAGACACTTCTTTGTTGGGCAACCAGCACAGCTTTTTCATGTTCTCTGTGTGTCCTCACCCGCCCCAACCTATTTAGGTCAATACAAGCAACTTCAGAGGAAGTCACTGCCTGGTTATAAGGCTACAGCTTTGGACTGCAGAGGACAGACTGGGCGAGGAAAACAAGAACACTTCTGGGCCGTCAACAAGCAGTGGATAGCTTTTGAATATTACATGGGGTATCCACCTGATGGTGTTTGGTCCCCTTGCTTTGGAAGTTGAAGAGATCACTGAACTCAGGCCGTTTGCCAAAGGGCACGCTGCTTTGTGTGGAGACCTGCCTGAGGCGAGGTACCTGACTCATTGCGTCGGGGCGCGAGATTCACCTGCGCTTCATTCCCCACAGCAAGCCTGGGAGCTTGGCTGCAAACCTTCCCAGAGCATGGAGGGGTCACTGAAGAAGATCAACGGACCAACATGTTGCCCATGAAACAACACAAGGTAGCTGAGCTGAAGGGAGCAGGACAACAGCTGTGTTGAAGCAGGTGCAGTGGGAGCAGGAGGCTGAGGCTGTGAGTATATCCCTGCAACCCTGTCCTGCTGTCTTCCCCATGCCCCCATTGTGTCTGAGACTTGTGCTGAGAGCTGGCATTCAATAGGTGCTCTTCAAAACCTGTTGAGGGCTCTATTTTACTTCTCTGTGGCTCATCTTCCAGATTTTTGTTGTAGCTGCTTTAGATGAGGTGTTCCCAGTTTGGTCAGGTCCTTTGTTTCTGTCTGATAAATCGCCTTTTTCCAAGCGCTTTTCAGAGTAGGGCCCTTTCTTTTAGAGAGAGCAAATCTCTGTTAACGGACAGTTTTCAGTTAAAGAAGCATGGGCAGGAGCAAAGGAGCCAGATTAACCTCTTAGTGGGTTTTTTTCATGAGTTAGGTCTACCTCTGCTAGTTCAGAAAACATCTAGGTCATTAGAATGGCATTTACCTATTTGATTTTCGGTAGGACTTTCCCTTCTACAGAATTATGGTGCTTTTGAAACAGCCACTGCTTTTGTCACAGTCATTTAATTAAGAAGTAATTTTGTGTAGTGAGGAATGAGTCTGATTACAGATACAAAATTTCATCTGAAGCTAAAGAATGTAGTGAATACAAATTCCAGATAGAGCACAACGTTCCCAGCCTACCCGGGTAACTGTGTCTCAGTTTCTCTATATTTCCTGCAAGATGACAATGGTCACCTTGTAAAAAGTTCTTTCAGATATGAGGCAGAAGTATACACTTCAAGGTCTAGCCTTGAAACTTCTGTGGGATAGCAATGCTCTTCTGAAGTGCCATTTAAAACAGATTGTGTTTCACTACGTGCAAAAATCCCCCATATAGATGCAGCTATATGAGCAAAAAAAAAAAAAGTGCTTTTGCCAGTATAGCCTATTTTATTTGGGAAATGCTTGCAGAAAAAGATGCTTGTGCTAGTAAAACTTGTATTTGCTTGTTATCAAAGGAGAAGGATTTCTAGTGCAAACCAGGCCTCTTATATGTGAAGCTTTTATTCAGTTCACCCACCAGTACAGCAAAGAAAATCCTTCCTCAGAGGGGATTAGTACAGTTACCTAATAGATATTATTAATGGTTTAAGAGCATAAAAGGTGCTTTAGCAATAGATGAGGGGCTAGATCCTTTGCTAATGTATATTGTTTGTGGTCCCACTGAGGGCATCATGGAAACACAGAATGAGGGAACTGCCTTGTGCCATCGCTGTCTGCTCAGCTTCCAGAGCTTCCACCAACTCGGGAAGGTGCAGGGCCACACTAACTGGCCTCTCCAAAAGTGTGACTTCTTCATCCACCAGAAAAATGTGCACAAGCAAATATCCAGGTTATAGAGGAAGAATTACAGCTAGGAAGACCCTGCTTGAGCAGGGAGGTTGGATCAGACGACCCCACGGGTTGTCCTTTCCAACCTTACCCACCCTGTGATTCTGTAGTGGTTTGATGTCTCGGAAACAAGCCGATTCCCACTGGCTGAGGATCTCAGTGTATACTGTTTTCATTATACTAGTAGCTTTTTATAAGCATCAGATTCCAGTCATGAGACTTGATGATTCCACAGAAAATACCCTCCGACGCAGTACTTTCTCACAGCAGGGCTCCCTGGCTAATCGTGTGCTTGCCCGTCAAGCACAAATCCCAGCCATTTCCTTCCCAGTTTTCCCTTGCATTTAATGTATGGAAAAGCATGACCCTGAATCAGATGAATAGCAGCCGGTTTGAGAAGGTGTGTGTGAAAATGTATCCTCACGCAGATGAGCTCAGAACAAATAGAATAGAGTGGAGGAGGGGAGGAGAGCGGAGAGGGGGAGGATGAAGCTACCCTTTCCCTGATAGTTCAGCCACTATGTGTAAGCAACAAGTTTATGCCCAAGGGAAAGAACTGAAAACTGAGGATATCTTAAAATTAACAGAGCTTTATGGCTCAATCAATAGGCCATGCTCCCTGAGCAAGATTAGAAATCAGATGGCACATTTCTTTCTGTTAACCCTGTTTGCTCTCCCTGAAGGCTCTTCTGCCTGAAAGCATGTGAGGTTTGATTAAGTTCTTCTCTAGGAGGAAGCCAGAGAGAGTCCATTGTGTGAGAACTGCCTGCAGAACACTGTGTTGGACACACTTTAAATAACAATAAAGGTTATTAGTGTATTAGTTTGCTAGTAATTGTGAGAGAAGATAAGTCTTCCCAGTATTTGAATATGTAAAATGGCTTTGGCTAACCGAGAAAGGAGGAGGGGAGGGGAAGCAAAAGCCAAAACATGCCACTGCAGTGAATAACAGGGATGATTAAAAATCACCATATGTAAAAATGAAAACCTCTACCTTGTTCTACTACTAGAAATACCTTCTCAGATTTTATATCCCCACCAAACCCACGATATTTTCCCTCTTTGGCATTTCATTCTCACTGGGGCAATGAAATAGTTGTTTCCAAAGGGAGAGGGACTGTTTGCACCTATTTCTTGTTTGACAGTGACCTCTATGAACCAGTCATCACTGCTCTGCCTGTTGTTTTCTTGTTAGCTCTTTGCTGTCAAATTAATTACTGTGAAGTACTAAGCTTGTTGCATTCACGTGCTCTTATTAGCTCACAGGATGTCAGAGTGATTGGATTTTTAGCATTATTTCTTTTTTTACATTCCAGGCTTTCCATTCAAAACCTGTTACTGGCAGGGAGGAAACACTGTACCTAATTCTGATCTCCCACCAGGGTAGCTCCACTGATGCTGAGGGTTTACAAAGCTGTATATGCAATTAGACTTTGTTTATATTAAACCCAACATGAACAGTAAGATTGGGATTGGAATTGTGAGTTTGAAGCACAGCATTAATTGTCTTTCCTTTTGCAGTACAGAACAAGAAAGAAAATATTTATGATGAGGACCGCATTTGTCCCCTCTATTCTTAAATCACAGTAATGAGCTGATCCTCCAGTTGACCCTCTTTACGCTCCTGCATTGCTTATGTGAGTGACAACTAACAACGCTCATGCTTGTGCAGTCCAGGGAGATATGAGAAGTTTTATTCTTCTCTTCTTCTACAAAACAAAATGAGCAGAGGGGACTTCTTTGATGTTGTGCTTGAAGTTTGGGTGTCCTGCATCCATCCCTTGAAAAACACCAATCTGGCTCGGTGAAAAAGATGAAGGTCTTGAGAATTGATTTCATTCTTGAAGGTAGATTTTTGTCTGCTAAAAAAAAAAAAAAAAAAAAAAAAAAAAAAGAAAAAAAAGACGGAAATTAAAAAAAGAAAAGGAAGAAGTAAATAAGTAAATGCCATTAGAACGGCCGGCAGCCCCGCTGCCGGGGCCCGCGACGGGCCGAGGGAGGCTCAGCCCAAGATGCTCCTTCGCCCAGCGCAGAGCTCGGGCTCCAGAGCGCTCCACCCGCTGACCAGTCCCAGCCGCAGCCCCCGCCTCTGCGGGACCAAACACCCGCCGGGGCGCGCCGAAACTTCCCCACCGCCCGGTCCTCCGCGCTTCGGCCCGGCCCCTGCCCGTGGTGCCGGCTGCCCCTTATCCCGCTGTCCCTTTATCCCGCTGTCCCTTTATCCCGCTGTCCCTTTATCCCGCTGTCCCTTTATCCCGCTGTCCCCTTATCCCGCTGTCCCTTTATCCCGCTGCCCCCTATCCCGCCGCCCCGGTCCCGTCGCGGTGACCCCGCCCGGCCCCGCCGCCGCTGCCCGGCGCGGCCCAGAGGGGGCGCCCTCGGCCCAGGCTTCCCCGGCGCCGGCGGCCCCGCGCAGGTGAGGCGCGACCCCGCGGGGGCTGCGCGGCCCCGCCCGGGGGCGCGGATGGTGAGACACCTCGGTGCCGCGCCGCCCATGTCCAGTGGTCTTCTCCCTCCCCACACCCCCCCCCACTTCGCCCCCCCGTCCCTGGCCGCTCTCCCCCGGGCTGGGCTGCCGGGGGGAGCCGGGTGCGAATCTCTCCTGACCTCTGCGAGGGGGCGTCACAGCCATCTCCTTCGGCTCGGAGCCCCCCGGGCCTGCCCCGCGAAGGAGCGGAGGAAAACCCACTCCCCGGGCGCGGGCAGGGCCAGCGCTCCCGCCGGCTCCCATCCACGGCTGCGGGAGCGCGGCCGTCCCGTTATTTCCCCTCCCGGCTCCTCTCGGCCGCCGCCCTGGGCACCCCCCGCCCCATCGCTGCCTCCGCCAGGCTCCGCGCCCCTCCTGCCCCACGGAAAACACATACAGTCCCCGGCACCCGCCCCGATTATCCGGCCCATTCAAACAAACCAACAGAAACCCGCCCCGTCGCAAAGCCAACCCGACGGTAAACTTTCTAATGACTTCTTTCAAGTGCTTAAAAGGCAAGGAACACCGCGGGGGGCGGGGGGAAGAGGGGGGTATCCATCTCCCGGCCGGGGCGGGAGGGGGGTCGGAGCTGCCGCCGCTCTCGGTCCGTCTGTCCATCAGTCCTGCCGGACGACGGGACAGGAACGCGAGCCGGTGTGCGGTGGGTGTGTTTGCAGGAACCAGGAGGGAGGGAGGAGACGGGGGGGGGAGTTAAAGAAACAGCATAGTTAATATTTCCACATCAGGAAGTTACTGTAATAGCCCAGGGGGAAAAAGACTTAACTTAATCTCCTAAATAGTGAGGAACCCATGGCGTCTCTGTTATAGGTTGGAGTTCCCACGTGGTTTTAACTCCTGTATAAAAGTTTCAGTAGAAAGTGCCACAATGTCGTGATTTTGCAGGGGGGAAAAATTAGAAGGAGGAGATCAGAGGAAGATAAGCGAGGAGCAAGCAGCTTCACGGAGACCTTTCACTGCGGATCCGAGAGGGAACATCAGACGCGTTAAAAAAGAAAAAACAAAAACAAAAACCAAAAAAACCAAACCAAACAAAAAACCCCAAACAAAACAAAACACAGCGTTCAAGCCAGCACAAGGCGAGCGAAAGATCAAAAAGACGCAGAGAGGGAGACAGATTAACTGGAGAAGCAGCAGAAGCAACAACAACAAAAATCACACTTAAAATAATAATAACAATAATAATAATAAACCCCAAACCACCAACAAGGGAGATATTGTTTAAAAAGAGCGAGCGAGGGAGCGAGCCGAAGAGCTGGTCTGACCGAGTGGATCCGTGCAGCTTCTCCTGGGATCGCCGGGATCGCGCCGCTTCCCCGCGCCGCGCAGCGTGCGGTGCCCTGCCCGCGGCGGGGGTCCCCGGGCGCCGCCGCCGCATCCGCGCCGGACTCCGGACCCTCCGCGCTGCTTTGAAAAATAAAAGCACCTCGCTAATAATAAGCGGGGCGGTGGGGGGAGAAGACTCGCAACAGTGGAGCTGCCAGCCGCGCACTCCCTCCCCGCCGCCCCCGACTGCCGCCCCAGCTATGCTCCGGGTCAACTTTGATGGCACGTTGAGAAGCAGCGGGCGCTGAAGGGGGACAACCGAGCGGCGCGGAGCCGACCTGCTCAGAGACCTGCACCCACGGATTGTCTTGCGGGGGCGGAGTGGGCGGGGGGGTACAAGTGGCATTTCTCCCCCCCCCCTCCTTCCAGGCTATAAATTGGATTGTATATAAATCTGCTTCGTTTATCTCCCTGACCCCCCTCAATGACGCTGGACTAGAGAGCTCCTCTCCGCGGCCCGCCCGGACCTGCCGAAGCGAGCGATGGACCACGAGCGACTGCGCCCGGGGATGCCCCTCTGAAGCGACGCGGGGCACCGGGGCAGCGCGGCGCCGCCTCTCCCCTGCTCCCCGGATCCCCTCGCACCTCCGGCTCGCTCCCCGCTCCCCCTCCCTCCTCCCCGGGCTCCGCAGCCACCCCCTCACCTGCTGCCGTCCCCCTCCCCCGTGGAGCCGGGCTCTCCGTGCACGCCAAGCCTGCTGCCCCCCCTCCCTCCCCAACTTCGCCCTCGGTGCCTGCGCGTGCAGCCTCCCCCCTCCGCCTCCCCGGCGGCACACGCCGCTTCCCCGGGCGCCCCCTCCCTCCGCCGCGGCTCCCCCCCTGCGCGGAGCGGTTGCGGCCCCCCAGCTTGGCTGCCACCGCCCCCTCCGCGCCGCGGAGCGCTCGGAGCGGCGCTGCCTGCAGACGGGCTCCCTGCGGCGCTCCGGGGCGGCCCCCAGCTCGGCCCCCCGCTCCTCCGCCATGGACGGGGCGGCTCGCCGGGGGGTGCTGGCCGCGCTGCTGGCCTGCGGGCTGCTCCTGCTGGGCGCCGCGGCCACCCCGACCCCGCCGGCCCCCGCCGGCGGCTCCCCGCAGGACACATGCACCTCCTGCGGCTTCCGGCGGCCCGAGGAGCCGGGCAAGGTGGACGGGGATTTCCTGGAGGCGGTGAAGAGGCACATCCTGAGCCGGCTGCAGATGCGGGACCGGCCCAACATCACGCACGCCGTGCCCAAGGCGGCCATGGTCACGGCGCTGCGCAAGCTGCACGCCGGCAAGGTGCGGGAGGACGGCCGCGTGGAGATCCCCAGCCTGGACGGGCAGGCGAGCGCCGGGCCCCCGGCCCACGACCCGGTCTCCGAGATCATCAGCTTCGCCGAGACAGGTGGGCGCCGCCCGGCCGCGCGCCCCCGCCGCCCGCGTCCCCCTGCCCGACCCGCCGCGGCCCCTGCCCTGCCGCGCTCCCCGCCTGTCCTGCATCGCCCCGTCTGTCATTCCCCCTGCTCGACCCCTGTCAGTCCCCCTGCTTGACCCCTGTCAGTCCTCCCGCTCGCCCTGCCTGCCCTCCTGCCCACCTTCTCTTTCCGCCTGCCTGACCCTTGGCAGTTCCTCGACCGCCCTTGCCTGGCCCGCTGCGTACCCTGCGTGTCCTCCTGCCTGTCGTCCTGCCTGCTACAGGCACCTGGCTGCCGAGCTCACCCGCTTGCCCTCCCACTCATCCTCTCTCCCCTCTGCCCCGCACCATCCCGCCCTGACCCTGCCGGTGCCTTTCCGTCCTCCGTTCTTGTGCCCCTGTGCCCGGAATTCTCCCCGGGTTGTGCCCTGCAACTCCCCTCGCTTGTCTCTCCATCCCTCTGCAGCCTCCGTGCCCCCGGCTCTCCTCCGGCGGTCCTTCCAACTGCACCGGGGCTTGTCTCGGTCCCTGCGTGTCCCACTGTCCCTCCTCCACCTGTCCCACTCCATCTCTCGGATCCCTTCCCTCCTCTGTCTGCCCTGCACGTTCATCTGGTTCACTGCCTGCATCTGTTTGTTGACGCTTGCATTCGCTGTCCTCCCTTTCTATTTGTTTCTCACTTATTTAGCTTTTATATGCAGTGTTGGCCTTGTCTGTTTGTCCACTGCATGCACTGTCCTACCAAGTGTGTCTGTCTCCTCTCTGTCCATCAGTCCGTATACTAACAATGCCCTCCATCCCCCTGGTACCAGCCATCTCAATCCTGTCCAACCACTGCAGTTATGTGTCACTGAATCCCTTCAGCATAGCTTTCCAGTAGTTTAACCACTGTCCCTGTGAACTTTGCACATCTGGCTGTAACACCATCACTCTGCAAATTACCTCTCTTCTGTCTATCTGCCCATCTCTCCTTTCCTTCATCGCTCTATCGCTCAGTTCATTTTTCTCTCTCTCTATCTTCCTCTGGCATCTATATATCATTTGTCCACAAAATAAATCTCTTTCTATCCTGTATGCTGCCCACTCATCTTCTTTATCTACCCTCCCACTTACCAAAGGCATATACATTTACAGTATCTATGGGATCTGTTGCATTATACATATGCTTGTTATATTCACATACAAAATTTATGAGCGCACACAATCTCACACAACACAAGTGATGTGGATCGGTGCAGCAACACCGTACTGTTCTTTTTCTGTCACTGCCACCACAGTTTATGAAGAAGTTGTGTATTTACTAACACGCAAAAGGCTTTCTTAGCGTACATTTAGGGGTTTATTATTTTTTAATAGGCTGTCGTTGGGAGATCTGGGGTGGGCTTGTACTTCCATTTGGTATTCAGTCAATCGCTGTCTTTTGTAACACTTCTGAAATTGACTTTATGTAAAACGTAGACAAACACAGTGAAAATTTTTGTCACTGAACTATTACAAGGTACTGAATGGGCTCTGGAGACACATTTGAAAGGCATCTAGGGTAACAAATGAAGACACCGACTACACTAAAAATCCCCTTCAGCGATTGACAAAAATGCTAAAGATTCTTGGGAAAAGGAAGAAAAGTCTGCATTTGGCTCTGTACAGAGGAAAGTAAAACAGATAAGGGCAGATGAGAAAATGCCTTTCCAGCAATAATTTTAAACAGCGATTGGGATGCTTTGATTCAGGGACCAGAATTACAGTCTCCGCCATAAAGGCCAGCTTGTACATTTATCACCTACGCCAAATTTGGTTAGGACTCGTAGTACAAAATTGCAGGAGGGCCACTGGTATTTCTGAAACATTTCATGCAGCAGGCTCTTCTGTTTACAAATAAGGGGTTATGTCAGACATTTGGTGACATTTGGTTTTCTGTGACAATTTCTCTCCTTTAATTCTGGTGTTACTGAAAAGCGAATTGAGAACAGCCAATAACAGCGTTACAGCGGGAACAACCGCTTCATTGCCTCTCTTCATATGGGAGTTTATCATTTCAGGGAGAAAAGGCAGAGATTGAAATGATTAATAATAGCAGATATTCTACCAGACTTTAGTGGGGGTTAGCTTGATATGTTGGACAAGCCGGCACATTAGTGAAATATTTTCCCTTCTGTCTCGTGAATCCTTTCCTTTAAAACCACAGTGAGAATATGTGCAAATCGAAACAAAATCCCTGGTTTGGCATTGGCGTTTCAGTGGTTATTGAAAGAGCTCTCCCCGTGAGAATTGGCAGGTAGCTGAAAGTTAAAACTATTCTTAAACTGACGAGATAGCAGAGTCCTAGTGCTGGTCTTTTTCAAGGTGCTGCTGTAGCATCTTTAAAGCTGGCTGGCCGGAAAAAACACATATTCTGGAGAGCTCTGATAGATCTGACACATCCGACTACAGCCTGATGCTGAAGGTTGCTGTGGGAACTCCCCTTTTCAATTAATTTTGACTGCAAATCGGGGCTATTTGATGCAGTGCATGCCTTCTGGCTGGCACAGCCCCATCGCCGTTCTCTCGATCTGCTGTGCTCTAGTGTTGTCCCTGAATCCAGAAAGGCACACAAGCTAATGTTTCCTTTTTGACTTAATCTTGCTGATCTCTCCTTATCTTGCAGACGATCTGGCCTCATCTAGAGTCCGCCTCTATTTCTTCATCTCGAATGAAGGGAACCAGAACTTGTTTGTCGTTCAAGCCAGCCTGTGGCTTTACTTGAAGCTGCTTCCATATGTCTTAGAGAAAGGCAGCAGGCGAAAAGTAAGAGTCAAAGTCTATTTCCAAGACCCGGACACTAGCAACAAGTGGAATGTGGTTGAAAAGAAAGTTGATCTCAAAAGAAGTGGTTGGCACACTTTTCCCATGACAGAGGCGATCCAGGCTCTGTTTGAGAGAGGAGAAAGGAGACTGAACTTGGATGTTCAATGTGAGGGCTGTGAAGAGTATTCAGTGCTGCCAATTTATGTGGACCCCGGGGAGGAATCCCACCGGCCTTTTTTAGTGGTGCAAGCCCGCCTCGCCGATAACAAACACAGGATCCGGAAAAGAGGCCTGGAGTGTGATGGCAGGACCAATCTATGTTGCAGGCAACAGTTTTACATTGACTTTAGACTCATTGGGTGGAATGACTGGATCATAGCACCATCAGGTTACTATGGGAATTACTGTGAAGGGAGCTGCCCGGCCTACTTGGCTGGTGTCCCGGGGTCGGCTTCCTCCTTTCACACCGCTGTCGTGAATCAGTACCGAATGCGGGGGCTGAACCCGGGCACCGTGAACTCCTGTTGCATTCCAACCAAACTTAGCACAATGTCAATGCTGTACTTTGATGATGAATACAACATTGTGAAAAGGGACGTTCCCAATATGATTGTGGAAGAATGTGGTTGTGCTTGAGTTAAGGTGTGTTTTGGGGGGGGAGAGAGAGAGCGGGGGAGAGAGAGAGAGAAACATTCCCGTACAAGATGGTGTTGGAGGAAGTTTCACTGTGTATCCAGGCATCAGTGTTGGAAAGTCACTGTGGAAAAGTTTGACAAAAAAAAAAAAAAAAGAAAAAAAAAGAAAAAAATAATCATTTCACTTTGGTGTCAGGACAGTGGCAGTTTGTGAATCATGGACACTTATATATTCTACCACTTATAAGTTAATGCTATGAAATATCTTAAAGACACACACACACACGAAATGTGGGCACGCACACAAACACGCGCTCATACACACAGACACACACACAAACACACACACACTCACACGAGGCAGCTCGGAAAAGGGACATGAGCACCGAAAGTCAGTGACCAGTGACGACGGACCTAAATGCCTGCCAGTACGAGTGAACGGCTGAGCAGCTGTTTCCCCGCCTGCCGGCGAAGCCAGACCGAAATGAGCTCCCTTTGCTCAGGCAAAAGCACGGACTGTGAGAACACAATGTATTCTTGCACGCAGGTGTCGAAATGACCAAACTTAGAAAATTAAAAAAAAAAAAAAAAAAAAGAAAAAAAAAAAGGAGAAAGTTGACTGTCACCTCTTAGGTCTAACGGGAAGCTGCAGGACACCTGCCTTGGGAGGCAATCACTTCCTCTTAAATTTATCTAAACATAAACATCACAGATACCCGCATCTTCCTACAGCACTTCCAGCGAGGAATTGTGTGGTTCCATCGGAGAGAGGAAAGGGGACAGACGCGTAAGCAACTGCTGTATTTCTAACACCTGGCCGTTGCAAAGTCACAAGCTGGGCTGGCGTGATCCGATGCTTTCACTGCCCACCAGCAACCCGTGGCTGTCTACACCTGCCGTGTCTTGGAAAAGGGAATCAATACCGTATCTGGACTGTGTTGACTGTTGGCATCTCTCACTGTTTGAAGAACAAAAAGTCGAAGTTGCAATCTGTGTTCTTCAGGGGGGGACTCGGCAAGGCCACGTCACATGGGGGGGTGAGCAAACAAGCAATCGCCACCACGGTTAAACCAATGAACCCTAAAGAGGAGTGACGGCGACAGAGTGGAGATGTTCTGAGAAATGCAGTGCATTTAATAACAGGCGAGGAACATTTTTACAAGTCTTAGAAAGGAGGAGAGAGGAGAGTGCTTTCAATTTCCTTACCAGGAGGTGTCGAGGATGGCCATAAAGATCAGAAAATAATGATACAGCATAGCACTTGCAAACTGCTTGAATGCACGTATAATAGCACTTGCAAATTTCAATGCCTTGAAAAGTGGTACTTGATAGTGCACTTATCTTTGCTCACTATCTAGGTAAACAGGTGCCGCATGAGCTATGCAATTTAAAGTGTTGACCCATACTAGACAAAACTGGACTTATGATATGACTTTTTTATATTTTTTTATACTTGAAATTAAATCTTTTGCTTCTTTTTTAAAGCGAATGATTGCTTTTAATGTTTGCACTGATTTAGTTGCATGATTAGTCAAAAAAACTGCCATTTGAAAAAAAATGTTATTTTTATAGCAGCAAAAAATGAATACAGTTAAATGTATTATACATAAATTTTGGAACCAAAGAGGCCAACATATTAGTTATAATTTTTATGAGATGGCAAAGCCATCATATATCATGTAGTCATACTGAGCAATCCCTCACGAGGCCTACCAATTGTTTCAGGGTACAAAATGGATTCTGTTTGTTCTATTCAGTGTCTTTTCTATACCATACGCACATGGAATGTAGAGTGAAAAAAAAAAGTGACTATTGTAGAATACATTACAATATGTGCATCCTTTAAATCCAATTTTTATGTTTATTTAATAAAGTTCCTTTTAGGTTCTGTTCCATAATAATTTAAACCAAACAATTTTCACTTAGATTTGCTGTTGAAGTATTTTACATTTGTGTACAGTTTAAATAAATAAAAAAGGTTGAAAACTGGATGTGCTTTTTTTTTTCTTCTTTTTTTTTTTTTTTTTCCAGTGTGTAACATCTGGAGGAACTTGCTTGCTTTCGGGACTGAATAGGCTGCAGACGGTGAACTGTCGCATTAGACCATAGTCGTATTAGTCATTGCAGAAAGCCTTGTCTGAGAGCTCAGCTGCGATCCTAAAAATGTTATACTCCAGTTTTATTGCTGTCTATACATGTAAGCATCTGCTTCTTTCTATCTGCAGCAGTGCAGGGGCTCTGGGCGCAGGAACGGTGCTGTTCCGCATACCTGCAGGTCATTTACTGCAAGTTCCTGGTTCACCTGCTGTGTAAGAATGTAACTTCTTCTCTGGGTCACTCCCTGACTGCTTAGAAGAAGTAAAAAAAATAATGTGGAAAGCACTTCCAGGAATAAAAGCTCAGTGTGAAGTTTGATTAACTTTTTTTTTTTTTTCAAATTATCTGGCTTCAAGGAGAGGTTGGTTTGTCTTTTTTTTTTTTTTGTTTTGTTTGGTTTGGTTTTTTTTTTAGTATAATATATCCCCTTTATTAACAAACCCCCAAAACGTTTACAAATACTCATAGAAATTCTTGTCAGCTGCACATATATCCAGATATTGATTTAATTGATCTTCACAGATAAATTCTCCCTCCTGGAGACCTGAGCAAATGCCAGCTGAAGCTGACAGAAGGACTTCTGTTGACTTAGCAAATCTTAGATCTGACCCTGAGACCCGAAAAGTGTTGAAGAAGCCAGATCATGCAACTAATGATGGGTTCTAGTTACAATTCACATTCAGGTGTAGCTCTGCCCAGCTCTCCCCAAAGCCAGGCGCTGGGGTTAAATGGGAGACCTGGAAGAGCAATTTGCTGTAACTGTGTCAACAATCTGCTTCTCAGAACTTTGTCCTTCAGGTCAAATTTTTTGTATATTTCATAGCTTTCTCACAACCTTGAGCTCCACATTGTCAAAGCCACGACTCACTGTTCCTGCTCTGTCTCTTAGCAGCCTTCTTTCTCCCAGGTCTTTGTTTCTTGAGTCAACCATGCTATTGATGAGTGCAATAAATTCCCCTTGAAATCAGTGGCAAATACCCATCCTTTTAGTCTGAAGGCATGTTTGACCTAATATGACACCATCATTATGAATAAGATTGGGCTGCACTTTAAAAAGTGGCATATATTAAGAAATCTTGCCCATTGAAATGCAAGGCCCTGGAGGCTGTGTCTGGTTAGGTTTCATTCTTAATTGAAAGTGTTCGGTTTCTGGGGTCAAAGCCAAGCCCTTCTTTGGACACTGGGACTCCTGTGCTCTTCCAGGAGGAGAGGAGGGTGTCTCGGCATGGGATTTGGACCTGCAGGGAACAGGAACTGCTGGCAGCCAGGATGCTTTGAGCTTGGGCTGGCCAGGAATGAGGGGCAGGAATGGGCTGTGCTCTGCATCCCACTGCAAACCCACAAGCAAGCTCAGGATCCTAAACTCTTTCACAGAGGATGTCAGAAAGCACCCCTTTTCTTGGTAGAAGTCTTTCACAGCTTTTTTTCCCTGCCCTTGCCTTCTCTGCTCCCACATTTGTAGCTACAGTCATGACGTTTATGGGGCAGAAACAGAAACACAAGAGTGTGGATATCAGTATGGTGTGAGGTGCATCATCTAGGAGTGGGAACAGCTGGATCATAGTCCAGGTTGCCAGGTCCTTCTATTTGGTGTGAAAGAATCTCTAGAAATCAATCTGAACATGTGTAGACTTTTCTGCATGCGTGGAGTCACTCACTGCTCTGGGCATTGTGCAGACAGTGAGGTGTTCTTGAGTCCTGGTGCTGACAGCAGCCTGTCACACAGATTTCTAAGGCTAAATTGAAATAAAATCAAAACACCTCTAATTTTTTGGGACCAATCTAAGACAGTTTAGGCTTGATCTTTCAGAGATCTGACAAAGCTACTGCTCTTGCCAGCTTTTTACAGGGCGGGTGCAGGAATTCCACATTTTGCAGCTTCCACCTCCTGCATTTTTGAAATCAGGCAAAATGAAAAACGAGATGCCCAAGCTTGATGGCTGCTTTTCAAATATTTTGGGGTTTATTTTCCCATCTGTCATTCCCATCCTTATAAAACTCAGCATCCAGTTTCACTGCCTTATGCCAGGTTAGGTACTGTACCTCAAAAAACAGCTGGCTCAGGTCCATACCCCACCCCCAACAAAGGTGACTAGATGACTCTCTCTCGTCTCTGATAGGCTTTGAACTTGGTTCTGTAAATGCTGAATCAGTGACTTCTATCATGTGACAGAATCAATCTCTAGAGCTGGAAATTCTTCATCCTTTGAAATATTCTAACATCGGCAAAACCCCAGTCTCGGTGCCTGGACCTCCCACTGGTGTTAATGAGGATGGTGTGAACGAGGTGACTGTCACAATGTGCTGCAACAGAGCACTTGCTGGATTAATTCTGCATACATCAGGTATTCCTACACATAATAGACACCTGCTCCGAAATTGCCAGCTCTCACCTTCTTTACTTTGTTACTTGTGAGAGATAAAGTCAGCAGCTGAAATTAATTGCTGCACTTGCCCTGCCATGGGAGAAGAGGGAAACCCCTCCCTTAATGAATTGTTCATAAGGATAATTTTTGTATCAAGTGGTTTCTACTGTGAGGGGTGGAAGAACATTTTGCAAAAAAAATCAGAAATACAAATTTCTGTCTAAGAGTAGAGTCTGTTTCAGTTAATGCTGATGTCAGTCTGCAGTAACTCCCCTAAAGTCTGCAGATGTAATTCAGGCTAGTACCAATATAACTAAAGACACACCTGAATCTGGTTTTCTGTAATTCCTGACTGGGCCCATCTCACTCTCAATTCTCAGTATTTCTAATTTTTTTTTTTTTCTTCTACAATCAGCAGCTAAAAGATCGAGCAAAACCCACATATGCTGGATGACAGATCAGAACAAGAGTAAAAAATACCTTCTATAAAGGTATACACTGGATACATTGGAATTTGGCCAGGAATTAGCAATCTCCATCAGTACAAAATAACCCAGTTGCTTTCATTTGCTTGCCCAGTCAGTACCCTTGAACCAAAAGCTAGATTTCCATGCCTGCTTGTAACGGTAGGGGCCAGTTTTATTTGGATAACTTCATTGATTTCAGGGGAATTATTTCTGATTTGTACTAGAATAAGTGGGAGCAGATTTAGGTTCTTTAATGTTCTTCCAGTTTAGCTCTTGGAATAACTTATATTTCATTATTATGTGTTTATGTAATTAGTGCAATTATATCAAATTATATAATTGGTACAATTACTTGGACTCATGTAACCACTGCATATAGCATTCCATGCTGTAAAATCTTTTACTCTAAAAAAAAAAAAAAAGCAGTCAATATTACATGGGAATCTTAATTTGTTTTTAAATTCCAGTATCAAATTTAGGGCCCGACCACATGCAAGGAACTGCTGGTTCACATCAGTGGAACCTCTCTAAACAGGCAACTTGCAGCCTTCATCATAGATATTGGGTTTTTAATCTGATTTGGCCAATTCTATTTAGCAGAGGCCCTCCTGGAATGTGTACACCTCTAATCAGTCTTCCTTCTACAGAGCAAAGATGTCAAGTTTTTATACACACACCTGAGAGATCTCTGAAGCCATCAGAGACCCGAGATGTGCACTGTTGTGAAAGCAATTGCTGAATTTGTTGTGGGCAAAGGGAGGGAGGTGATTCTGCTCCCATACTCTGCTCTCGTGAGACACCGCCTGGACTTCTGTGTCCAGTTCTGGGCCCCCCAGCTTAAGAAGGATGTGGACCTTTTGGAGAGAGTCCAGAGAAGGACCATGAAAATGATCAGAGGGCCAGAGTATCTCTCCTATGAAGATAGGCTGAGAGAGTTGGGGCTATTCAAGCTGAAGAAGAGAAGGTTTACAGTACTTAAAAGGTCCTACAAGAGAGCTGGAGAGGGACTTTTTACAAGGGCATGTAGTCCTTGTGATAGCCATGATAGTAGCCATATCATGTAGTTCATGATAGCCAAGGAGTGATGGCTTTAAACTGAAGGAGCAGAGGTTTAGACTAGGTATATATATAAGGCAGAAATTCTTTACTGTGAGAGTGGTGAGGTACTGGAACAGATTGCCCAGAGAAGTTGTGGATGCCCCACCCCTGAAAGTGTTCAAGGCCAGGTTAGATAAGGCTTTGAGCAGCTTGTTCTAGAGGAAGATGTCCCTACTCATGTCAGGGGGGTTAGAACTAAATGATCTTTAAGGTCGCTTCCAATCCAGACCATTCTATGAGTCTATGAAAGGCAAAGTAAGCACATCTAGCAAAACAGAAAGAAAGGGCAAGAAGGAAACCCAAGAGATGTATTGATTTCCCATCAAGAAATCAAGAGACCAGGATGAGAGCTGTGGTTGCTAACCACCTGATGGAACTCTCCTCATGGAAGGATCAGCTCTCCCAGGTGCAGAGTGTTTGGAGTTCTGCCCTGGTCCAAACGCAATCATTGAACCCAGCTGCACAGTGCACAGACCCCAGGTGATGCACTGCTCCGTCTAACCACTGCTCCACAGGGCCCGGCTGCTGCTGCTACGTCACCTTTTGTACCTGATTTTGGAGAGGGTTCACCTCTCTGTGTGTTCTCCTGCAGTCTGGCCTTTGAAATCAGGCTGGGAGAAGCAGCTGCAGTCTACTACAGCACAGCCATTTTAGGGCTGCAGCTAGTGCTGCCTCACTGCCTTTCTCCAGCTGGTAAGTGTGCTCAGTGCCTGTTATTTTTATCTTGAGCTTTTGAGCTTTGTTTTTGAGGATAATTACACATTATTGCTGCAATATGTTATAATAAGCGCTGTGAAGATGTCTATTGTATCCAAGGGGGAAGAAGATGTGGCTGGGAAGCAAACTTAAACCTATGTGTCAGCAAAACAAACACCCCGTGTTTGGGCTGTGTCAGTCAAGTGGTACCAAAGTGGCATTTAGGCTTTGCCCAAGCGGAGGCTGCTGGACTGAGCTCGTCCCTCTTCACTTTGTTGGATGGAGCAGCTTGTGCCCATTCCCGCAGAAGAGCATGTGAGGAGCTGTGGAAGAGCTGCAGCACCCACACTTTGCTGTTACCAGAGCTCAGCTCCTCACTCGGGGATGGGGCGACCGGTCCCGGGCAGTGCGGCAGGAACGAGGTAGGAGAGTTGGGTGCTGAAAGTGGTATCCGTTTGAGGATAAAAGATTATAAATACCACTGGATCTGGCTCCTGTGAGCTGGAGTAGGCTCGGCTCTTGGACTTTTGGACCCCTGTGTCCTATCTCCTATTCGCTGTATTCACTGTGTTCACATTTGGTCTCTTATGGCCTGTTTTTGGGGTCAGGTTTTGGAACTCATCCACAGCTGTGGGACTCCAAGGTTAAAAAAAAAAAGTAATTCAGGACCTTGTAAATAAGGGCCTTGGGCTCTTGTGGAAGGAAACAAACAATGCTTATCTGTCTGAATGAGAGTCGTGTATGTGTATTTTGTATCCAATTGTATGAATTATCTTTAGCAGTGATACTTCATAAGACCATGTAATTTATGAGGTGGTTATCGGTGACTCATAAGTATTTATTTATGTCTTACATGCATTGTGTATGTTTGGCTTGATCAGGGTGGCATGTTTGCATGGGTGAGCACCATTTCACATGTAAACACACAGACAAAAAACACAAGGCTTTATCTAAGTAAATTGACTTCTGCCGTTTGTTAATGCCACTGTAATAAAATTTACTTTGGGGGATTCTGGTGATAGATTGGAGGCAACGCAGTGTAGCTACACGGTGTCTTGAGTAGATTTCTTGTCTCTTGTGTACCTCATCCTTGGTAAGTAAGCCGTCTTGCATTAAGCATGTGGTATATAGGTGCCCTGTGCTGGCTGAAGAGAGGCAGCCTGTTCTCAGATGTGGCTGTGCTCCAGCCAGCTCCACATCCAAGAGAGTGCAGCAAACCACTTTTGCTCAACTCATGTTTTGAAATTGTTCAGAAGCTGGTTTGGTCTTCAGCACAGTTTGGAGCAACCATGAGGCTGCCTTTAAGGCAGGTGCCAGGGGTCCCCAGTGCTGCTACAAAATCTGAGAAAGGGCCAGAATACCATAATGCCCTGATAACATGCCTTGTATTTGGCCACACTTGCTATATTGAAGCTTTTGGGTGGCACTTGGGCAGAGTGGAACCCATCTAATTCTCTGTGCTGAGTGTTTCTTATTAAGTACATGATAGGCACAGAGATGTAGGATTTAAGCCAGCTCTGTTCCTATTAGCTGTGCACCACAGTGGTTGAATCATTACATTAACGGTGCGTGACAATGAATCAAACCCTATATTTCATTTTATGGGTGGGATCCACTTACTTTGTTCTCATTTTCTCCTCCCCTCCCTTTGACAATTGTAGACATGTGCATCTTGGAGAACATTGCTTCCAGACCATACCCCCTTGAATGGGGTTACTGCATCAAGCAGGGAAAGTAATGATATGTTTAAGTTTTACCCGAAATGAAAGCTTTTTCTACTTTGCATGCCACAAATAGACTTTTAATTATGGGGAGCACATGCTGTAAGTGCACTCCAGAACTTGATTCCATCTTTTGTCAAGCTCGTGAATGTGCCAGCTCTCATGGTAATCTTTTTCTTCAGCATCATCAGTTACCATTCATAGTTACCAGATAAAAAACCAAAAGTAATGGCAAACCAGTCAGTGTGCTGATGGTCACCAGTCTGCTGTCTCTGGCAGACTTTCTTGGGGTGATGTTCAGTGTTAAAACAATTTAGATGTGCTCTGTGATTTGCTGGGTTTAAAAATCCATTGGTGTTAATGTAGGGCCAGATGCAGTTATTCACACCTGTGAATATTCACAGGCTACAAGACTGTACAGAGTGAAGCCCGTAGTACTTTCAGTGCAGTATCAGAGCTTTAGCTGAAGTTGCCATGACTCCATGAGCTTCCATTCAGTTGCACCCATCTGCACCAGGTGTGAATTTATCCTATTGACTCGTAGACAAACCCCTTGCCTTAGATCAGTCAGCAGTTGTGCTCCTGGTATTGTGCTCTGTGTATCTCTGTAGCTGGTGATAGCAGCTATTGTTCTTTTATGCAATATATTCGTGGTATCAGGCACTATGACTCATGTCATAACATTATTGTGAGCCGTTTGTTTAATAATACAGCATCCTTATCATGTCATTCTAGCAATGTTCTTAATTCTTTCTATTATTCACATCTGTTTTGAAGTGTTTGTACTTGTAATTTAGCTTTTCAAATTCTCACTGGATGTAAGCTGGTGCAAGAGGAAAAGGTTTGTAAACACATCTGAAAGAATCTGACACTTTACTGGCCATACCCGTCAGAAAAGTAAGAAGTGTATTTGTTTGACTTTTTTTCATTTGCAAAAAATGGTAATGAGGGTTTCATAGCACCTAGAAAGGAAAATGCGGTGCTAATTTTCTATTTTTTTTTTTTTTTTTTTGTCCTGTAGGACTGGTTGGATTTAATTGTTAATGGTAACTTTCAATTTGACAAAGCAGATGATGAAAAAAGGTAGCTTGCCTTTTTCCTGTCAACCAATTTAGTAATTTATTAGGGTGGTGGTTCTTTTAGGCAGGACTGTATCCATCTCCTATCTAAGATCTTTGAAACCATTTGTGCATTCCCAGGACTGTGCAGAATGTGAAGAACCTCCTTGACTCCTTTCTTTCTGTCCACTGGCAAAAGAGAGTAAAAGGATCCAGCAAATATTTGGGCAGCCGATCTCCTGTTGAAGCTGTTGGAGTAGGAACCCTTAGCCTATAAACAATTTGGGGCCAGGGAACATCTGAAAAGTTCTTTGTTGCTGTTGTTTTGTTGTTGTTTGGGGTTTTTTTCTCTCTGTCTGATTGGCTCAGCTTCTGGTGATGTTGTCATGCAATGACAACCCCGAGGTGTCTTTCTGGAAAACTGAAGATTTCTGGAACATAAATGTATCTTTCTTCTATTCTGCTAGGATGTCTGCAGTGACCCTTTATTGGGGCTCTGAGTAAATCTTGCCGTAATTGATAAAAACAGCTTTAAAAGAAAAGCAAAACAGATCATGAAGAAAAGAAAGAGCTGATAAAGCTTCCAGCATCAAGAGTGTGCATGTTGAAACACTCTGTAATTATATATTTATCCAATCCAGTTAATACTACAGAGCTTGCAAAAAAAGCCCCATAATTAGGGGTTATGAAAATGTCTACAAAGCAATAATATGGCCCCTAAATATAGCATCTTTCCTCCTGAAGCACTTTACATCATTTGAGAACCATGGACTCAATTCACAGCTGGCATTCACAGGTGCAACCTTATTGATTTCAATGGAATAGTGCCATTTTTACCAGGGATGAATTTTGTCATAAATGGAAGTTTTATCTAATGGGCTTGTAGGGCTGCCCATCACAATAGTATCTGCGTACCTTTCGCATCAATTTAACTGGCAATAGCAAAACCCTTAGCAGACTTCACAGAGTCTCTGCCACATCTGCCTTCTTATCCTGCAGAAATCTTTTCCCAAGCTAAACTTATTTGTACTGCATGTGTTTGGGCGGGGAGAGAAGAACAGCTCATGGTAATGAAGGTGTACGATGCTCTTTCAGTGGGTAAAGATGGCTCTGACCACAGGTTCTGTTTTACAGTTCTGCTGGAAGCTGATTTGACAGTTGTAGTTCCTGGATTGAGAGTACCAGGACTTTGCAACTTGAGTTGTTCAGAGCACACCTTGGAGCTCTCACACATGCTCATGATTGTAGCAGGCCCTGATTTATGTATTGGTTGTGGTATCCATCACTAATGAAGTGACTGCTATATGCATTTAAATAAACTGTAAGTGAACTTTGTCCAGTACATGGTGAAGACTTTGGGGCTAAGGCTCAACATTACCACTGGATTCCCCAGTGTCAGAATAAGCCCTGGAGAGTTTTGGTCTACTTGTCTACCACTTTGCAGATTACCTATAAAACTTAGGACAAAGCCTATTCATACTGCCTCTAAGGTGGGAAAGATAGTGTTTCCTCAGTGTGAAGTGAAAGGGTGTACTGGGAGCTTAGAAGGAAAGAAAAATACTTGGCTTGTACTTCAGCTGTATTTGCTACTTACCTTCCATGTGAGGAAAAATCAATTAGGCTGAAAGCCCTTAGCCTGAAGAAGATGAGATAATGGGGTAGGAGTGGATTCTGCAAATCAGAAGGTGGGCAGGCATTGTTTGTTCTGTGGCAGTATATCAATTAAAGTAATTAAATTAACTAGAAGAAGCCAGACTCAGAGCAAACAAAATGAGATGTTCTCCATGCAACTGGTAGTGGACACAAGGAATTCACTGCCAAAGGTGGCTGTGGAGGCTAAAAGCTTATTAGAGTTCAAAGGATGACTGGACAAGTTTGTGTAAAGAAATGCACTGAGAATTACTAAGTAGCTAGAAACCACATCTGGCTTAGGAAATACCTTGATCTGAAAATAGCTGGAGGCTAGCAGAAATGTGAGGGAAATAGCATAAATGGTTCCCTTGCTTCTGCTGTTTTCTGGCTGGCTGACTGCTGCAGGAGACTTGATGCTGGGCTAGCTGGACTGGTATGGCCATTCTTCTGTTTGTACTTGCTATGCTATGCAGGTTGTTGAAGGAGACACACTTGGGGCATTGCTCTAAGGTGTTATGAGCTCCAGTTCTCCTCTGTTTTTGATTGGTGAACTTGGTCTCGTGTTGCCTATGAAAGTTTGGGTTTGGATTCTCTGTGAAATGCATCTGGATTTTACTTTGGAATGCCATCTTAGTACGAATGGGGAGGCAAGACTGTGGAGTACTGAAAATCAGTCCTGTTTCCTGTACTAACTGATTTTCCTTTGAGGCTTCTGCTCTGAAACTTTATAAGACAGACCCTGCACAGCTCTGAAAGGATCAAGGAGCTATATAGTCTTATTGTGAAAGAGAATAAATTATATTGAGCAACTCCTACACACACATACGGGAGAAAAAAATTTCACCTCCTCCCATAATATCAGATTGTTGATATTCCCTGCATAGAACTGTAGGGAATAAACAAATGCATTCATTAACATTTACCCAGTAAGGTGAACTGAGGACAGAATATCAGTCCAGATATCCAGGCTTATCTCTGAATTTCCTGGATTTTATGGGTTTAAGTCTGACTCTGAACAGGTCTTAAGGGCATTTTCTTGGTGGATTAGAAGGATCTGTGTTTGGACGGTCCCATCTATAGTACCTATGGGATTGTACAAAGCCCTAGTTTTACTATTTGTATCTGTTTTAAAATCCTGCTATTCATTTGCCTGAGTCAAACAGCTTTCCAACTAGCATTAGAGTTGGGTACATAGCACGAATGGAGTACACATCTGGAAAGAGCTCGAAAGACTCAACCAATGTTTCACAGACAATGCTGGAAAACAAACAAAAACCCCTCTGAAAATGTGGTCTGCAGATGGGTCTTTATATTCTCTTCCCCATTATTTTAACAGGGAATATTCATCTTTAACAGAAAGGCATTCAGCAAAATAACAGCAGGAAAATGATTCAATGGGAGTCATTTTCCAGGATATCTTTCTGTCTGGGTCAGAGAACAACTTCTTCTGTGCCAAGAGACTCCACTCCTCACGGGGCGGCTGCAGTGTTGGAAATGCCATCATCACTGTCTTCTGCTGAAACAGCACTGGATGAAGCTGTAAATTTGCTATGGATATTTCTCCAGTAGCTGGTATGGGGCTCTGCTGTGGGCTTGCCCAGTTTGCCACAGAAAGCGTCGCGTGGCTCGGGCGGCCAATCCCAGCTCCAAAGATGGTGTGCTTGCTGCAAGCTCGTGCCAAGCCATCTGTAAGATTTGTCAGATAAATGTGACTAGCGAAATGGCACTCGTGAGCAGATGAAGGGAAATTCCCTAGGGGATTCTTTATTCACTCGTCATTAGCAGGAGAGGCAGTGGGAAAATTCATTGTTTAGCTGCTCAGAACAGTGGTGAACATTTGATACTGAATAGTCTTTAAGTGGCAGGGGATGTCAAACACGTCTTGAGCAGCCCAGACTCTGTGCTGGAGGCAGAGTATCATGTTCTTCATGTTGGGCTTACCTTTGTGAAGAAGGATAAGGATGTCTGAGTTCCCCAGTTTTGTATTTCACCTCAAAACCACCTCCTCTCCCTGGGGTAGCCTTATTCAAAGTGAGCTGAGGCATGGAGCAACCTGGAGGTGCATTATTGCTGTTTACCTGTGTGCATCCCTGATCTTAAATGGACAATAAAATCTGGCCCTGTACCGCCTGTTTGCCAAATGAACCTGGCTTGCAGGCTCTTTGGTGGCAGCTTTGCAGTGACGACTAAATCTCATTTGCTCAAGTCATGAGACTGACTTAGATGTGATGACTGGTGGAATAGACTTACTGGGCTCTGCCAGTGATATTTTTGGGAGCTGAAGTGGACCCACTGTCCATGCTGATGAGAAACAGCTCACTAATCTCACAGAGATTCTCCACAGACCTCCTTTGGTGCAACTAACTTTGCTGCACCAAAGGGATTTTTTTAGTCTTGGAAGTGATCAAGCTCCTATAACTGCCTTCCCTATCCCAGATACTTTAGGTAAAGCCACTGGTTTTGTTATATTTTTGTGGTGGGACTGGCACATTTTATGGTATCCGTGTGCTGACAAGGGCACACGTGGCACAAAGTATTCTGCTTGCATTGCTATCAGCCCTGTTATTCATTCAAATTCTATTTAGACTTAAACATGAGTTTGGAAATTAGTGGAAATGTCATCTGCTTGAACGATACAACATTGTAGTTGCACGGGCTGGAGTCTTTTCCTCCCAGGAAGGATTGCACGAGGGTACTAAGCTGGCATTTGGTGAGTAGGAGAGGGGGATTTGCAGGATCCAACTCAGAACATTCTGTGACTTGTGAGATTCCCAATTCCACAAACTCTACCATGGGCTGGAGAGCAGCACAGGTCTCATCTCCAAGGAGGTTGACTTAGTGGAGAACTGGTGAAGAGGACATAGGAAGTAAAGTCTTCTCCTACCAAATCCCATAAAACCCAAAGGCTTGCTGGTGCAGAGCACTGTGAAAGATTAAGATACTGTCTCCAACCACTTCTTCATGTAAGTCAAGATCAACCAAACAATCCAGAACACCGCTGTCCCATAGAGGGGTCTGACATTCACATTCAGCAGCTTCAGTATGTAGGCAGACTTCAAAAAGCTGAACCCCTTTGCAGTTCCTCTAAGCTTGAGGAAGACATGAAGCAGCATCCAACTTGAAATGGTGGTATGTGAAATGTAAAGACTGTCAGTGAACAGGTAGTTTGTCAGACACAGAAAGTTTCATCACTGAAATGATATTTGTGAATTTGGGTTGAATGCACTTGGATAGCTAGAAAAATGAGAATATTCCAAAACCAGCTTCAGCCCTTGCTTCAGTTTTCATGTAAACAGATGAGCTTCTCTTGACTCCAATACAATCTTGCTTGCTTGCATGAGATCGGTCTTCTTTATTATTAAGGAAAAAGTCACCTCACAAGAGACCTTTGATGTTTTAATGTGTCCTGGCATATCGATGGATACATCCAGTGGAAAAGAACAATCTGGGACACTTGGTCTGCATTTGTGCTTTGCTGGAGATTTGCTATGTAACCTCGAGCAAATCTATTAATCTCCCAGTACCTCAATTCCCCAAATGCAAAATGGAGATAATAAAACATAACTCCCTTAGCAGGGTAAACACATTAAAAAATGCACTTAAAAGCAGTTGGGTACTAGGTTAATGGAGACCTATATCTTGTGGGGAAGATTTGTTGTATTATAAATAATACATCTTCACAATTATTCCATTTAGTCTGCCTTGAAGCCTTCAAAGACATACCACGCAAATGTTTACTGGCAGCATGTTTCCCCCCTTTTATTGGCCAACAACATGTTTAGACCAGACTTTGCTGTGGCAAAGTATTTCAGTGCATTGCACATGGCAAATGGCTCTTTTACTGTAAAAGTAGATTTATTTTTTTTTCAGAGAATACCTCAAATAATGCTGTACTCAGCAAAGGCCTGTGCACCTGGAATAGCTGTCTCTGAGCAGATTTTCCTTGCAAAATGTTCAGCATGCTTCTGCCTAGAGCTTTCGACTGAAACGGAGAATGAAGGAGGTGTGGTGGGTACCAAGGACAAACTTTTTAAGGGTGAGTTAACTTTGCAGACCACCTGAAAGAACTTGGGTATGTCTCAAGTCAGCTAAGCAATGCTGGTGCCAGAATGTCCCGGACAAAAAGGCCAGTGTTGCAGAGCATGGTTGAATTGCCTAGGGTACAAAGTGGGGGTCTGGGGGACTCCCACTGCAATGTTAGTGCACAGGAGCTATTCAAGCCTTTAGACCACCCACTGTTTTTGCAGTTACTTAGCTTCCCTGGACTCTGTAATTGCTCTTGTCACATAACTGAGGATAACATAGAAATATTGCAAGCATTTGCCTTGAACTTGGAGTGTTGAAGCTTATGTAAGGGGGAGAAAAAAGCTACGCAGACTAAAATGAAGGGTGTGATTCTTATCCCACTTGTGCTTGTTTTACGCTGGTTTTGCTTCTGCTGGAATAGTTCCCCTTTAACATTGATGTAATATGTTTAAAAGCAGACCTCTGTGTGTTTGTGAAACATCTTTGCCTGCCTAAAAGAGGTGTGTATGAGGGTATTTTGAGGAAAGCAGCATCCTGGAATTGGCATTTGCTTCAGTTCAGATTAGATTTTTTTTTTTTCCCTTCACACAACAAAAAGCCAGTGTGGTGTGAAGAAGAGGGAAAGCTTTATTTCTGTGATCAGAATTGCATTTGCTCACGTGCTTTTCCCACTAGTATGTTCCTTGAGAACTGACAATGGCAGAGGTGTGCAGTCACACTCTCTGCCTCAGGCTGATGAAGATGGAGACCTGGACTTGCTAGCATGTGAGACCTGCCATGTACCTGATGGGGGTGGGGCGGAGGGGGGGCTGGTGTAATAAAAATGTGGTAACTCTGGTGACAGAGTTTATCCCAATTCTGTGCCTGCTTGGCAGGTGTCACGCAGGAAACTAAGAACAGTTTGGTACCAGGAGGGTTTGCTTTTAACCTCTGGCCTGAAGCATGGAACTATTGAATTGAGGGGTTTCTTGGTGGTCTGCTTCTTTGACTGCAGTGTAATGCTTTTGGGTGAAAGGCACCATGGAAGAACAGCAGCAGCACAAAAAAATGAAGAACCCTAAGAAGTATACCCTGAGATGAGGACTAGCTGGGAGGAGAGTTAGCCTTGCATACAAGGCTTCCACACTGGGCATTAGCATCTGACAGTCCTCCTGATCTGATGCTAACAGAAACCACAGCAATGTTTATTTTAACTTCTGGCAAACATCTTTGCCTTGTGTAAGACTAAAAGGTTGATCACATGCTTGGGAGGAGTTTGGGAAGAGCTAGTACATGCTACTCAGCTGTGCTTCAGGCAGGGCTGGCCAGTCCCTCCGGCAGGTGATGCTGGGCACACTGGGAGTGCTTCTGGGCTCTCTCAAGCTGTATGTGCAGCCATGAGCACAGCTCTGAGCCTCTATGTAGCCTGGTCTGTGCTCTACACGTGCTGTGTTAGAGGAACCTGTAAGAAGACGGAGGTTTGGTTGTGTCTGATAGCAGACTGGGATGCTATCACTCAGAAGGCAGCATTAATTTGTGGATACCCATGTGTGCTGTTGGGATGGCACCTCTAGTTGCACAGTTCATGAGAGTTTATTCCACAGCAAAACCAAAGCAGCCTAATCATCCTTCTTTAATAAGGGAAAGAGGAATATTTGCATTATTTCCATAGTCCATTGTGGAGAGGCCCATGGAGAGAAACTAGGTAGGAGCAGATACACCAGCCCTGATGATGTATCTCCCAGTGGTGCTGAACTGAAGGTCAAATATTTTTATAGTTCTTGATGGCTACTGTTGCTGCTATATGCCCTAATGAAAAGCATCTATTTTGACTTTGTATCTTGGGTATTCTACCACATCTTGGTGCTTACAGTCTGCAGATTGACCAATTTTCTCTTTTACTGGGAAACACTGCAAATTACTCTAGATATTGATTTGGCAATATCATGACTGTACTTTCTATTGTGGTTCAGTTTGCCTCCATTAGTAGTGTCTTATCCTTTCTCCAGCTGAATTGCTTACAAATATGTGTTGGTTCTAACTGCGTTTGGGACATGATATTATATAATGTGGGGTCATTTATTTTTCTACCTTGTGATCGTCTGTTACCTAGACTAGCAGACAGCAAAGAAAAAAACGTGGTAGTGCCAATCCACTACATGTCACTATTTATGTATAGCACCTAGCACAGTTGGGAGTATATATTATCGACATTGCTGTGGTGTGAAGGGACCTTATCGCTCCAGGCATTACACAGGCAGACAACAAAATATGGTGCCTTCCCAAAGAGCTTCTGAACAAAATGTGGTTAATGATCGACCGATCTCTGCAGCAGAATGCTGTAGGGCACCAGTGGATCAAAGCTGCATGAAGTGATGAGACATACAATGGCACACGTTTATCTTACTGACAAGCTACGCTCGTGCAGAGGTTCAGGGGAGGCTGTGTTTTAGATTATTTGGGAAGAATCTCCGAGTACTGCTTAGTATGAATAAGAGAACTTAGAATGAGGAAGTTAAGATCTAGCTAAAGGCAGATGGATCAGACAGAAAGGATGACCCAAAATGTGAGAGTTTGCAAGGACTGCTTCAGAGGGTGTTTCTACCCATGCTAAGGTTCCTTACAGATAATGACAAGCCAGGCAGAGGCTGACACTTCTGCTTGGTGCAGTAGAGGGACTGCTGAGGAAGTTGCTTTGCTAGGCCTGGATGTACCTGTTGTGCCATCACTCTGTGGCACAGGAGAGGCACTGAAGGCCCTGACAATCCTCCTTCCTAGAAACTGGAACTGTGGAGAGGCAGGGTAGAAAGAAAAGGATGAGAAGATAAATTGGAGAGGTCTAGTGTCATGGGGACTATGGGAGGACAAGGCTTTCAGAAGCAAATACAGCTCTCCTGTTGTGCAGGTGTTGATGACTGCTCAAGGCTAAGGATGGGAAGACTGAAACTTGTGTTTCCCAAGGAAAGGTTCTCCAAGACTCAGGCTTGTACCTTCTAGACCAGCACAGTGTAGGAGGTTGCGGCAAGATAATGAAACCATACTGCATCTTTGCTTTCTTTTTCTTTTAGGGGGGGAAAAAACTGGTGCAATAACATGGAAAGAAATTAATGTAGACAAGGTTGAAGTATTATCAAAAACTCACATAAAAAAAGATGAAATTGTAGGAAATAAGGTTCATTTGCCTTGGAGGATGAAAGCTGACCCTAGAAGAAGTGGCAAAGCAAGAGAGAAAGTATGGGGACAAAAATTTAAAACCCAGCCACAATAGTGTGGACAGGAGGCCTTTGGAAGTGTACAGGAAATGAATGTAATGGAGGTGTGACTAGAACAAAGAGGAGGAGTTAAAGCAGAAAACACAGTTGGTGCCTAAACTAAAATAAATATTTTGCATTTTTTTCTCACCCAGTTTTTACACGCAGATTTTGTAAGCACTCTAGAGAATTTTGAAAGATATTGTTGAAGAAAGTGGTAATTTCAATAGGCAAAGAAATAGTTCAATGTATTTGGTGATGGGTTTAACTATTTGTTTTATGGCAGAATTTGTAGGAGAGTTATAAATCCTCAACCTGTGTTTCTTCTTTTAGTGTGAATATGTGAAATTCTTTGTATGAATAGGACAGAGCTTAACACTTAGAGGCACAGAAAGCAGGGAATGGAGACTGAAAATGCACATTAAATGGATTCAATATGAATCAAATGGATTCAGATGTGAAATCTCCAAATGCAGTCTACTATAGTGTAAATAGGGTTTACTTCAAGTTCTCAAGCTTGAACTACACCTGAAAAAGCTTAGCCTAAATAGAAAAATGCATCTGTACGAAACCTCTTGCCAGAGTTTAAAAAATAATTTAAACTTTAATTAGTGCAGCTTTTAGGTATAATCAAAAGATGCACGTTGGAGAGGAAACTGAACTCTGATTTCTGCTCTTCTGTTTGAACACATATACCACAAACCCACTGCTTATAGTATGAAAATCAGAGCAGCAGTGGCAGATGCAAAGTACAGCGGCACAGGATGGTGTTAATTTCTTGATCCTTACCATGCAATAATCTACTCTAAGAACTAAAGACAGCGGATCCAAGAGAAGGTGCTCTCTAACCCTTGGGTGGTAGAGGGTTAGTGGTGAAGTATTTACATTATAGTTTTGGGGAACTGAGCTTTCACAGAATGGGTCAGGTTAGAAGGGACCACGGTGGGTCATCTGGTCTGACCTCCATGCTGAAGCAGGGTCAACCTAGAGCACATTGCACAGGACTGTGTCCAGAGAGTTCTTGAATATCTCCAGTGAGGGAGACGCCACAGCCTCTCTGGGCAACCTGTTCCGATGCTCGGTCACTCGCACAGTAGTGAAGTTCTTCCTTGTACTCAGGAAGAAGTTTCTGTGCATCACTTTCTGCCCATTGCCTCCTGTCCTGTTGCTTGGCACCACCAAGAGCCTTGCTCTGTCCTCTTGACGCCCTGACTTATAGATTGTTGGTCTATGAATGGATACATTTGTGTGTCATTTTCCTTAGCTTTCCTGACAGAGTGCAAAACAATGACTAGAAGCATCACCTGGATCTATGAATTGTTTTTTTCCCCCACCCTTGAAGGCTACAGAGGCTCAGATCTTCCCACTGCAAAGCCAGGAGTCAATAATCCTCTGTATGGTCATCTGAGCTGCTGGAGTGCTCCCTCTGTTCCCATAGGCTCAGGTGCCCATTCTTCTTGCTTTAGGGGATGCTCTATTGCACAGCCTTAATCAGATGCATGTTATGGTTTTGGCCAGTGCAGTTTATGATGGTGACAAAGTATGTTTATTTTTAATGTCGAATTGGCTCGTGCCTCATTGAACGATGTACAAATAAGAGATATGGAAATCAAAACTGGGTTGACTTGCTGGCCAGCATAGACAAGAATTAAAAAAGAACAGCTGAACAATTCCAGCAGGCAGTTCCCAGTCTTTGGTGGGTGCTTAATTAAGCTTCCACATGTCAGTGGAAGGAGAGAGCAAGACTTTTCCTAGTAGTATTGCATACATTTGGAGCATGACGATTATGACTTGGAAACATTAGTTCTCATACAAGATGTTCTTCTTTGACATTCTGGTTTTATGAATATTAAAATCTTTATCATCTGGTCAACAACTCCTGCTATTCATTTTGAAAAAAGCTGATATTTTCATATTGTTCTGTAGATAGGGATTGCAGAAAGACTGCAGGATTGTGGAACAGTGTAGAGCAAGAGCACAAACAAAATAGGAAGCTATAATCAATCTTGCTCAAAACTTTAGGTGAAATAAAAGGACCGTGATAACCATTTTCAGCTCTGACCCTGCTGAAAAGCCTTTGAGAAAGAATAAGGATCGTGTTATATGGCCAGGCTGCTTTCAGTATCTATCTTAGGGAAAGATTTCACTGATGACTGAATTATTATTAAATCACATATTTGGTTGCTGGAGTTACCCCAGACTTGAAATCCAATAGATAAGAGGCTTTATGTAGCTGATAAAGTAACTAAATCTGCTTATATTACATCTGAAATAAATGTAACAAGCAAAGGGAATCTACTAAATGTTTTAAAGACCTTTTCTACTATACTTTTGGAAACAAGTGAAAAATTAAACATTTCCCAGTGCTTGGCTGAGTGCAGTGACATCGTGCTTGTTGAAGGGTTTAATTGCAGCAAAACAAATAGTCCAACTGCTCTGTCTCTTCTGGGATAGAGAACTTCTTGGGTCCTGAATGTGGTTATGAACAATACCCAGGGGATACCCTGGTGATCCTGAACTGAAAAGTATTTGAGGCACAAATCTGTAATAAATAATAAATTCTCATTTTCACCTTTTTTTTTCATACCTCTTTTTCTGTTTCAAAGGTACATAATAATGCAATGTGATTGGAGCAGTGAGATCACTCTCTCCTCTCCCTAAGAAAACAAGGTTATACAAGGATATTAATCATATTAGTTGTAACAGAGGGCATCTATCTTCTCCAATATTTGTTCCATGACATAAATGATTTTTCTGGGTGTCTTTAGGAAGGATTAAAAAGTCTGCTGTTAAAGAGCAAGGAAGATATGGATATTTTGATTTTGTCTTTACTGTTGTTACTCCCACCTAAGATAAAACGTCAGCAGCAAATTTATCTCTGTTATGTCTTCTGTCCAAGTCAGCTTGGGTCTCTGCTTCAGACTGTTCAGTGTTTGATAATTTGCATTTAAGCCAAAGCTCCAGTCAACTTCTCCCTATAATAGCTGTCAAGGTGTAAAATACGCAGCCTCCACGCAAGTGCTACTTAATTGGCAAGTAATTCATGGTATAGGCCTTCAGCTGTGATTGCAAATCAAGCTGATAACATGAAAAAATTCACTGTAGTGAACACAGCCATCAATATCTTTTAAAAATTGAGAATCTTGCAAGCAGTTTCTCTTGCTGGGGGATGGGAAGGCTCTGTCCAAGCTAAACCCACTGCAGAATTCAAACGAATTCTCGGGGAAAAGTATTAGATGTTTTGCTTTTCCAGGCATTGCTATAATGGATTTTGTCTCAGAATAGAAAATGGAGGTCATACGGAGAAAAGGAAAATGTTTTTTTCTTTTATGTGGTCAGAAGTGGAAGCCTTCCAAATTTGGGAAAATACAGCAATAAATCTGCAGCTACCTAGAATTATGTGGTGTTACAAGTGAAGACAGCTCCAAACTTCATTCCTGCAGCAGCAACAAAACTCCATTTCCCCACCTTGAATACTCCACTGCCTGAGCTCACCTCCATTGGCCCAGTGTGCTGTCCAATGCAGAACCAAGCTGCCTGGACCAAATTTCTTCCAGGCCATTAATGCCCAGAGCAGATGCTTTTGGTAAAGTTACACCACAATTTTTACAAATGAGTGTCACTTGTCCTCTGACATACGGGACAGTGAAACTCAGAAGTTCCATGGGGCTGGGTGGCACTTTGTGTGTTCCTGATTCCCCAGCTATGGCACATCAGTTGACTTCAAGAGGGGTTACTGACATTAAAATTGGTCTGCTTTCTCACCTCTGCCCTCCAGAAACTATTCAGGTATCTCATCTGTCTGATGGTTCAGTAGTGGCTGCTTTTCCTGGTGAGGTTTCCCTCTTGGTGCTGAGCACAGGCCTGGGAGAGCACCTTTGCTCTCTGGCAGCCTCTCCTTTACAGTTCTCACTTGCATGCTTAATGCTGTCGATTCACTGCATTTTTTTTTTTCCCTTCCCTCTTGCTTGGGGATTTTCTGCCCATTTTCTCTGTGTTGCCAAGTGGTTCTGTGTTGTAGCTTGTTAACTGCCAGTGTGTTGGTGTTGCATATGGTAAAAAAGTGTATCTGGCAACGTAGTATCACCTCCGCAAAAGAAAAAGATGTGAAACCCAACTGAATTCAGCCTTGAAGCTGCTCCCGCTGGGACCTTCAGGGCAGAGACCCTAATGGGTATTATGGATTAGGGATGCCAGGGAGCCTGATGCACAGGGCTGAGGTTGGGAAAACTTCTGGCTGTGCCCTGAATGTCAGGCTCTGCCACCAGAGATATTAAACTTTGAAGTTAAGCACTGTTGCTGGGAAATGGGGAACTCCAGAGGGTGCAAAGCAGGTAATGAGAATGGACAATGAGCTCTGCTCCCGAGCTGGTGTGAGAGGGGAGTGGCGAGGGTGGGGGGTGATCTCTTGCTGCTCAGGATAAAACAAGCCCCCTGAAACGGAGGTTGTTTTCCTCCGCGGGGACCAGGCAGGGAGAGGAGCAGAAGCCTGCGGAGGAGAGGGTCTGGAGGAGGAGGAGGGGGAGGTGGGGTGAGTGGGGCCCAGCCTGGCAGGCGGTGGATGTGCCAGCGCCTCGGGTTGTCGTTTGCACCTCGGTCACGTGTGTGGAAAACATTGCCGCTGTTGTAGCTGGGTACCGCTCGCTGCGCGTGGGTGCAAATGGCAAGGCGAGATGTGGGACGGAGCCGAGCTGGGCCCAGCTGCTTCTGTTTATGCTCCACGGGAGGGAAGCAGACACAGAGGGACTGTGGCTTGCCGAAAGTCAGCCGTGGGCTGTTGTCCATGGGGAGGCCAGCAAGGACGGGGACAATTCGGAGCCCTCCTGCTGAGCCTGCGTGCTCTCCCCTGTCTGTGGATAGGCCGTGGTGCTGGGCCATGGGGGTTGTCAGCAGTGCAACCCTCATCCCTCCTTTCTGTGCTCTGGAGGCTCTGGCAGAGTTCAGGTTCACTTTTTTTCTCTTTTCCATCTTGAAAACAATAGTAAAATTCCTGAAAAGGAGTGAGCATGTACATGCATGCAGGTGTGTCTAGGGAGGGAGGCAACTGAAGCTGGGAAGCAGTAGGGAAGGAAGGCAGCCCAGGGTCCGGCATGATGGTCTCCTGCTTGCACCAGCGGTTCTTGTGAGGCCATCAAGGCTTTGTGGAATTGCGTCACAAAACCCAGTTCCACTGTATTTCTCTTTTTGAGCCTTCCTCTGCCTCTGAGGACCATAAACCTTTAAAAAACCTCACAAAAATTATCACACATAGTCAGTGTTTGCAGGAGCTGTGGTCTGAAGATAGTCTTGGTGGTGTCGTAGTGGAAGCGTTGTGCACCTACCTGGAACAGACAGGCAGGGAAAGGGGGAGAGACCTGGCCTCTCTTGGTTCTGACTCTCCATTTCAATTTGAGCAGGACACGTGGCTCCTGACACATGTTGTCTAACCAGCTTGGTTTTATGTGCTACTTCAGTCAGGAAATTAATCGGGCAAAAAAGATAAGGAAGCATTATGCTATTCAGAGTAAATCGCCGCATTACACAATGCTGCTCCCATTGCCTAGGTAAAGCTGTTTAAGAAAATGGGCTGGCTTGAGGGCTTCCTTCTGATTGTCTAATTAAACTTCCAACCTTTGCAATTATGAAAATAACCATGTGGTTAGAATTACTCGTATATGCTATAGGTAACTGTTGAATTAGCTAGAAAGAGGCGAAGATGTTTGCCTTGAGATCTTATTCCAAGATATCTTTTTTTTTTATACACTTTGTTTTTTTTCCCGATGATACTATTTCAACGTAGAGTAGCACAAACTCATAAATGCAATTGCAGTGATGACTAAAACCAGAGGTCCACTTGTTGCAACCTCTCATTTGCACCAACACTCAGTTAAAAAGGCCTCTGAGGAGATAACAGACAAAAACCAGTTGGGTCTTTGTAGCCCCAACAATTAGTTTCCATTTGAAAATCTTTCATTCAATGATAGCTAAGCAGTTGGAAGATAATGTCTTGTGGCAGAGAGTTCCATTGGTTAACTGTGTGCTCTGTTAATGCAGAAAGCATTAACTATTTACATGTTTTCTGGCTTGCAGATGTGCTTCACGTGCTGTTACATGAGAATGTAAAGTTGTAGTTGGAACCTATTTTTTTTTTTTTTAAGTCTGTGAACATTACGGGTATTTTTTAAATTATCTGCAGTTTTCAATGCAGATAATCTATACTTCTCAAATACTGTCTGATTTATCTCACTTAAGTCAATCAAAGTCAAGAATTTTAAGTTCCTTAGAATGGGTATGCGCCCCAGGATCAGACAATTTTCTATTTTTCCACGACTTATCAATACTGGAAACAGCTGTCTGCCTGATCTCCTGAGGTACAATCCTTCTCAGGTGAAGATGACTCCATTTTTCACAGTACACCTGTGCACTGTGCAAGCAGTGTGCTCTGCCTGCCACAGCCGCCAAGGTTTTCATTATAGCAAAGCTACAGATGCAAATATTAAAAATCTTGTGTTCAAAAGAATTGTCACTTGTCTCTTAAGCCCATGGTTCATCACTGTGGATAACTGTATCAGACGAAGGACTGGTAACAGAGGCTGTGTTGTACTCCTGTGCATCGGAAATGGACTTCATGCCACTCTAAGTGTTTCTTGTTAAGCTCTGTTAGCACCTTATTCTCAGCTTTTGTTGATATGAATGAGTACATCCCTTTGTTAGTTTGCTTGTGCCTCATGTCATCTTTTTTTCTCCTGTTTTATCTGATTCTCCTTAAAAAAACAGAGCTGTGTAATGCACAGCTGGATGCACTTTGAGAAATCTGCTGCTGCCTGAGTGCTACCTGTTCGTGTGATCGGAGGGGAGTGCTGAGCTGAAGAATAGAATATGTCTTTTGTGATTGATCTGCCAGGCGGGTTTGATAGCGCGGAAAAAAGTAGGTGTTATACATATAGTAACGTTCGGGCTTGGACTCTGTTTTCAGTCTGAAATATGAAGTGTTGAAATTGGAAGGGAGAGAGGGGCTTTGCATAACCAAGCAGTAAGTGCAGCTGAGTGACTTGCCTGGTGCGTTTCAGTGTCTAATGGGGCTGGTTGCAGTGGGGACTGCAGCGTGGTAGCCCGTGGAGGTACTGACAGAAGCAAGGATCTGGTGGTGAAGGTGCGATACATGTGGTATTCAGCCATCACTCAATGCTTCACATTCTTGTGAGAAATCTGCTTTAATCTGGGTCTGGTTCCAACTGGCAATGCATAACAACAAGGCTTTCCAGCCTTCTCCTCCCCCGGGGTTTCAGTCCTTAAAGATGCAGGTTCTGATAGCATGTTTTTCTTTCTAATCCAAAATTTAGTTAAAAAATTGACGAGCACTTACACCCAGAAAAATATTTAACCTTACTGCCAAGCTGGAATTAGCCTTTGAGTTACTTTTTGCTGTTTCATGGTTAGCAGCACTCCAGTGATCAGAAAGTGGCATAGCTGCTTCACTCCTGTTCTCTTTCAATCCAAGAGCTCTGTGAGATCACCCTGGTGTCACTTAGCTTTTCTGAGATCTTTCTCTAGTAAAATTGTCAGCTATTTCTTTTCCTTGTAATTTAAACATCCCTCTCTCACAAGGTCCCAGAAAACAATAGGTAAGGGATTGCAACCCCTTGGGACACCGATGTGGTCCTTGCTCTCCTCTCTCAAGATGAACAACTTCCACGTGACAGTGGTAGCCAGGGCCAGTTTCGTGACTGAGCAAGGCTACATATGGGTAGGATATGCTTTCCCTGATTTATTTCAGGGTGACCTTTAGTATTTTGACACAGTTTTTCATATATCTAGCAGAGTGAAGATAATGTAGACTAGAGATTACGTGTCTAGATGTGTACTTTATTGCAAGCTGTTTATGCCCCTAGCCACTGAAATGGAGTGTTGTCAGACTTTGTTATGTAAAGTGTACAATATTGGGTAAAAATAGGTTTTATATGCAAAGTCAGTGCCCTAATGCTAACTCAGGGAAAACCACTTTCTTTCTAGCTATAGCAACCATAGCGGGCTCGTTTTGCTCCAAAAGGCCAGTTTTTCACATCCTTTTGCAGTTGATGTGGTCTATGGGTTTTGTCCCACAAAGAAGCCTCAGTGGTTCTCTCACAGGGGTGGGTGTTTTGCATTTTTGTTGTTGTGGTGTCCAGTATTCCCTGAACAACTCTGAATTGCCACTAACTTTCATAAGTCCTTTTAAAGGGACTTATCTGTAGCACTGTAAGAAATGCAGTCTCGGTGTCTTTAAAACTCTGTATAGCTTCAAGAAGTTCCTGGTAGTAATGCTGTCCTGTGCTGGTATTTCCAAGTAGACCTGGTGGCAGTAACACTGAGTGTCTCAGTCCAGTCCTCCAAAGGTGAAGGGATCAGTTTTTGGAAGGTTTTACAGGACCCCTTTGTACAACATCTTGCATTGCAGAGCCACGTGAGCATTACAGTGCTCCACCCACAAGGACTTTGTGAGTGCCAGCGCCGAATACAGCCCCTGATATCAAACATCAACCTTGGTACAGCTGGGCTCTGATAGCACAAGGGTTTGGGTACTTTGCAGTTTGCAAATCACCCTGATGCTCAATTCTTTGCTGGTTTGGAACCTAAAAGTCCACTTGTAGAAGTTGTAGTGGACTGAGTTTCTAGGCACAGAGACTCCAGCCGAGCTCTTTAAAGTCCTTGTGAGTCTGTAGATACATTATTTTTGCACACACTGCTTGGGTTTCTCCAAAGAGAAACCATAGGCACTGGCTGTCTAAAGCACACTTAATTTAGGTTATTTTCCATTTAGTTTAATCATATTCTCAACCCATTTAACAAACAGACGAATGTGTAATGCTTGGGGCAGACCCAGTTCGCCTGTGGGAGAAATAGTTATTTTAAATAAAAACAGTCTGATTTTTCTGGAGGTGATGAAGACCCGCAATTCTGATTGACTAGTTCACCAATAGATAAAAATCAAAATATCATCAAACTTATCTATTTACAAATTGTCCAGGAGCAGATTGTGAAATTGTCAGGTTTGTCATGTAAAGTTATTCACTAATTTCTTCAGGGAATAATTAGATCATTAGACAAATATGCCATAGGCAATCTGTGTGGGAACTTGTGTAATTAACCAATCCAAAATGAGTGATAAATTGTATATCGGTAATTTTCACACTTAGCAATTTAAGACGTGTTAAGTAGTTTTGTCATCAAGTTAAGGAACAGAAACAATACATTATGACTTATATAACTAATTAGCATTCCCGATTTTACAAACACAAACAATTTGGAATTTACCTTGGGTGACAGTTTGCTCATGTGATGTAGGAGAATATTCATGAGCGCAGAACTTTGCACTCACTTTTTGCAAATGCTTGAACGTTAAAGAGGTCATAAATCTGGTTAATCAGAAATTTGCCTTTCAATTTTAACAAATGTTCATGGTATGTTACTAAGAAAAAAAAAAATCTCTTTTCTTTCCCTGATATTGGCTCAGCTTCTTGTAAAATCCTCTTGACAGCACTTACTGAATCAGAATTGTGTTATACTAAGGAATGGGCCTGTGCATGTTTTGTAAAGTACTGGGTGATTCCTTTGTTCACTGAATCGCTGAATTTATGGTGCAATGTCAAATTATGACTTTCATTGTAAATGAACTTGGAGGGGGTGGGGAGGAGATTTGAAACAGGAAGTTACAGTAATTGAAAAAGGTTAAATTCAGACTGGATGGAAGTTATCAGGAGAGGTTAAACTGTGGCCACAAGTAGACAAGAGCAGCACAAGCCCGGTTACCAAGTGGAAAGGCTGTGACCAGCATGGTATAGGAGCGTAGCAAGGAGAGGTGTTGAATCATAAAGTGGTGGAAGTTTGAGGTGGATATCAAAAAAAGAAAAAAAATCCAGGTGCTGCATTTCTTTTAAGACCTCAGTACAGCCATCTAAGAAGGTGGGATACGTGATTGTAAACAAAGGCTCTTGCTGACTGTTAACATGTATATATGCATGGATTTGTATCTATATCTATCTATATACGCACACATACCATGTGAAGAAAGACGGAGGAGATGACCTCGTGGTCCTCTTCCACATCTGAGTTTGAGGCCCAGAGCCATGCAAGTGTGTTAGGCACAAAGCCCAAACTCTTCTCTCATCCTCTCTTTCTCTGCAGCATCTTTTAGGTACAGAGTGAGCTCATCAGTATAATATTAGGTCAAGCACTATGCAACACCATGTATATATAACAAGGCTGTGGTGTGTGCAATCCTGGGCTACTGATGATATCAAGGTCTCTGGGAAGAACAAGCAGCTGTCTGCTTTTATACATTATGCTGATACTACAGGAACTGTGAATGGTCTCTGGTTTGCTCAGAACACATAATTAAACACAGAGACGAATCAGTGACACTGTCCAGTTTCATCAAGCCACCAAAAAAATCCACAAACCTACCTGACTTGAAGCTATTAAAGATCACTGGGCTGAATTATGATTTTCAGCTTGAAAAACATGTGTGAATGTGCCAGGGTGCTTTTAGAATGAAGAGCATTGGGTGTATAGCCCATTAAAAATAAAATTAAAAAAAAAAATCCACTGCATCACTGGAGAGTCAGCAGAGGGAGTGCGAGTTAGGAAGCCCCTCTTTTAATATCTAAATGACTGCAGTGCTGGAGGAGGGAAGTAAACAGACATGCGTGAGCTAGAATTGTGGGAAAGAAATAGACCTAAAACAAAATCTTGATAAGGTGACAGCAATACGCCTTGATAAAAATTGTGATACCCCTGCCCTTGGAGGCATGTGAGCTTGACTGAATACATTCTAGAAAATGTAATAAATTTCTTGAGGTTGCCTAAGCACTTTCAGCTCCTCTGATTTTAATTATTATCCCTGCAATATTGTGCCCACACACCTTGGTCCATCGAATCATAGTTACATTAAAATCCTTTGCTTTTCTGTATTTTTGACTCTTGAGTTTCTAATTAAATGATACAGTCTCAATATTACTGAGATGGTTATGGAGTCAGGCTTAAATTGTGATCTGAGTGAATTTAATGTGTGAAAAAGCCATAAGGCAAATAACAAGATTCTCAGGGCTTGAAAAGTCATGATGGTGCTTAAATGCTTTGAGCTGGCAGAGCTAGCACTACTTAAAATGACATTTAATGAGGGTGCATTTCTGGGCAACTCCACAGAATCTATTTTACCTCTGCGTCTTATAGGGTTTTGCTTTCCAGTTACAGAGAAAATATGTAATAAAAAAAGCCTGAAATGGCATTTTTGCATTTGTGTTTAATTTGGCTGTTCCAAGAACACACAGTTATTCCTTAGAGATGTATTCTATTTTTTTGGTTGGCTGAGGACTTTTCCTTCAGCCGTGGTTGTAGCTGACCATGTCTGAGACCAGCCATTTTCTTCAATATGTTTTAGAAGGATGTCCAGGATTGGTCCTAAAAAGTAAACCAAGCTGCAGTTTAAGTTAGGGAAAAACTTCTGTTTTTCAGTCCTGGAGGTAAAAAGCAATGCCATATTAGCTGGATAATGTATTAAATAATTGAATGTGGTTTTGTCTGGTGCTTCAAAAATACATAGCATGGCCTTTTTTACTTCCCAGCAAATCTGCATCAATGTAGAAGATCAAAATGAAGATAAGCAGTTGTATGGGAGATGCTTGTGGGCTACTTACTTCTTTGCTCAGCTTTGAATGCTGTTCTTTATCTGTGAAGTAATTTACTTTGAAGTATATGCTCAGAAAGAAATGCTCCTTGAAATTAAGGGGGCAAGGATGCTGACAATATTGCCGGTTGGTTGTGTTGTTTTTGTTTGGGGTTTTTTTAAGCTTACAAAAACCCTCAATAATAATATCCAAGGCCCACTCTACTTTTGATGCTAAAGTTCATTCTTTGTAGCATGCAGAAGTGTGACTTCCTAACTGAGTCTGTCTGCTATGGGCTATTGTGCTAGTAACTCCTCATGCATTTTCAGTTTGTTTCTTTCCAGTGCTATGTTACCCAGTTGATTTTCAGTGGCGTTTTTTTTTTTTTCTCCCCTCTTCCCTTCCTAAACTTCTGTCAATGTGTTATGGTAATGCAGCTCGGCTTTCCACTCATGAGGTGCCTGCATTCATTGGTGGGTGATACGAATAAGTAAAACCTGTCTCGTAGTGCGCATTCACAAGAGTGTTGAACTGAGATTACACTGACATCTGAAATTCTGGCAGTTTGTAACTCCAAGTGCTTACACTTTGTAAATCTCAATCGCGTCCTTAATGTAGATTTTGTTTCGATTCCTGCTAAAGAGTAAAAAATGTAAATTTAGAAAGACTGTCACTCTCCCCCTTGGTCTTTGAGTGATTTAAGTCATTCCTTTGTCAGCCGATCTAATGTGTTTTTGCAGCGATAATGTCTGCTTAGTCTCCAACATCTGTTCGCTGGACAGAAACTGAGATTCCTAGATGTGTGTTGAGTGCACCATATCTGCACCATAGCATAGTGACATGTAGGTAAAACACATGGTTTTATGCAACAAGTACAAATGAGACTGTTTTGAACTGAGCATTGTTTGAAAGCTATGATGAAAGAAACTAACATCAGGCACAGGCTTATTTGATTTTATCGAAACTGTCCTCTTCCTTGAAGAAACTGGAAGTAGAATGAGTCTGTGGTGCCATAACTGGCTCTGGAAACTTTTGACTCCTGGGGAAGGTCAGGTGTGGGTGAGAGTGGTGTGACTCAAGGCTCTTGCTGGCATAGGCTGAGTCACAGTACCAAGTTCCTGTGCCTTTCTGTTGCCTGCAAAATCATAGATCTGTGACTATGGCCTCTCCTAAGAAGAGCCTGAACCATACCCTGGGTGAATAGAGCAGAGACCTGTGAAGAAGAGAACATTTTCTCCTGATTTATCTGAACAGACATCTCTTGCTAGTGGTTGTTCCTATTGGGACTGCAGGACGGTTTAGGTTTGTTCATGAGTTGAGTTTTGACATGGCTTTAGCTCTCAAAACCAAGCATGATTTGTGTCTTTGTGCTTTCTCCATAGGTATCTGCCACCTTCTTGCCTACCCCTATGTGCATGCACTTAAAGGCTTTTTGTCACTGAGGTAGCCTAGGCGTCACCGTGTGCTGCAGGCTGCCTGGGAATATGGCTTTTTTAAAATTTTATTTAGAACAGAGGGGACCAGGAAGATGCAGCTTTGTGCCTCTGACCCTGAGGCTAAGCAAGTACCTGAGATACAATTGTAACCCACAGAAGATTAGGACCTTTTTTTTCTTTTTTTTTCATTGTTGTTAAGCGAGGCTTTAGTTAACATTGCCGCGAGGGTCTTTCTCTGGTCTAGACCTTGGAAACAAAGACTGTTCCCCAGCAAAGAGCTGATGAGCCTCAACACGTCAAACCTACGGCTACCATTTGCCCTTGTACGGCGTTACCTGCTAAGTAAGGAAGGGAAAGTTTCAGATACAAAATTATATGGTTATACAAATACAAAACACTTCTTACAAAATAAGAGCAACCTGCCAAAATAAACCACCGCTCTCTGTAGCGGAGAAGTGGAGCAGCTGCTCTTGGGCAAGGCGAGGGGCGTAGCTGCGGATGCCGGAAGCCAACCTCCGTAAGAAAGATGGTTTCTGTTGCGCAAAGTGTATGGTCTTCAAATAAGTCAAGGGCTGGGTGACCTGATCGCTTGCCTTCCTGAGGAGAAGCTGTGGGACGTGGCCGTGCTCGCTCCGCGGGTTCTCTGAGCTGGCCAGTTTCATGACACATGTTCCCATGGGCCCCTGGCAGGGGAAAAGCAGAGGGACTGGTGGTGTGGTGAGGCCCAAGCTTTACCTGCAGCAGTGGCTCGGTACAGATGTGTGTCCAAGGTGGTGCAGGAGCAGAGAGCAAGGACAGGCTTTGGTTGCTGTGGGGTACAGGGCCCTCTGCATCCTGTAGCAGGGATTGGTGTCAGGCTGTGTCGAACCAGTCTCTGCCAGTGTCCCTGGGGACTGTCTGGCTTTGCTCAGTCACTCCATTGTTTTAGTTACTTATTTCATTTTTTTTTTTTTTTATGTTGGAAATGAAGTAGATAGCAATGCTGACAATGTAAATACAGCAGGGATCCACTGACTTCTCCATTTAATGTCTCCCTGTAAAGGTTGCTTTCGGTCAATTGAAATGGACCTAATTCTTCTTCTGAATAAAAATTCATCACAAGGAAAAGTTGCTTCTGGCCAAACCAGTGTCTTTAATTTCTTGTTATCTGAACCTTCATTAAGTTTTATTAAAAAAAAAAAGAAATAATCAAATTAAACCCCATTTTGCTATTTAACTCTTCTCCTGAAACCTAGAACTCATTTGAAAGCCTGAAGGAAGCAGTTTGACTTGTAGAAGTTGTTCTCAATTCTTTCAATAGACAGATCCAAGTTTGACATACAGCATCAAAACCTGTTGATTTGAAATAAATTGATAAATAAAATAGACTTGGCAGTATTCTCAACAACTTTCTTGTGTAGACTTCTGAGTGCCAGCTGCATTTGGTTCTTATTTTTAGTATTTCTTCATATTGTATGAGGTTTGAGTCCTAAAATTGAGCACTGACATCTCGAAGACCAACACCTTCATCTCTTGGAAGCTTAGGCCAAAAGACAGGATTTGCAAGGTCACTGACTTATGTAACAATACATTTTCCTGTGTTTGAATAATAAAATATCTGCAATTAATTTTAATTAACTTAAGCAAACAAGAATTTCAAGGATGCTCTGCTTTTCCTAATGAGAAGCTAAGTGAGCCAGCAGAATTTCATTTAATTGGAAGCATTTTACTTCTAAACTACTGCAGGTCACCTTACCAGCCAAACCTTATATTGTGTTTGGAGCCCATGGTGGGTGGGTAATCTTCCTTTAGAGCAGGAGCTGTCACGGTGGTGTCATTAACATATCCACAATCCTTCCCAAAGGGGATCAGGTTGGAGGAGTGCTCTTGTGCAACAACCAGAGCAGAAACTCATAAGACGTGCTTTCAGTTTTGGTGTCTTTGGGTCCTACTGCTTATATTTGGGGAAATACCTGAGAGAGTGGCAGAATCTCCTGGATGTCTGTGCTGTTTTATCCTCAAGACTTGCACCATGTCATAAGTGATTCTATCTTTTGACCAGACCATGCAGGCTATGCTGTATGGTTTCAGGTGAAAAGTTAAACAGTGCAAGAGGAAATACCAATGGCAAAGTGTTCAGCTGGTTTGGACAAAAAAAGCATTGTGTTTGCCAAATATGTGATATGAATTGTTTCTTGAACTCTGACCTTGATTGAGCAAATGTGATTGTCTTTGGAAACCCCACTGGCACCCATAGTCACCTGCAGAATTATGAACGTTTTTCCAGCACAGTCTCATCTGCTGCAGAGAGCTCAGAGGGGAGCTGGTGCTAGTCTAGGTGTGTCAGCATTCTGTGCTGCTTATGCTGAAGGAAGCTGCTTGTGGTTGGCAGCAACAGGGTTGATCTGTGGGGCAGCCAGTTGGGGGCTGCTCTGTCTGTCCATCTTCTTCACCCACCAGTTCATCCTTTTCTGAGAATCCCTGGGCTGTTTGGCCATGGGTTCAGGTGCTTATCCTTCCTACTGGGTAGGTGCAGGAAAAACACTAGGTACAGCATTTAGAGTGTCTGAAGTATCAGTCTCAAAGGCCATGGAAGAGTTTGAAAATGGGAAGAATATATATCTGTTTGTGGATTTAAGATTCTTAAATCCAGAATCCACAGATTCTTAAGATTCTTAAAAGGAAAAAGGGGGAGAAAAAACCCCCACCCTTGTAATTAATATTTTTTGTCACTTCTTTCAGTCTGAGTTGGACCAGTCCTTCTTCATTGATCCATGTGAAGATTGTTGAGCCATATAAAGACCCTGCTGTCATATTCCTGTCAGATATTCTGTCATGTGTCCCTGCCCGACTAGCAAAATGTCATGCACAACACAGCCTTTCCTACACAGAATAGCCTTGGGCAAATGCACTCTACTAGTGCCTAACAACCCATGGGATCTAATCTCTGCTCCCTTACTGACTGTTTGTAACCTCTCCGTGCACTTTGAGACTTTTCAGACTAATCCTTCTGCATATAATCATAGCAAATAAGAAATTGGGAAAGGAGTAGCAGCCAGGGCTGGATCTGGGAATCCAAGTGTCTGCTATGATAAACGTGTATTTTAGTTGCTCTTTCACATTATTTTCAGGAAGCTAAGTGTCTGTGATGACTTAACTGCAGGAAAATGTTTAATGCATTCTTACTGGCAAACAGGCAACAACAACCCTTCAGTTTAACTTGATGTGGACACTGCTTCTGGTATTTGGGAGACCCTCTATGTGTGATCACTGAAGGCGATAGGAATGGAGCTTTATCATACTTGGCTGTCCTCCTTGGATGGCTGATTATCCTGTGTGCCAAGATCCAAGAAGAAGCTGACAGAGGAATAACCTGACATTCAGTGCTAAAATAGCAGGATTTCTGTGGTCTACCAGTGCTGGGTGATACACCTGGAGATACACGGCTTTTATGAGCCGCAGTGGGAGAGACGTATTCTGTGGATGTGATGATGACATTTTCTATGGGATGGTCCACTTGGGGGCATGTGTGCTGAAGGTCCTATGAGGTCCTGGAATAATTGCTATTATGAAGATCATTTTAGAGTGAAGCAGGTGCTGCAAGGTGACATTTGAATTGGGTGGGGTTGAGATGCCAGATTAATTGCTATAGTTAATTAATCCACCTCTGAAAGTGGAGAGAGGTGGAGATGCTGGCTGTGGACACATGGGAGTGCAGCAAGTGCAGCATTGCAAACTATGCTCAAGTAAGCTCCAAAATATTGGAGTTTGCTTGATGTTTGTGTGTCCTTCCAAAGGCAAATCTCTCTCCAAACTCCAGGTTATTTGGTCTGGATACCTCATGGGATGACATTAAGCTTCATATCTTTTTGTACATGTGAATCCAACCCAGTTTACTAATAAGAGAGTGAGCTATGTGTGCTTGGTGGCTGCTCACTGCATGAACCTCTGTTTTGGCATCCACACTGCAAATGAAACTCACTGCTGCGAGCTGGGGGACTCCAGAGCTCAAAGCCGCAGACATCAGCTTCTACTCTCATCTCCTGCGAGAAACTTAGCCCTGCAGGTCAGGGCTGAGCTGAGATGGCCTGGCAGTAAAAGTGCCTGTAGATAAAGAGATCATATTTTTCATCAGTGCTGCCAAAATGATTCCTTTCACCCTGTGATTATTCTCTAAAGTATTTTTACAGCTATACTTTAGAGAGATGCAAATGAGGTGCTTTGTGTGTCAGTAACTCATGCACTTTGCACTGAAGTCATACCAGGTGCAACACAGATACTGTCAGCTCTGCTGGTGAGCTGAATGCAGCTCCTCAGGTGTCTGGAGCAGCAGCAGCTTGCCTTGCTCTCCCTTGGATGAGGGAGAACCACCTTGTGATTAAAGCAGGGCTGGGACCCAGGAGGTCAGTCCCTAAGTCCCACCTCTGACCTTCTGTGGTTTGGGGGTGACTGCTTAGAGGAACAACCTGCTGGTGGGGTTGCTCCCAAAACTATTTCAGTCCAGGCAAGCTGTGCTAGACAAAAGAATTTACTTGAGCAGTCAGCGGGTGGACCAGGGGTGCTGGTGCATGCAGATCATCTGTCTGAGCTGGAGAGAAGGTGAGACACAGCTGGAGGCAGCCTGAGGCACATCTGGCTTCAGGAAGATTCAGGGTCACATTTGCAAATAGGGGGGATGCTGTTTCCTTTTTCTACTCTCCCACTGATAAATAAACAAAGCCCCTAACCTGTTAGTTATTTCAGTGAATTACACCTGGGATTAACCTGTGCTTCACTTATCTCTGTGAAAAGCAAGCAGCAGTTGCTGAGGCCATCCCCAGGAGCTGGGAATGAAGGATTGCTGCATGCTGTGGCCTATTCCAAGGGCAATGAAAGAGATAGGACTTTGCATTATTCCTTGCATATGCAGCAACTCTGAGCGTACCAGGAAGCTTGCCCTGCTTTCTCAGTATGCTGTAATCCCATGGAGGTGTTTGTGGTAGCAGCTTTGATCGTGCAGTACCTCTGACCTCTACAGACTGGGGTGCTGGAACAGCTTCAGCCCAGGATGGCTCCACTGGTTGAGGGGAGAGGTCAGACAGCCTGGGGACAGAGGGAGAAAAAATGTTCACTGGGACAATTGACGTCTGGACTGATATGCTTTCTTTAGTCTTGGAAAAGGTTCAGCAGGCTTAGCTTCTCTCTTGACACATACTCCTTAGAAAAATAAGTTCAACCACGGGAAACTGCCCAGACATCACATTTTCAAAACAGAAAGTTTCCATTTGCTTTCATGCATTCACGGAGTTTTAGTCAGGCTGTCTGAAATTACAACTGTGCTGTTACAGCACAAGACTCAGGACTCTCTGTCTTGCTGTATAATCTCCATGTTTGCTCTAGGTGTACCTTAGGAAATAGCCAGAGGCTGGGGTCCCTTTCATGAGTTGATTACTGGTCTAAGTGACAGATGTGACAAATGAAGATATAATAGACATCAGAAAAGGAGGGAGCAGCATATTACAGATTGTGGATTTGTGGTTTCTGAGTTTAGATGCACCAATATTTTATTGCGTCCTCTGTTTATACCAACTCGGGAGGCCAGATTCTCATGCCGTGTGAACGACAAGCTCAGTGCAGGGCCTGCTCTTTGATGTTTGTAGGCAAAGGGATTTCTCAGGAGCAGTTTGAATGAGGTGAGGGGATGATGTGTGCTGACTAGAGCTTAGAAAGCTGTTCCAAGCATGAGAGAAGGTGTGGGAGATGGTGCAGAAATGCCTCTGTGATGAGGGAATGAAGGGGAAGGCAAGGTCAGTGCTGCACGACTCGCTGGGGGGTGGGTCAGGTCACATGCGGGACCGTGGGCAAATCCATTAACTGCTCTGTGCTTAAGCTTCACTGCTGTAGAGCAGGGATGGTAATGCAATATCCTTGGCTCCTGTGGTAACTCACAGTTGATAACAGAGTTGTCCAGAGTAAACACAGCTAAGCCTGGATCTGGGTGTGCATTTGTGTTTGTGCCATTCTTTCTTTCTGATGCTTTTAGAAATCCTGCTGAAGTCAAGGGGCTATGAGAAACCAGGCTTTATATCAGCATCTGGAGGCCGAAATTCCAGCGGAAGACCAGTTATTGTATTATTCTACTTCATTAAGTACCTCCTTGAGGGGCTAAAGTAGCCTGTGAAAATGTGTTATCGTGAGCAATGGAGTGTCTTACAGCCCTTTGGGAAAAGGAAAGATATGCTATCTGTACACTTCAAGATCCATTTGTAGTGGCAGCTACATAGATTGCACTCCCCTCCCTGAGCTCTCTGCTTTGTTGTAGTACCTGGACACTTCAGATGTTGCAGATAACTCTCTTTGCCCCTCACAAAGAGTTTCCCAAGTAATGTAATTTAGTACTGGCTGGAAGAATCTCACATACAGCAGCTTGTGCATCTTCAGCTGTGGACCTACATAGGTCAAAACTCAAATAATGTTTGACGAGGAACGTATGTTGTGTTGCCTACGTAGCCATAGAGGTAGAATTAATTTTAAATTCTTACATCCATGTAGAAAGCTGTTTCTTGTACTAAGTGCTTTACTACGGCTGTGATGTGTATGGGCTCCTGCATGCTGGGCTGTATATTATCCTTTCCTGGTTGTTCCTGTCCTGAAATGAGCACTGCTTCAAGTTACATTTTTTCATGGAATTCCCAGCAGTAAATGCAGGGAACTTGTTTTCAGGACAATGGAAAGTTTAAATGTGAGTTCATGAGTTTGTAGGGTAATAGATCCTGTCCTGTCAGATTCAATACCAGAGGGTATAAAATATGTCAGATAATTCATCAGCTGTTGGGATTAGATAACATAACTTAATTAAGGTACAGTTTGGCTGAAAAACACACATTAAGACAAGAGTAATGCTAATACTGAATACCATGTAGCAACACGTAGATGTCTTTTCTAGAACAATAGAAGAATAAACAGACATCAAAATGGATAAATCTTTTCACATATTGCTAGAGATGATCAAATAATTAATGGCAAATTCTAGCTTTGTTTTTTTTTCATTTTTAAATCCTTCATAATCCAGTCCTCTCTTCTGTTTTCAGCCTTTCAGTGTTTGCCAAATTGCTTCTGAACAATTTTCAGCTGATGAGTTGCTCATGAGGGCTCTGCTCTGTAACTAGCTGGTATTTGTTCATGATGTGCTTGACTGGCTGTACTCTTATTCTTTCTGAGTAAATGGCTTAAACTTTTTGAGCACAGAGGAATAATGGAGCCACACACACTTAAACTGCGTCATTTGATAATTTTTATAAAAGTCATGAAATCTTTGGGTTTGGGACTGCTTTCATAGGCAGTGACCCAGGCAATCACAAAAAGGGAATGACTGGACTGGTAGCAGCAGACAGATTTCACTGACTTTTCCTTTCCCATTCCCTATTTCTTTGTATCATTTAACTGGATTGAAAAAAGTATTTCAGCTTTTGGTTCTTGTTCTTAGTGGGGTGCAGTGTGTCCAAGTGTGGTGGCTGACCTTTCTTCTGGGTTCCTGCACAGATTTGGGTTGGTCACTGCTTACTGCCTGTGTTGCTAAAGCAGCACTGCCTGATCCTCTCCGGCCATAGAGCTGATTCCCTCATTGCAGGATTGTCTTAGAAGGCCTGTGGATGTGGCCTGAAACAGATGTGACTAACAGTGGAGTACAGTGGAGGTTTATGCTTGAGCTTAGTCCCTGGCCTCCTTTAACATTGTGTAACCTACATGATTTATCCTTGATGTACCATTAAGAAATTGATTCTTTCCTATCTTTGAGAAGTATTACTTCTCAAAGGGGGATGGGAAAATATTATGTGGAAACTGGTTTAATAACAGATTTTTTTATTTTTTTCTTTTTAACGAATAAAAGCAATTGGAACCAGAAAACTTTATATATAGACTAAAGATAACCTTCAGGATACCCAGTGTTCAACTCACAGTAGAGGTTGGCTATGGATACAAAAGGCAAGGAAAGTGCAACTTTCATGGTAGTGAAAACCTTGAGATGGCCCAAGGAGAAAGGATATATAGGATCTCTTAGCCTGTAGGTCACCCCTGTCTTGTCATGAGTAGCAGACTAATGCGTGTGAGGAACATGCTTATTTATATCTGTGGTTTTACCAGAGGGGGTTGTCAGATTATACTTGATAAAGCTTGAAAATGTTTCTGCGTTTATGGCACTGTTGATTTGCTGAAAGGAACAACCAAGCAAATAACTGATGACTGATTTTTGCCGCTTGTGCAAAAATATGTCTAAGTGCGTGACTTCAGCAGACTTCCCTACCAGTGCAAGTGAGATCAACATCAGTATTGCAGACTTTTGGGGCAAGGGAGAAACTTTACTCAGAAGTAAGAGAAGAGGAAGGAGGAAAATGGTTGTTTAAGTAAATTTCCAAGAGATATTCCTGTATCTGCATGTATTTTTTCTCACCTTTGTATTGACTTAAGTCCCTCACTTTGTTTATTTTTGTCCTTGAGAGGAAAAAAGCAGTGATTCATCACCAATATGCAGGAATACCTCACTTAGCATTGGTATGGTATTGTCTGTCCAAGTGGCTCAAAGGCCTTTACAGACTTCAAGGGCTGTGTCTTCAGCTGGTATAAGCGGTGTTATGCTGACACCACCTGAAAATCCGATCCCGTCTCAGTTCCAGTTTTGTCTGTTTTTTGACTTGACATACCATAGTATTACAGATGCCAAACCAGTCCCCCCAGTCCAAGAACTGCACAATGTTAGAGAAGTCATCCATGAGTAAATAAGCTTTAAAACTGCAGAAGCACCTGATTCTCTATTTTTTTGGAGTTCCTGTAGTTTTGTATATCTGTACTGAAATGCACTGTTCGAATGAGTCCAAATTAGCAATTGATGTGAATTATTTCATACAGCAGCCCTGCATTTACTGTTATTTACTCCCTGTCAATCCTGTGGAGGCGTCTCATGCATTTTATGGTGGTTTGTCTTGTACATGATAATTTTATGTCAGTGAGAGTTTGAAAGCTGGATGTGTATTCAGATGTAGAGAGCTGCTCAGAACTCCCCTCTGTGATTGCTTTCTGTACCGTAGCTAATTATGCATTAGTTGAGAAATGTATGCTACTCATACTTTTACAACATTCTAATGTCAAAATGTCATGCTGGACCAAATGCTGCAAACCCTATATTTCTCTGCAAGTAGCTATATTGATCTTGTCAATTCTGTAAAGAATTTATATATTTTATGTATACATGTGTATGTACATGTAAAATTTTATATTTGTGTTATATGTAATTGTTATCAAAATAATATTCACAGGTGTTTGTTCAAATAATAATCTGATTTTTAAAAAATCTTTTTATTAGCAGAACGTAAATCAGGTTTATTGGGCTTTTTGTTTGTTTTCACTCAGGCCCCATTACTCTGAAAAATCTACAGGTTTATTGGCTACACTACTTGAACATTTATTACTTTATATACTTTCTTATCCTTGTCTTTGGAATCTTCTGGAGCTGGTCTGATGTTCCACTCTTTAAAAAAATAGTAACAAAAAAACCCAGTAAGATATATTTTTCAGATAACTATCTCTGGCATTTTTAGTTACAGGTTATCTCTACCTATTCACTAGCAAATATTGTTTAACAGTTTTAATAATGAAAATACTTCTCTACCAATAGAAAAAGTTGGAAATCTTCATTACTAATGGAGCGTACTTCATCTGTGTAGTTCACGTGCATAAGAATAAACTGTAAGATCATTACAGATTGATTGCTACAGGGAGATGGTTAAATAGTCAGTAACACAGCAGAAACAGCAGAAATGGTTTTGACCTCTTTTAGGAAGAAACTTGGCTTTGTGGCCTCCTAACCAGCTCCTTGTAAAAATCCTCAAACTTTCCTTTGTACATTTTGCATCCAGCTCTTTTTTCCCACTCATTGTTACCCTTGTCTTTTGAAACAAAACTGTAGTAGGACTACTGGCTGTGGTGCTGCCTGCACTGATGCTGAATGAGTTTGGTCAAAATAGTCCTTTTGGTGACTGCTGATACGGGGTTTGGTAATTAGTTTATTTTGAACCCTAAAAACCATAGTAAATACAAAATAAAAATTCCTTGTTTAAGGGTTTTAATGCATAAATGTTGTGTTAAATATTATCTGTAATTTTCAGAAATGTCTCATTACAAAGTGTGAGGGCTTCTAGCAAGCTGGAGTCATATGTAATGCAGTTTTTAATTCTGCATGTTTAACAAGTGTTCAAGGATTATATCATCCTGCTCCCTGATGTGTTTTGGTGGTCTAAAACAAACATGGACTAAGATTCCCCCACCTGGGCTTTACATTTCCCTGAAGTCTTATATAAGCCGTGTAATACAACGGGATGCTGTGTCACTTATTCCAAAGGTATCATCACCAGTGGAGATTTGCCAGGTGACTTCATCCTCCCACTCAGTTTTGCCTCTGTCTCACGGTTGTATTTCGGGGAGGGAGCATACCAGCCTGTTGTTCTTGTGCATGTCACTAAATTTTCTCTCCTTATTTCCTAATGTGGAGTCCTTGAGGATTACTTGCCCTTTTAAGAGAGCTGAAAGGCCTTTCATAGCTGCTTAATTCCTATCTTAAAGATACCTTTTTTTTTTTTTCCTTCCCTCTGACCCCCGCATCTTTCTTTTCTGTTCCCCTCAAGGAGGATTCCTTGGTATTTGATTTGCTAGACATTGGATATTTCTAGCTGGGTAAAAATGTCTCCTGATTCTTTTTTCTTGTGGTCACAAATCTGTTTCTTGTATCTCCAGTTCTTTTACCATCTGTCCTTCCCCCTGTAGCATGTATGGCTGTAATTTGGGTAACTTATTGTCCAAGAAGTCTTTGTTTTCTCAGATGCTGTGCATTAATGACATTTGAGTTTTAGACTGTGTGTATCCTTGCTTTTATGGACCAGGAGTTGATTTGGACCACTATCAGATTGGAAAACCTGAGCACAGCCAAGACACTACCAGAAACTCTTGCCTGCTCATCTGCTTTTAACTTACAGGAAACAGTGAGCCTCTCCTACCCAGGCTGTCCCCCAAATTGGTGGTTAACTGCAGCCCCTTCCACAGAAACTCAAATAAGCTTAATTTCAAAGATTTGGTGACATCATTTTGCAGAAGTGCTGGGTGAAGCATAAGTTCATTACCCTGAGCACCACTTCTTAATGCATTTTTGTTCATCAAGGCATACAACTAATGTGAAGAGGCAATTCAGTCTCAGCAGTCATTCTGCTGAGGGTGAAATACTGATAGGTACTTCATTTAATAAAATAATAATGCTGTGCAGCTGTACACTGTCTCTCCCACAAGGATCTCTAGGTACCTGAAAGTGTATTAAATAATTAAGCCTGACAATACCCCTGTATTTCATTAGTTCCATTTCACAGGTGGATTAGCAGAGGTTAAGTGACTTGACCAAGGTCAGGATCAGACCATATTCCTGTGAGGAAAGACTGTTCAGAGGATGGTTCGTACGTGGGTGGATCAGCTGGTCATGCATCGGGTCTCTGTGACAACTTGGGATCTGTGCACGGAGGCAGAGCCAAAGCCCATGGCAGAATGGGGAGGGAACCAGGGAATCCTGGCTCTGTTTTCTGAATTTGTTTCCAAATGTCCAGGCCTAGGATAATCCATACTAAATGCGGTGACAGGACTGAAGGGTTTGATTTGCTGAAGCCACAGAAATATATAACCTGCTGCCCAAGAGACCTGTTAGCATTTATTTCATATCCACTGACATCTCCTGTCCAGTCAGCTCAGCAAGTCATATTTTTGTAGAGTTGTTTTGCACCATCTGCATTGAAAATGGCAACCAGGCCAATTACAATGGATTTTAAGTCTATTCTGTGAGAGAGTTTTAAAATGGAAAGAATCCAGCAGTGAGGCAGTGGGAGGAAATACCGTATCTTTCCCAAGGAAAGTCAGGGTTTGATCCTGCAGGCAGCTGAAATGTGCCAAATTAGTTGGGTGCTGAGTGTTCAGCACCTTTTCAGAGATGCTCAGGACTTTGCAGAGTCAAAGCTCTGAGCTATAAGGTTAAGCATGAACATTAATGAAATGTTATCTCTCTACCAGATGGAACTAAGTGACAAGTACTCTGGCTGTCAAGCGCAGAAAATCGTGAATCTGTCGCACATCCCCTGACAACAGCAAGGCAATCTTCTTAAAACTGACTTATGCAATAGGAATTGTCTGTGGTGGGGTATCTCATTCATGTGGTCAGAAAGCTGACCTTTGTTGGGAACTATTTGCCCCTGATTTTTGTTTGTTTTGTTTTTCTGTAGGATGCATCTAGCTTTCTGATCAGCTGCCACCTTGCAAATAATCCACTTAAAAGGATATTTTTGCAGTGTTAAAATAGCTACAAGCTGAGGCTCAAATTGCATAAAAATTACATGTATACTTGAAATCTTTACAACTGATGATTCCAGATAAGAGTAGATACTCCATTCTGATCAGCCTTCGGCTGAAAGGTGTAACCACTACCAGCCTTTTGCTGTCAATGAAACATCTTCCCTGTCTACTAGGATACAACAAAAACATTATGTTGCCATATCAGAGCATAGCAGAACTTTCCTGGAGCCTTAAGGGATTGCCTCATATTTTACAGACTTAACTGACTGCTGATAAATGAACAACGTATTTTTTTATATGTGCATATTCTACATGAATGATCATGTAGCATTACCATTTAATCCGCAACTGAAATACCTTCTTTATAGAAGTGGAATGCAGAGCATAAGGGGAATGTATGGCAGAACACTTACATATTTGAGGTGGGAATTGAGATGAAAAGTGGTGTTAGGAAAATAAAGCAAGCTTTCAAAGTGATCTCAAAATCTGAGTGCATCTTTCTGCTCTAACCTTGTAGCTGCAAGCTGATAGCAAATAAAATGAGGTTATTCAGGGGAAACTGAAGTTCCTTTGGAAGTTTGGCTTTTTGTGGTTTTGAGAATAAATTTACCTTTGCCAAATAATTGACCTGCTCCTTCAGTTCTCACCTGCTCCTGGAAAATGTCCTTGTCTGTTCCTTCAAAGAAGGGCTCATTTTGTCATTAAGTTTAGATGAATGGTTGAAGTGAATTTTTTTGGTATAAAATATTCATTATGAACAAACTGTGAACTTGTGAATATGCATGATTCCCCTTTAATCTGTTTGTTGTTTTTTTCTTTTTTTTTTTTTTGAGAAACATTTCCTTTTCAAATAGAAAGGCAAAAATCAGTCTGCTCAAACTGACCAACAAGACTTAAGTATCAGTTGCCGAACAACCTGCACACAAGCTGCCTACAGCTTGTATTTTTCACTTAAAGAATTTGCTGAGCGACTTTGAAGAAAACCACAAACATCACTGTAGACAACTTGCAACGGACTGAAATTTGCTCAGTAAGTTGTGTGTTTCACTCTGACAAGAAAATACTTTCCAACTAATGGATGCTACATGGTGAAGTTAAGAGAAAAAAGTCTGCAAAAGAAAGGCTGAAAAAATTGAGGGTATACGAGAAAACTCCTACCATACCTGGGAAGCATGTTCATTAGTTTCCTTTCCTTACAGCAGAAGGCAAAGTGGTCATCAGGTTAATGCTTGGACAAGTGCGTTTGATTGGTGGTAGAGAGCAGCTGCATACTCAAGATGTGAACATTTCTTCATCAAGTGGTTGCTGAGATGTTTTCAGAGATTGGCACTGCTTAAAATAATGGCAGTGTTGGGAATTCCCCTGCTGTCATCCAAGGTGTCCATGAGGCTGTATGGAAGTGTTCTGCTTTAGTCTCTCTTGTTGTCTCCTTATCCAGGCAACGCTGCTTGCTATGCATTGCTTTTGGGAGGCTGCTCCTTTCTTCCAGTGGTAGATCTCCCCAGAATATTTGTGTGGGAAGTGGCTCGCAGGGAAGAGGGAAACTCTAAATTTCTTATATGTCAAAATGACTCTAGGAGCCACAGAGGAGGCAAGAGTCATCATAGCAGCACAGTCATGCTGAAGATGATATATGTACAGCTCGTTTGTGGCAGTCAGTAGTGGAGTTGGGGGAAAATATTGTGTAACTTGTCCCAAGCTCAGCTCACAATCGTGCTTAGGCAGGGCTCTTCCAGGTAGTGGTTATAATAAGGATGGCTTTCCAGGGTGTTGGTTAACAAAGACAAGTGTGATGGATCATGCTTTTTAGAAGGTTAAACTTCTGTCTGAGGTGGCCAAGCCTTGGAGATGCAAACCTTCAAGCTGCCACACTGTTTTGAGGTCCACGGCTTGTAGATACATGGAAACACTCTTTGAGAGAACAGTGAAGCTAGAGGATCATAATCCTCAGCCAAAAATGGTATCTTCCTGTTACTTATTTCTTCTCCCCTAACATATATTGTATTGCATGATGATGGTATGGAGCTTCTCTAGATGCTCACCTGCCGTAAAAAATTTCTCACTTCTTTAGGTGGTTTCAGTTGAGGCAGTCTATAAGTTCAAAATGTTCTGCTTATGCAATTGTCCCTGATAATAAAACCTATGGTTCAAATGTATGCATTTACCTTAATGAAAGAGGGTTGCATTGCAAGTAGTGGCAGTTTCCACATTGACCATAACTCATCAGAGTCCCAGTTCAACAAGTTTTAATTGGTGAGACTTTAGTTTTCTCACAGGCAACTTTCAAACCATCTCATTAATGTCGTTAGAGGTGTATGCTGTTAGGAGATACTGAGCTCTTGAGGAGGTATAATCCTGAACAAAACATTCCTCTGAATATTTAGCTTGCAGCCTAAGTAAGCATAGGGTAAGAGATAAGTGCTCTGATGTGTGAGAACAAGGTCTTGTTTTATTTTTCCACAGCAAATTTGTAATTAAAAAAGACAAGCAAATCAGCTGACATAGCCTGTGATTGTGGGCAACATGGGTCAAGTAATTTATTTGGGAAATGAAAATGTTCCTTTGACTTCTGAGTTGCTGGGCAGCCCTGTGCCATTTCTGAGAGGACCTGAAAGCTTTCTTGGATGAAATCCTTCATGGTTAGGGGAAAAATGATCTCAGGAACAGGTCTCCATCCTGCTTGAGAGATTCAGGGTGTGCCGCTTGTCCCCACCGCACCCGTATATTCTTGCCTTAAACTTCTGTGTCATGCTTGTGATGAAGTGGGTGTTGGAGCTGGGGGAGGCAGGGATGTGCTGAAAAGTCATGTGTGTTTGTGAAGCAGATATTCAAGGGATAGAAATCTCAATTTAAATAGGAAGGGAGAAGAGAAGACACCTTGTCCATGCTGTAACAAGGGGAGGAGGTTAAGGAAAGGAAAGGATTTCACTTCCAGAGTTCATCCCTTCTCTTCTCCAGCGTATGACCAGGAGCCCTGCATTTGAAAGCTATCCAAAAGCAGAAGCTGTCAAGGACTGCTGAAGCTTCACGTTACTGGGTTTTTGAGATGTCTCCTGTTGCTTAGTTTTGAAATGCAGCCAGTGCTGGGGTAGGTCGTGCAGTTGCAACATGCACATCATCTCTGTGCAGAATATCAGCTATGTGCTAGAGAAATCCAGGCAGAGTGGAAGCTGGCTTGGGCACCCGCGCTTGCATCTCTGGGCTCATGAAAGTGAAAAATGAAATATTTGACTATCGCAAACAGCTCCAACACAGTGATCTTCAAAAATGTGTTGCAGGAGCACTGCTTTGCTGCTGGCTGTGGGGAAAGGAGACTGCACTTCTGGAACCACCCCGTCCTTTCCTTCCTCACCCACTTGCATATTGACCTAGCTTAACTCTCTCTGGCAGGGTCAGGAAGCACATAAGTTCAGAAAGGCTACCTGCCAACTTTCATTTTTCATAGTTTAGTCATTCATGGTTTTCTGTGGAAGAAACGCCCTGTTTGGTTAGGAGGTAAACTTATTTTGGCAGGGAGGTAAATTCACAATTCTCACTGTCAAATTATGGCTAAAAAGAAAGAGAAACCATTTCTGCATTCCAAGAATTAAACTCGTTAATGTATGTAGCATTACATTTTAGCAAAGTAATCACAGCTGAGCATCCAAAATGTTGTCTTGTATGCTTGAAAAATTTACTGAAAGTAGAGGTGGAAAGGGCCGTGCAATGTCCTTCATGTGAGAAGCTGCAAGTAATTCTCATATTGGGTCAGCAATTCAAGATGTCAACATTTTTTATTTATACGTGATAGATATATTGTGTGTGTGCATATAGGAGGAAAAAAATCTCACAATGCAAATTTTCAGTAGCTTTCCATATTTCAAGCCATACTGCTGCCTCAAATTGAGCATTTATAATATCCATTATCTGAATTTTAGGTTTTTGAGGGGCACATATATATATATAAACATAATGTTATGTCCATGATATAAATGTAAAAATACATATAAGTAATTTGTAGCTTAAAAAAAAAAAGGGGGTGTGGAGAAGGGGCAGAAAAAAGAAAGCCCTGCTCCCGGTTCTGAAGCTGGTTTTGAAATTCCTGTGTGGCTGTGTGCAAGTTCTTACATTGAAAAGAGGTATCAGCTTTTGACCCCACCTTAGTCTTTGGAAGCAAGGTACTGAATGTTGTACAGGTACTTTTTTGGTTTTAAATAGAAATGTGTAATAAGCAGTACACAAAAATTGGCAAGTGTGAAGTTCTGTGAGGGCTGATTTCCAAGGGGGTGTTCAGATAGTAAATTGTAAGGGGAATGCTCTCACTGATCCTTGGTGTTTTTTGGGCCTGAGAGGATCTGCCTAAAAACTAGTTTTGAGGAATTGTTTGAGTAGGAATATGTGAGAACTCCTTAGGTTTCTGTATGTATGTATGTGTGTGTATATGTGTACGAATTATTTATCAGGGAAGTTGAAATGGAAGCTTCATTTTTGTTTAGTGTAATTAAGCCCCTAATATTAATATATAATCAAACATATTGCTTAGGGGTTGACTTCTGATTCTCAGCCTCAGCCTGAAGATAGTCTCTTTCTTTCCTTTTTTTTTTTTTTCTTTCTCATTAGTAGCTTAGATAGGCATGAAAAATCTTTTGAGCTTAAATAAGAGATCGTTGTTGTTGTTGTTCTTGTATAGTTCAAAAGCAGTTAATTTTTAAGACCTCAAACTTGGCATGTGGCCACTCTCAGCTGGCAAATGCACCCTTGCTATTTTTGCTGTGTGTGATTTTTAGTTCATCTGGAAGCTGCTGCCAAACAACTTTAGTCTAATTCTCCTGCCCCTTGCCTCTTCCTATTGCTCTCCAAGTGCTCTCATGTGCTTCCACCCAGTTAATGAACCATCTGTAAAATGAAGGAGTAGCTCAGTCCTTGATGTCTCTGCTGAATCCCCAGGCCGTACTGGCAACTGTGGCTGCTGGTGGCTTGCACGGCCACGACCGAGTTGGCTGTGCTGGCAGCGCTGCATTCTCTGATTCACCCCAAGCAATCATCCCATGGATGGCGGAATTACAGGCACCGCAAGGCTAGTCTGTTTTGGAGCCGTGCTCCCCAGCTGTAAGGTGTTCTACCTCTTCATCATTCCCCTCTGACATCCAACCGTACAGGCAATTGCATCATTACAACCACATCATTTTGTCTGGCATTCAATCTGCAGCTTGGGAGAAGATTCTTGTAGCTTCAGGTGCATGAAAGTAGGAGCTGGCGTGTTCTGTGAGCGGCAGGTGGGAGTTGTTCAGTGGGAAGGTTAGATGAGATGGTAACTGGGAGAGAGTCTTCAGGCTAGTTAACAGGGCAGGAAAATTCGTGTGGATTTTCTGTTCAGGTTTAGAGCAGTTTAGGAAATAAAGGGAAATCCCTTATCAAATTTGAAAGCAAAGGGTGGGAATGAGCTATCCAGAGGCAGAGAGTAAATAAGAAAGAGACTGGGTTGGACAGTAGAATTAAACAGTTATTCTTCCAAAAGTTTGTCTTTTAAAGTAAAGATTTTTTTTTTTTTTTTTTTTAATCTAGTATATGAACTCTTTGCTGGAAATTTTCTACATGAAACTTCTGCAGAAAATGTAATCCTTAAAAATCTTTCATCTCTTCCCCTTGTCTGTCCCCTTGTTTATCAGTAACAGTGAAAAATCTGTCTGGGAAAAGATGCAGAGAAATTCTAAACAACTTATTCCATCTGTAAAAGGAAACAGTATCTCTTTGAAACACTTCAGATGGCATATCCCTCTCTTTATATGATGACACTTATTATATGTAATGTTACAGGAGCATTTTGTAAGGATAGTAAATTAATGTAACGTTTCATGAATGTCTTGCTTGGTTTTACCAGGAGGAGTTTGGTGTGCAATTGATTCATTGCTGTGTGTGAATTGCTCATGTGTCCCTTTCCAGAACTGAGTGTTATCTGTGCACGGTCCACCCACGCTTCCTGGCATGCTTGGCAATGCTTACAGTCAAAGGTGACTGGAGGGCCCAAGTCCCTCTGAGATAGAAATACTGCGTAGGTGAGTGAGACAATATCCAGGAAGGACAGAAAAGTAACCACTGAGTGACAGTGTGCATTTTTAAAAATAAGAAAAATCCTGGAAGGAGGGAGTTGAATGTCAATATTATTTTTAATCCTTTAGAAGTGTAAAAACCGTGGGCAGGCCAGAGGAATAAGGAAGTAGAGGCACTGTCATGTTATGTACATTACTTATTTCTCACAAACACAGAAGGGTGAGTTTGTACTGAATTGGTAGTAGATTGAATTAAGCAGACAGCACTGGCATCATAGCCATAACTTGCTGAGAGTGACAAAGCTGAAACTGGCAACTGCAAATTAAACACACCAAGGTTTTTGATATGGTTTTGTTTAAGATAACAAGTCAGACATCTGCAGAAACTGATGTGAATTGTCTAGATTCCCAGACACTTTTTGCATCAGTCAAATTTTGGGAGTGTGTCTGTCTGCACATGTGATCTTTGCTACTAGTGTCTGGCACAGCGTGATCATCAGAAGCCTTCTTCATTCCATCTGCCCTAGGGTCTCTGCTGATGTCATTCATTAGGAGGGTTTTTTTCAGTTTTAACAGGACAACATGGAAAGGATGGAGTTTAGTCTTGCTGTGTATAAATCATAAAGACTGACTGCAAGTTCCTCAGTCCCTTCCCTGTATTTAAGATGGGAGGTTATGAAAATTATGTGGGTTGCAGTATCGCTGAAGCTTGGTTGATACTTGTATCTCTAATCGTCTTCTCATTGGAGCTGTGTTCAGTGGTTCCTTTGCTTCCCTAGCTCTTGGCAGAGGTGGTAATGAGCTGGTTGCAGCTCAGTGCCGAGCAGGTGATAACAATGAGGATTGTTCAGGAAGAATGGGTGGGACCTTTTGCCTGCCTCAGCTTGTATGATATATGTCCTATACTATTATATGACCTAGAGGCTTTCTCTCAGTCTGGAGGAGAGGAATCAAACCACTTGAAATCAGCTACTTGCTTTTAGACAAGTATGTATTTGTGCATCTTCAGCTTTCTTGAACAGAAAACACAGACACAAAGTAAAAATGAAAGGAGTTAAAGAAGTTCACAGTTGATCCACACATATATTATGCATTTTTTAAAAAGAAAACTTGTGTCCACTTCTTCTCATCTATTAGTGGCAAAATAAAACCTTGAGGAAAAGAATTGGGAAGAGTGAAGATCAGAAAATGGGCAGGATGGGGGATGGATGAGAACAAACAAACAAGATGCAGAACGTTTTTGCCTTGAGACTTTTCTGGTTTGCACTAAATATTGTATTGTCTGAGTAAGTTGAATGAATTTTCAGTTGGGTTCTTAAACTTGGCAATGTGGGTTGCACATTCAGCGGGAGAGATTTATGAACTTGTGCAGGTGGGAGACCCGTGTGCCGTTAGCTATAAGGAAGCCAGCAACCTTGGTATGAATCTCTCAGCACCTGCTCAGTTGAAGGTCACTATGTGATAAAGCCCAAAATACCCCTGACCCCTGAGGAACCTACAGGAAACAGGCATAACTACTACGGTTTATATGTGCATTATCTCCACATTCAGCTCAATTGACCATGCAATTCCCCTCCCTAACTATAGATTTTATATAGTACTTATGGTTTTGGTGAGTCTTAACCACCTTCACAGTGCTAATAAGATCTAGGTTTCTATTTGCCTTTTGTTGTTGTTCATTCAGCCTGCCTTAAGACTGCATTGAATTTTCCAGTATGAAAATGTAGTCAGATGCATATAAAATGTATTAGGGCTGATGGCCTGAACTTTAGGACTAGGATGCACTTTTTTTTATTATTACTTTTTTTTAGTGTCTGTGTGTGATTGTACAAGATGCTTTATTCATTTGCTGGTATTTATAGGGCTTCTATTTTTTGTGTATGTATTGTGCTGTTGTATTCTTTAAAACAAACAAACAATTATAATTTTTCTGGTCTTATCTTTTACAATGGATCTCCTCCTTGTGGATTTTCACTGTTAAAAAGGACATGTCTTTTCCACTTTAGTGTACCAAAGCTAAGCTAATAATACTCATATGAGGCTTTAGTATTTGGAAGTATGCTACATACATTATATCCTGTAAAATTCCAATCAAGTTAGTAAGTATTTTTTCCCACATTGTACAGATGAAGAAATGCAGTCAAAGTAGTTAAGCTACTTGCCAAACCACACAGTGAGTTAAAGACGGAGATGTGATTGGACTTTGTGGTTCCCAATCCATGTTCAGACTAGTAAAGTATATTGAACCTGTAGGTTCTTTTTGTAATGCAATATCCAAACCCTATCTGATTTCTTTGTGTAGAGTGAAAATGTCACTGACAGACCATTTGATTTTTCTCAGCCTTGAGGAGAATATGAATTTTTTTAGAACTGAATTTTTCATCAGAAAATTCTATGCTGACTTTTATACGTCACAAATCCCATATGGACTCCTAAATATGGAGAGAGAATAATTATGAGCCCCTTTGTACTGACTCACTTCTCTAATTTTTTTTTAAACTGCATTTTAAGGATTCAAAAGCTGATTGCTAACGTGGTGTATTGCTCCTGTTGTTTGATAATCTTAGCTTTTTAACTGGATACAGCCGTGCAGTGCCTTATGATTAATTACACGTACAACAGGTGTTGATCTTGTTGGACCAAGATTATGAAGTTCTTCGCTATCCAGGTGGTCTGTTTTAATATAAAAAGACCAGTAGCATAATGAGCAAGAAATTGAACTAACGAGCGAGGGGGAAAATACTTGAATGCATTAATCACCTTTAATAAGCTTAGCCAGCTCAGCACAGCTAATCAGCTGGGAAGTCCTTGCTTTGAAGAAGCATCAATTGTTGTATACCCAGTAGGGTAAATAAAAGATAAGCCAAGAGCGGTGGGAAGGGTGTTTGTACATCTAAAAGCTTTCAAGATTTTCCAAATATAAGGCACCTGGTATGATGGTTTTTAAAATTATATTAGTCAAAATGAAATTGCAGTTACCTTTTGGTAATGGAGAGGTACGTCATTCAGATACCTCCAGATGCAGTAGCATGGTAGTAATCACTGGAAAGTGTTGGTTATTTGCAATATAGCTTATTTTAATTTTGACACTTTGAAGGGAGCAATGGGCCTAACCTAAGCCCCCTAATGACTTCTGCTCATCAACCCTGAGCTTAGAAATTTGAGGCTAAGATACTGCTCTTATTCAGAAAGAGATGCTGATAAATCCCCTGCTCCTCCCTGGTATTTTCCATTTCATATACATCAATTCTTTGTGTTACAAATTCTTTGACAGTGGATGAAGTGTCTGTCTAATGCTTAGTGAACAACCCTTTCAGCACAGCATGTGTAATTCTTTTTTTCTTTCCCTAATACCATAAATATATATCTTCTCTTAACTCCTGGTTTTGTGACTCCTACCCATACAGTAGCAATGACTGTGCTTTGTGCTGTTGTGGTGTTGTAAGCTATTGGACAATCGCAGTATACAGATACGTAACAAATGTACAGAACCACCAGTGATGGAATTTACTTTTTTTTTTTTTTTTTGAGAACTTTAGCAGTACTTCTGTGTTGCTGACACTAGGACAATATGCTTCTGACTGGAGTTTGCAGGTTAGGGCTGTGCACATTTCAATGATATTACATGTGCACTTTCACGCATGTTCTCTCAGCAGCAGCTCTAAGACTGGAAAGGAAGGACAGGCAGCTCTCTCTCAATACCTGTGGTGCTCAGGATGTGATTTTCTCAGGTTATTCAAGTGTCTTTTCCACCACAACTGCTTACATGTTTTCTTTTTTCGTTTAGCTGTTGAGACTTGTGGTAAATTCAGAGACTTTTCCTCCTCTATTCTGATCTTTTTTTTTTTCACTGAAAAATATTTTCCTTGCTCTCCCATAATCTCAAAACAGTTAAAAAGACCTTCCTCAGACTTTCCAGACCAGTTTATCTTAGGGATGAAACAAAAAAAGTAAAGTTTCAATATTTTGGTCTTAAGTGAGAAAGTAGGATTGAAAAGCATGTCTGACCAAGCTGCACAGCCATCACCTGCACTAAATATTCTTCTCTGCTGATATAAATATGTTGCTGTCCATCCTGAAGGATTTCCTTGGAGGGTAGTAACATAAAATATTTTTAGATATAATAAAATCTGTCCAGGCTGATGGTTTGAGTAAGAGCAGGGTGTTGTTTAAGCCATGGCTGCAACTGTGTAGAGGCGCATGGGTGCAGTGAGCCACTTACACACTTACCTGGTGTCTTGGTTTAACTTTCCCAGCATTGTGGGAATCTAACCATGTCTGTGATCACATCAAGGCGAAAGTTGTTACTGTTACATTTTCTTCTCACAACTTCCGTTTGATTATGAGTAGTGGTTATATTGAACTGGGGGCATGTCTATACAAGCAACTCAACACAGATGAAGCAGGACATTGATGCTGCAGCTGGGTGCCTGAGCATAACCCTTCTGTAGCTATCGTGATCTGATGCTTTTGCAATTAGGGGGTGGGCAACACCTAAAATACTGGCAGCATGTGGTCATGTTCAGTAGCCACTTTTTACATAAGCTCCTGGGGTTTTTGCAGCTGCCTGGCACACAGTTTGGCAGGACCCACGCTGAACTGACTGAGGAGAAGGTGATCTCACCCTCATAGTATTTTTGTGTTGATGTACCTCATTCTGCAGTAATGTTGTGATTCGATTGAGGCTGTCACATATTCCTTAACGTGTTCAGACGAACATGTTCAGATTTGGCATGCCAGGCTGAGATATGCAGCCAGGATGCTGGAGGGTGAGGAAAACCTCCAAAAGTTGCATGTTCACTGAAATGACCATGGTGTCTCATTTGAAAGTCCTCGCAAGGCTCCTCTTTTCATTTAGTAGTTTGACAGCAGTGTGGCACAATCCCAAGTCTGCAGGAAGGCTGTGTCAGTCAGGGCTCTCAACTGAGGACTTCACCTAGGATGAGAGAAGCAGGGAGTAAGAAATGTGAGGGGCAGTCCTGTACTTGTGTAAATGCACCTGTGCTGATGACCCTGCAGAGAATGACCTGGATGTTGTGACCACAGATGTTGCCTTCTTCATTTACAAGAACTGGACTGTGTCCAAGCTGCTGATAAATGTTGAGACTGAAAATGGCTGGTTCTTATTTTGGAATATCACCATCAAAGTCCTTGATTCATAATTACGATCCTTGAGGTTGGAGTACAGCAATTCACTTGTCCGCTTTGGGAATGGGAAGGTAGGGGAAACAGCTGCTTTCCTTTTCCCTTCTCTTCTGCTGAAGGCTACACATTCTCAACAATTCTGGGTGCTTTCAGAAAGACACATAACCCACGTGCTTGCTGTTTTTAACAATACTGGGATCAAACATTTCCCTAAAATAGGAAAACATGCTTCTTATGTTACCTCATAATGGATATGTCAGTCATATCAGCTGGGCCTTGTGTTGAACCTCCTACCAGACTGTAGCATTGTTTCATAGTCTTACATTTGCTTGTACCCTGCTCAGGTAGCAGGGAGCAAATGTGCTAATAAACAACACACAGATAAAACTTCTTTCAGAAATCTTGTGCCAAGTTCAAGGTCAAATCCTTACGAAGTGTCTTTTCTCCAAATTTGACTGATTAGGTGAGGGCAGGACAAGTTATCCATCTAGGACCTTACCAGAAGGCATCGGATGCAGTATATTAAGAACTTGATAGTGGGTTGTAAAACAAGAGAAGAAATTGGTACAATTATTTTGAATAGTCAACTAGGATTACTACAAATCTCCAGAATAATTTCCCCTATCATTCGGGGCATTTTTTCAGTGACACGATAAAACTGAATTTTGCTTGTTCCAAATGAGAATTACTGGAGGTGAGAGAAGAGGTGGACGGGATGGGGTAACCCCTATCACTCTTACTGTCTAAAGTATCACAAACAAAAATGACCTGCAGTCCTGGATATAAATTTACCTCGTATTTTCCTGAGCAATGTTACAATAATGAGTGTTTTACATTAAGGCAGCTGACCTTAAGCTACCTCCCTCACAGATTACTTTGCTTCCTGCAAGCTCACAGTGCTTATGAGCATATGTGCATGCTGTCAAAGCATGATTTCAAGAGAGAAAATAAGGTTCTAATGATAATTTGGGTCTTGGCTATACTCAGATTATTTCAGCAGTGAATCCTTTTTATACCCGATTTTCATTAGATTTTTTTTTTTAATGCCCTTTTAGACACCTAAATTGTCATCTTTATTCTACGGAGTAGATGTGCAATATGGGAGAGCTGGAAGTATCTCTCTGATTTCACAGTGTATTATAAATCCCTTTTTCTTCCACATGTCTTGCCAAACCTGAAAGTCCTGCAACTCAGTCAACATATAATGAACAAACCAGATTGCTAAAAACTTTCTTGAGCCTCTGTACTGCTTTCAGAACTGCCAGAGGTCAACCTGACCTGTATCCTCACAAAGGAAGTTAAATAGTAAAACTTCCTTTACTCATACAAATAAAAGACAACAAGGAACGAGGAAGTGATATGGCTCAGCAATGATGCAGTAAAAAAGTTAGTAGTCTCCAATAAGTAAGCCGATACTTTGTCTCTAGTTTTTAAATATGATTATTTGAAGTATGAAGGTGAAACCAAGGCTTCCAATGAGAATGGAAATTGGCACATTTGAGGTGGAATTATGACTGAAGAACTTAATGCACTCAAGATGCAGGTAGGAGATAGCCTGCATTCCAAAGAGAAAATTGAAAAATCTGGCAGTGTGCAGTGGAATTCCACCAGTGAGGATTTTTAATACATTTGTCAAGCTGATGCTGTGACTGTGGAATAGCAAATGTATTATCCATAGACATTAAGGAAATGTGGAAAAATTACATAGGCAACTACAAACTTGTTAGTCTGGCCTGAGAAGTATGTAACTCTTTGGAACAAATTGTGAGGGGAAGTATTATCAGACAAGATAGTGGAGAATGTGATAAAAATGTAGTGTACTTTTAACAAAAGATGATCACGCCAGACTCGTACTGTAGTGTTCTTTGATGTGATTACTGATCTTACAGGCAAGCCAACTGTGCTAGTTCTCAAGTATTTGTTTTTCAGGGAAGCATTTAGTGACGTATTACATAGGAAAGTATTAGTTGAGGAGAAAGTAGGATTTGGTATTGTAAAGCAAGTATTGTAGAAGCTGTGATGGGAAGAAAACCTCATGGTTGGTTCCAGGGACAAGAATAGCAGTCAATTTTAAGGATTGCAGGGCAAAAAGAAAGCAAAAGTGCCGCTGAGATGTATTGCTATCAACAGTGTTGCAGGCAAAGATGCATGAAGCGCTGTAATGTCTGGGACAGCCTGGGTTTGGAATGACCACGAATTTCGTACTGTATGGTACAAAAGCTGTAGCCATGACTTTGGGAACATGAGCGTTTGTTCTGAGAGCTTATCAACCAGAAACTGAGTATGGAAGTAGTAGCAGTTATACATTCAGGGTGCACAACAACTACTGCAGGGCATTGCAGTTGTACAGAAGATCATTGTGAGCTACCTTGTGATCCAACCATGAAAAAGGCAAATAGAGTGCAGTCAACTATTTATAGTGAAGGTATGAGCTCTTAATGCTTGTAAATAAGGCTTTGTATATACAAAATAAGATGTAAGTTTTAGTCACCCATATTCAACAGAAAGTGGTTTGCTGGAGCAGCTTCAAAGAAAGGTTAGCATAGAGGACTGGGAAAATGGAATCTATTTTATGAGTGGAGTTGAAAAAAGTTTGGCTCTTTCGGTAAAATGAAGGCAGAGAAGGGGAATAATTGCTGTCTATAAGCAAATCACATGGGTAAAAAATAAAGGGGGAGGGGAAAGTTAATCCAAAGAACAGTGTTGGTAGCAAAGCAAAACATTAAGTTGGTCATAAGTATGGTTAAGATGCAATCAAAGATTTTTATTTAGCAACAAAACTGTGAAGTTCTGGAAAACCTTTCTAAAAGACCAATAAAACCAAGTTTTAAGACGCAGTAAGAATAGTCTATGAGTGAGCTTATATGTCATGGTTGTATTGGATGTTCCTGGTATTCCTATGGCTGAAGCTTCTGTTATGGCTCTACCATGAAGCTGATCTGGAGCCTGCTCTTATGTGTAGCTCTAGCACACTCTAAAAGAATTGGTGGTAGCAATATTCTATGAATATAGAAACACTTCTTTAGCAATGTTTTATTGCTATAAAAAATAATCTAGCCTGTTGACAAGATCAATAGTCTAAGTTACATAAAACTAGTTGCAACACAAACTTCCAAATTTTCTGTGTTGGAAAGTGGGTAAAATGAGGAACTGATGTTTGAAGACACGTTGTGATTTAGGTAAATTTAAATTCAGATGGAAAAACCTCTTTTTTTTATGTTAACACAAGACCAGGTTATAGGCTGGTACATATTAGCAGACTTAAGTCCGTAATGGAGTCATATCAGTTCCCTTGTTTTAAGCTCGTTGGTATGGCAACCTATGGCGGAAATTGTCCAAAAGGAGGTTTCTTAGCACGTGCCTCTTTGTCTCCGTATCTGTATATGCTTGCTGCTGATTTTCACTGTGTTGACAAATATGAGGGGTTTGTGGTTGTTCTGTTTTGTTTTAAAATCTTTTGGTCCCCAAAGCATAACATTTTTACAAAGGCATCTTATTTTTAAGAACTTAGAGCATCTGCTTTTGTGCTTAATCATAGCTTCTCTGTCATAGCTTCTGTCTTAGTTTAACATGTTGAATTTTGCTTTTCATATTGCACATAAGTGTGGTCTTCGGGCTGTTTAAGAGCAGTTCCACAGAAAATACGCTGTCCTTCAGCATCAGGATTGCTTGGAAGACTCACTTTAAAATTTGGAGCTCAATTCCAGATGTGGTCTCTGAAATAGGCTTTATTACACAGATCCACTGGCTTCCCATTGTTCCCAACTGGACATGGTTTGGAAGCTTGGGGCAAAACCTGGGGATCTCCATACCACAAGTGCAATTCCCCAACTCCAGCAGTAGCAGTCGCATTAATTCCCAGTGTGGCTGTTGGTGCTTGGCCAGGCTGAGCCCTGCCTCCCTGGCGTCATCACTTTTTTTCCAACCCCAAATAGGTGATGAGTAATTACTTGGTCTTGATTTATCATACAGACCATAGTAGTTCTGTTACAAAGTAAACATTTTTGTTGGCTAAGTCCTAATGCAAAGACCATTTCACAACCACCTCTTATTTTAGGTTTTAATTGCTCCTCTTTGCTGTCAACTGATGCCCCCCTCCCCCATGCCCCAAGCCCTCCTCCCCTCTCCCCCCTCCCTGGTATGGGTTTTTTCCTGTTCCCACACTGCTAATGTGATGAGCAACAGTTGCAGTATCACGAGGCCCTCTCTGAAGGAGAAGAAAAAAAAATCCCAAACACCACCTTGTTTGCTTTTAGAGCCCTCCCGGCTTTTCACTAGGAGCTGTGTTAATCCTTACACTATGAAGGGAAACTCCTATGTAAATCAAACCAGTGCTCAGTGCTCTCCTCCTTCCCCCCTCCAGCTCCCATATATTAAGTGATTGTTCTCCTCTCTTGGAAATGACAAATGATTGGTTGCTTTACTCTTGGCTTTCAACATATTTTCTTTACAGCTCTGAATTCTGGGGTTAAATCTTGTTTCTTTCTGTTCTGTTTCTATTCCCTCATATTATGCCATACATTTGTGTGAATTTATTTTCCACCAAGATGCTCAGAATAAACTAAGGCCTTTCCTTGATTTGAAGATGCAAAAACTAATGCAACTCAACCCAGAGCAGATTGCAACTATATTTTTTTTTTCCTTTCTCCTAATGCTGTTTCTGTTTTTGTGCTGCATAGCCTTTTCTGGTTTAGCCTGCACTCCAAGGCTAGATTTTTATGTCAATGATTAGTATTTCTAATCGGTTGAACAAGGACAATGTCCCTTCTGCTGCGCAGGGGACACAAAGGCCCAGGCGCTGATTCTGATCCCCCTTGAAGCATTTTGGCTCCACTGGGCCCTTTCCCCCATTGCAGTAAATCAGGGGAAATTCCACCTATCCCCGGGGTTAGAGATTAGAGCTGCAACCGTAGTGGAGCTCTGGTTCCCCAAGGTGGGCAAAGCGGAGCATGGTGTGGACAAAGCCCACGCTCACCACCAGAGCGGGCACCGTGGATAAGGAGCTCTGGTGGTCTCCCTTTGGTGCTGCCTCAGCAGTTGTGGATTTGCAGCTTTGGGGGAAATGACGCTGGATTTCCACCTGTAAAGCAGATTCCAGGGCTTTGTTCTGCCCCGACAAGGCAAACTTTGCTCCTGGCAGCCCGAGCCTGCTCTGCTCCTGGCGGCATCTGAGGGGCACAGAGGCTGAGGGCCCTGTACAACTTTCTTTGATATTAGTGGGAGTTTGCAGTTCTTCTGTGCCCCCAGGATGGATCCATGAAGTGGTCGTACAGGTTCAGGCTTCACATCTTTTATTTTTCCTGAAACAGTTAGTAAGTTAATTTACATGAGATGTGCACCCTGGCAAATGCCATCTCCTAGCTATTGTTTCAGCTAAGCAGCTGTCATTTGCGTAACATTATGCATCCTTCATTGTACCATGCTAATTTTTTGAGGGGCAATTTTTCTACAATGAGCACTGCGGCTTCTAACAGAAACCTCTTTATGGCATTGGCCCCGGGGAGCTGCAAGCCCTGCCAAAGCAAACAAAGGCTTATTGCTCCAACTGGGCATGTCTGTGCCTTTAATACAGCGTGAAGTTCACAGAACACTGCATCCAATCTGCACATAGTTAACACCTGGTCCAATGCCTTCTGGCAATTAATCAAGATATCAATCAGTGGTGACAAAAATTAATAAATAACCCATGCTTGCATATTGCACATTCTCAGAACGGGAGAATTTGCATTGACACTTACAGCCCATTTACATTTTTTGACTGAGTTTTCAGTGTGTGATACTGTACAATACAATAATTACTGATGCATATAAGTAACTGGTACTTTGGGCACTTATGAAAGAGTACAAAAAGTCGTATCGGTCTATCTCAATGAAAAAAGCTTTGGCCTGATTTAATTACAGCCCCAAACTTTGATGTAGGGCCACAAAGCTCCTCTATTGCTAGCAAAAGCATCAGTGGGGCTAGCCTAACTTTGTCTTCTTTCAAAAGTAGTGGCATGGTTTGGGGTTGAACATGGCTTATTCTTATCTCACTAATTAATGGGAATGTTTTCCTATACCTTAAGCTGAATTCCACTGTTACACCTTTGTTAACTCTGAACAAGTAACCAAACTTCTTCTCTTTTGAAGTAACTTGGAAGTTAGCCACAACTTCAAAGGAAGGAAGATCTGTTCCTCTCTTCATTTAGAATACATAAAAGCACTCTGGACTATGTTTAATTTATCAAAACAGAGGCAGCACTTTGCAAATATAGGTGCACAGTCATTTGTACTGGCCACGCAAAGGTGTTATCAAAGGAGTGGCTTGTCTTCCCTGAAAACAGAAATCACTTGCTCGGATATAAACAAGGGTATCCTCTCTTTTGTGAACTCTGGTACTTGTTCTCTACTGATGCAAGAAAATATTCCTGGCAAAGAATGAAGCCAGTAGCTTTTGTTATCCTATGGAGTCCTCTACTACAATGGTCAGAAATGGTAATTACAAATCCCCGTCACAAATGGCTCTTTGCAGCCCAGGAGAGGCTGTGGCTGTACGGACCTGGAGTTCAACATTTGCTGCTGCTTTTAGGTCAGGGTTGAAGCTCATTAGCGGCGCACGGGTGGGGAGTTTGTTGTGCTTTCACAGCATGTTTCTGTCCTACCTGCTCTGTGAATGAGCAGCACTCTCCTTGGGTGTCAGCTAGGGTAATTAAACTCGCTGATGAATGTCATGGCTTTGAAAGGGAGGGTCATGCGTGGCCAGGTAGAGCCAGGAGTAGGCAAGGAGTTGTACACTGTACTGACCTACTGTGCTGCCTTGCTCTCTGTTGAGCAATATTTTGGCTATCGTACCAGACTGGGCAGTGGCTTTCCAGTGTGGGTAAATACAGCCTTGGAAATAGTAGTTTTAGTAGTCCCAGCAGAAGTGTGGAAATCATGCCAGGACCTGCTAGAACTGAGTAAATGTAACAGTTTCATAATAGTCTGGTACATGAAAGCAGAACATAATTTTGCCACCTAAACCCAGACTCTGCTATCTCTAAAAGGTAACTTCTGAAATGCTTCTGGTTTGGCTGCTGAATTATTTGGAGTATAACAGTTCCTATGAACTTCATGATTTAAATACTTCACAGAACAAGGAGACAAGAACATTTAAATTAGCTTAGTAGAAAGGCATTTAACATAAAGAGAGTAATAAAAATACATCACCTGTCACATGTGATCTTTATATGACCTTAGCCACAGAACAATAAATATTACATAACCACACTAAAAGCAGTTTTTAACATCATATATTTATATTTAATAAGTCGTGATTTTCTTTCCTTCAAGATGCAATTTTGATGAGACACTTTAAGTGTGTGATCTAAAGGCAAAAACTTTGTGACTGGTTATGTAATGCTTCTAGTGGGGCATCATTTAAAGACTGTTTTCATTCAACACAGTCACTTTGTTTTACTGTGTGTCTTGCCAATCTGATAGAGCAGTAACTATACAGTCCTTTTTAATATGATTTTCTGTTTTCTACCTTTTTTTGTTTGACTGTTGGGCAGTTCTTCACCTAAATCCATAAAATTACATTTGCTGAATACTGTATAGGACAAGTGATCAGTTGCTCTCCCCAGTCATCAGTTTAACTGTTAGATTTGCACTTCCAGTCTATAAAAGAAAAATTATTGCAAGCTAGTTAGATGTTAATTGTCCCTTTTAAATTAACTGAGAGTCAGATTGCAATATAAAAAGGCAACAAAGGAAATTAAAGTATCCTCCTTTAAATTGGCTTTTAATTACATTAGAAAGCCAAATATTAGAACTGTAATTGTTTTTTATTGAAGGAAGACTGATGTGCTGTCCTGTCTTACTGAGTTTTTTGGGGTCCAGTACCTATTAAGAACAGGTTTGTATAAAGGAAAAGCTGACAACAAATATAGGTGATATAAATATTCAAAGTCTGAAAAAATATTCAGATTTTTCTTTTTTGATTAATTTAAGTCTCCTTCAAATTTTCTTGAGTTTTATACTGGCCATTTTTTAAATTCATGTTGTCTGTCCTTAGATGATGCCCATAAATATGTAAAATATAATGAGTTCATTATATAAACTGGAGAGAAGACCAGGTTTACCCCTTCTTCCCCCAACAAGTTATAACTGTTCTGTGCAATCAGCCTTTAGGCACTAGTCAGCTGAAATGGAAAAAATATTTAATAACAGGAGCTCAATAGCCTGAAGATCTCTGATGTCTGAGATGACTTCAACTCTTGTGATGAGTTACATTTAACCTAAGAAATATGATTTAATTCCACTTCAAAAGTATACTGAAATCTTTGATATATGGTCTGTGGTCTGTTAAGCTTGATCCTAGCCTGACCTTTTAAAGGAAGAAAAGCTTTGTTTCTTTTTAAAAAGCACAACCAAACAAAACAGATATTTCTGTGTGGGTTCCAGTAGTTACTGCTTCAAAAATGAGAAGTATTTAAATACATGCCTTACTTAAGTGCTTCCATTGTCTTATTGACTTCACAGTCTAGATATTTCTTTCTTTCCTGTTGGAAAACATTGACCTCAAAATTACTCCTTGCATTGGAGTTCCCTGATTGACTTCAGAGGATCAGTTACTTCAACGAAGACATCTGAACTATGCTTGCTAGAGGGGGTCAAATAAAATAAACCTGAATGTGGCTAATTTAAACTCTTAGCCATTTAATGCACTCAAGTGCAAAAGAAGGAGCAGTAGCTATGCCAGAGGGAGTAGGCATTCTAGAAAGACTAATCAGTAGAAAGTGTATTCAGTATATGGTCTAGGTGATCAATGAAGTGCTGGGTGTACATTCAGCAAGGGATGTTTTGTAATATACTGAAGGTCTTTGAAAGAATATGACTCTGAAGGACTGGAAGAGACATCTATTACATCTCTGAATTTGGTTTCCTGTTTTAGAGGTAACCACATCTATTTATCACACTTCATGAAAAAAAAAAAGTTAGTCCTTTTCTCCTACCTTGTACCGATGGGCTATCAGACCTGGTGGATACCTTGCTTCAACTAGCAGCTTACATTAATTCAGGGCAAAGTCAGATGCGGTTGTCATGTACCAGTTTTTCATTTGATTTAATAACACTTCCTCCATAATACCTATCCCTGTGATCCATCTATAAAGAGCAATCATTACCTTCTTAGCCATTGTTTTGGCAGGCTTGCCATGCCACAGTCTTTGGGAGTTCTGCACAGCCATCCATCTGGTTGTTCTTTAAAGCTTGACCAGTAATGTGAGACAGTGAAAGAGAACACAACTGTGCAGGCCCACTTCACTGCTTATCACCTTGATCCTGAGTAGCTGTAAGATGGAGTGAAGGGACTTGTCTGGTTAGAAGAACTATGATGTGGTATGAAGGTCATCACAGACACTGTAATTACAAAGGAATGGGAGATTGTGTCATCAACTGTGTAGTTACAGTTGAGTATAAGATGACCTCAAAACGTGGTGATTCTTTGCTGGGTACAAAGTACTTGATAATAGCTGAGAAGAAACTTTGGTCGTTGTATGTTGACAATGATATAGGAGGGAGTTAACTTCTCAGTGCCTCAACAGAAGGTCTCTCTGATAGTTTCCCAGTGTTATGTGATGCAGGGAGGTCAAGGTAATCTCAGGTTCTCCAAAGTGTAGTCAATCAGGTGTAATAGAGCAGAGAGAGTTAAGCTTGGTTGGGAATCTGTAGGCATCTTGAGGAAGAGAAGAGAGTACAGCAAAGCTGGGTGAAGCATCAGTCAAAATAGAACCATACTTCAGGGCATACAGAAAAATAATCAGAGTAATAATTAATCTAGAGAAACTGATGGGAAATGAGGAACTTGCAAATTGGAGACATCTGCTGAAGATGCTGGTAAAGCAAAGAATTACAGTGGAGGGTGGGATACAAATTGTAACTGAATTAAGGGGGGGGGGAGGGATGTGGCAATGCATTATGTGAAGTCAGTGGCATGTAAGGTTAAGTTAAAGTGAAAACCAGGTGTGGCCAGAGAGGCTGGAAAGCAAAGTGGTGCTTGATGACCTACAAATTTTAATAAGAGAGAAGGTTTAGAAGGAGCACAAAACTCTGTGGACTGGACATAACTGTAACCATAACTGGACCTTTGCATATAAACCTGCTTTCTGATTTACTGGGCACCTATTAGATAAAAGAGGCCTACAAAAAGTTGGTCCAAGACAGTTAAATGATAGGATATTTTATCTGCTGCCATACAGAGTAATTAAAGCTGCAAAAGTATCTAGTTTATGGAAGCAGTTTCTTGACATTATGTATGTGTTTTTTTAAAGCAGCACATTTTAATGAATATAAGTGATTGTTCAATCATTGTTATGGGAAATGCAGAATTTTAGTCACAAAGTGATGATAACTGAATGAGAAGAATCGGAACTCCTCTGAATTACTTTCAGTGTCTGAAGTTAAAGTAAGGAGAGTGACAGTGATGCAAAAATTGAGCAAAACTTTATCAGTTAAATGTAGTATTTGAGACAAAACTCTACCTTAAAAGTAGGGGGAATAAAAATCTCTTAAGTACCATGAAAAATGCATTAAAAAGTGTTTCAAAAGACACATATTATTGGCTCCAAGGTCAGTTAGGAGAGAGAAAGCAAAGAATTGAATTTGAGGGCTCATTTCATCACGTCTAAGCATCAGAAGAAAGGTACCTCAAGTTTGATTTAGCTCCCTTGTTACTTAACGTGCTAGTGGTCTGCAAAATGTGTTGGGAAAGAGGGAGGTAGCAGCATTTCCTGGCTGACGCAAATGTGGAGAGTTCTTTCTTTAAATCAAGTAGTGAGGTGAGGAAGGTGGGCAGCAATGTTTACACATGGATTTCGCTGCAGTTTTTCTGCTTTGCACCTAGATCTTACACAGGAGCTTCTGCAGAGCAACACTAAGTTTTATCCTCCCATGGTGAAACACAATGCTTATTGGTGGAAGGCTTATATTGATTTGATTTACTTTGTGCTGGATAGGTTATATTTATTGCCTAGAATCCCACTGATTTTCTTAAGTTAGAAAGTATTGCTTAAAATATTTTTCTGTTCTACTGGAGCAGGAGGTCCCAAGTAGGTTAAAAATTTATATGAAATCTAAATTGTACAGGGACTTATTTTTCCACTGGTGAAGTTGAGGCAAAATTTCCTTCAATCATAACAGCAACAGGTTCAAGACCTTTTATTAGTCACCTTTTAACTCAACTGAGGTGGTTAGAAATTGCATGTATGCTTTTTCTTCTTCTTTCAAACAAGTAACAAAAGCTGAATTAGGCTGCAGTGATGAAATCTGAATCATTTCCTCCTCAGACTAAACTTGCTAAACTGGTACAATCTGGAGAATGATGTAATGAGGAAAAAACCTGTTGTTTGTCTCTTGATACCGTTCTTGAAAAAAAATCATTGCTACGTAATACAAATATAGTCATCACCTTTTATATCCTTTCACCATTGCTGATATTGGAACTCTTCCAAATAAGTAGCATTCCAAAATTGGATGTAGCCCTCTTCATAGTTTACCTACTTAATTATAGATTAACACTGGCTTATTTTTCTTTTATTTTTTCCCCTCCTGCTTTTAGATAAGGCACTACAGTTTAAAAGATTGCTCCAGCAAGCTATATAACAATATTTTCATTAATTGTTGTCATAGAAATATCTATCTTTAATCTCATTTATAAATTGACTTAGAACTCTATAGTATCTTGGCTAGACTTCCTTTAGTCACGTATCACTACAGTTTTGATGCTAAAATAAGAAACTGAGGAACTTGAATTATTCATGGGAGACTCCATTTAGGACTCACAGCTAAAACACACAGGAGTGTAAAAGTTCAGAGGTGGTGTTTTTTGGTTTTTGTTTGTTTTGTTTGATTTTTTTTTGTTTAATAAAAGAAAAAGCAACTTGAACCAGCTGAGTAACCTGTGGTAAGCTATAAATTGTAGATGTCTTTGACAAAGATGATAGAGATGAGCCAATGTTGTATAAACTGAACACTCAAGTTCTTAAACTGTCTGGCACACATACTTTCCCAGAAAAGTAACCAGCTTAAGGAATGCATTCTTTATTTCTCTTCAGCAATTCTACCATGGATGCCAAATATATTTATTAGAAAATGAGAGAGTTTGGGGCAAGATAATTTATATTATTCTTAAGCATAAATTCAAAATGAAAATATTCTGTAAGTTTTACACAATGACAATTTAACTTTATGATGCGAGTTTATGTAACATCAGCCTTACACCGGCATTGCATTGCAGAAATGATGAATTGCTGCAAAAGAGTAAAGGTAGCCTCCTGCATTTAGAGCCCAGCAGCAGGGGTCAGGAGATGCTAGTTCTGTTTCTTATCCTGCCTCTGATTTGATATATCACCATGGGAAAGTTTTTGAAAAAGACACTGGCCTTGATCCTGGAATAGGTGCTTTATGGGTAATCCTCTGAACAAACACTGCTTCTGTGCCTTTCTGACTCTAACAGAGGCTCCTATTCAAATGGAGCTCATTGGATGAGTAGGGTGATGGTGAAGATACCCCTCTTTGCACAGATGGAAGAAAAATCATAATACTTCCTTATGTAGCCAGGGAATTCATTTTAGAGTGTTCTGAGCTCTCAAATGGGAGAAGCTTGTAAAGTGACAATAATAGATTTTAACTGAAGAGCAATCTCTGGTGTCAGAAATGTGAATAGACCTTATCAAGGTGCATGAAATGCTGGGTAGGGATTTCTTATGCAAACTCTTCAGAGGGAAAGATTTCTCAAGAACAATGAATTGTAGGTAGCTGGAATATTGTATAGAGCCAGGATGACACAAAACAGAAATGGGAGAACAATTACAACAGATAAAATAATGGGAACAGAGAGACTCTTGTGGGAAATGGTAAAGTGTCAATCTTGGCTACAGTAGAGAAACAGCAGCTTGTTACTTAATGACAAAACAGACAGGATTTTTTTTTCTTCCTTGTTGAATGTCTTACAAAGGTAAAGGGAGTTTTAACTGAAGAATTAAATTTTGACCTCACAAAACTCTTAGGGCGTATGGTCAAGTAATTTGAATAGATGCAGAACTGAAACATAGCAGCTCATTGTTAGGCATACTCTGTGTGCTGTCCTATGAGAGTATTATCCAAAGGTGCTTTACCTCCTGAAGGTCTGATTCATCCCAGCAACAGGTTCGTTCAGTAAATGTTTTGTGTATACCAGCGTCACGTGGTTGAACATTCAGCTAAATCTATGTAATTGCTTCATGCAGCAGGAAAGAATTCTGCTCATTCAGTCATGAATAGCACATATGCAAAGTCTTTCTTGGGAAAGGGTGATCAGCTAATCTGAATTTCCCCATGACACAAGCTGTCAGGGTCACTGTAATAATTATACTCTTCATTAGTCTAGTTTGCTACTGGTACCACCTGAGGAGCTGTGGTAGTGCTGGAACACATCTTTCAGAGAAACATCAACTGTTGCAGTTGTAAGTTGTTCCAATGGTTTAAAACTGGCACTGGTTTTCTAGAGTGAAGTGGTCTGATTTCAGGCTGACTTCTCAGCCCTGATGACAGGGGTGAGAGTCAAAACGTTTGTGAGATATGGAGTTTTTTGAAATTACTTTTTATGCCAATGAAAAGTTGAAAATAATAATTTTCAGGAATTTATGGAGGAAAAAGTTGGAGAAGGAATAAAACAAGGGTAGAGAGCACATCTTTCCTTCTTGTCCCCAGTGTCTGTGGAGACTGAACATCTCAGTGACTGGGGTACAAACCCAGGATTTAAGATATTCTGATGCAATTCCATGCTGAGTAAGAGTTAGACCAGGAATTTGGAACTTGCTGGCTACTTGGGGCACTCTGGTACAGAATTGAACTGTGTATTTCAGAAAAACATAAAATTAATTGCTGAGTGACTTGATATATTGGCAAGGAAGTTTTTTTTTAATACTGTACTCTAGAATATTTTGCTAATGAGTTCAGAGGCTTTTATATAATTTTCTTTGTTTCATTTTCTAGAGGTGGGCAAAAAAAAGAAGTATTGTTATCATTACTTCTGCATTTCCCATGGCCCCAAAACCTAACTAATGACCAGCCTTGACAAGTTCATTTCTGTGGAAGACATTCTCTTACTTCCAATTCACTACCACCCACAGATGACACTTTACAAAATGTCACTGTTACATAATTGATAATCACTCAACAACTGAGAAAATGGAACTTGGAGAGAGGCAACATTTCTGTGTCCAGAGAGGAAATTCTCTTTCAGCTACTCCATCCCAGAGCAGATAAAGGTGAGTGTTGTACAAGTTAGGAAAAAGATCACTTTTGCATGGACGCATCTTTCCAAAATGATGAACATTAAAAAAAAAAAAGGCAAGAAGGAATTACCTATTTAATACTTACTAAATAAAATGATGGTCATCTCAAATATATCTTACCTTCTGGAGAACAAAGACCTTAAGAAAATCCAAAGTGAGCATTCCCTCACAGGAGATGCAATGTGCTGAAGGGGAATCTTGACAAATTTCAGTGGTATATTAAAGTTGGGACACTGGAGACAGGAAGTGTGAAAGATATGTTTTCCCCTCAGGTATTATGTATGGATAGTTGCACGGTAACTGGACAGTCATTGTGATTGTACAATCAATCCTGTTGAATTCCTAGGTGAAGGGTGCAGTTTTTAATAAACCTGTTTCTTAAGGCTCAGTCTTTTATCTGTTGTACAGAATAATGCATCTGGTCCTTCCCTCCCACCTTCCCCCTCCTCGCCCATCTCTGTGAAACTGTTAAAAGCACATTGGAATGGAAGATGTTATAGTCTGTTATATATATACCTGATATCAATTAAATTAGTGGCTCACCTGCTGCCATTCACAGAAAGCCTGATGGTAGCTTGGGAAAGCACCAGTAGTTACACAAAAAAGCAGGTGTGGATACACCTACGAGTGAGCCATTCACCAGCGTGGGATGAGCTGCAGCATAAGTGGAAGAGAAGGGGCCCCTGTTCACAGCCCCGAAGTACAAGTGACAAGTACTACTCTAATCAAGCAAGGTACTTACCTAGCATTTTTACACTGATATTTCCAAACTGGCATCCACAGGCACTTCCAATTCCTCTCATTTATTATTGAGGCTCCTCACAGCAGTGTACAGATTCCTTCTACTTCCTCCTGTGCTTGCATTCGTCATATGCATGACACCTTGGAACTGGTGTATGCATCCGTGATTTGTGCTGTGATTAACACATTATCAGCTTCCCCCTTTCTTGTTAGCTAAAAATAGTCCTGGCTATCCCTGCTAGTCTGTCGCTCAGGTGATGGAGATGGAGGCTGCAGGAACCTTCTGTAGCATTTGGCAATCAGGTCCATCTCTCTTGTGCGTTTCCCAGATCTTTCCGTGATCTCCTGGCATGGGTAATCATTCAGTGTTATTTTTTGATGTCTCTTGCTCAAAGAATTGGAAGAATTTCCAAGATACAGCCTACATTTTCTTCCCTTTCTGTGCCTTCACAGACACCAGCAGTCTCTCTATGTCCCTTTCCCTGCTTGCAATAATGTCCACCCAAGGCATGAAAGGCTCAGTTCCTTCTTCCTCAGTGGTGGCTGTTGTGATGGCAACCCACATTTTTACTAAAAAACCAGAATTTTAAAAACACCCAGAAGAGTAAAAGCACCAAAAAGAGTGCTTGTCATCTTGTATGACTCAAAAATGCCCAACAAAATTTTTCTGAAACTTGCCTGGGATATTCAGCTGTAGGGTGTAGGCAAGCAGATTAATGTTTTTGGGAAATGATGGATTTTGTTTTCAGATTAAGCTTGTATTTTAATACACATTCTGGAAACAGAACTTCAGGTTGGTACAAATATGAGGAGAATAAATATTAGAGATCAAATTAGCCTCGGAATTAAAATCTGCATATGTGCGTCTCTTTCCTTACCCCAGGCACTCACCTCTTGAAGCTTCAAAATCTTGAACTATTTGCAAAACAGAGCACTATAGAGAAAGGAATTCCTATGGTACAGAAATATGAGTTCCTGCCACTTCTTTTCCATGCTGTTTGCTGTCTCCAGAGTAAAAGCTTCTATTTCAGAGCTGTGTCAAGAACCATGAAGCGTTATAGCCTGACCAAGCATCGACCTAGCACTAAGCAAACTCCTAAACCCTGGAGACAAGTCAGTGGAGAGACTGAATAAACTTCTTTTCAAGATGTTGTCTCCAAACAGTGGCAACACTAGCACAACTTTGTTGTTCTTTATGTTCTCTTTGATTTCTGATATTGTTTAAACTTGTAGATTTTTTTAGCAATTTATGCATCTTACTTTAATAATTTTTTGCCTTCATTAGGAGTTCTATGAAGTCCTCAACCTGTTAATGCTTCTAAACCTTCCAAAAAAACCGGATCTTTCATCCTTTGACTTTGTATTCCATTGTCTTATCTACCCCATCCCAGAATCCCCTGAACCTCTTTCAGCGAGAAAAAAAAGTACATTCAGACCCTTTTCTGAAGCCTGTAGGAGTAGCAACTGAGCATGAGTAAATCAGCCAACCGGTCGTTTGACCGCACGCCTGAATATGAAAGTGTCTATTTTTACATGTATATAGAAAACCTTAATATCTGTAAGAAGAACAGTTGCAGTTACTCCTACTTAATCTATAAGTTACTGAATTAGAAATGTCCAATTTCTATGATGCTTCAAAGGGAGAAAATTACTGTAAGTGTCCCAGCTGAGGCATCTTCCTTCAATCCCCCTCAAATTCTTTTCCCATTGTTTGTGGCCCAAAGGTTGCCATGAATGTTTAGCAGGTGACAGCCTAAGCTTTTAATGTTCAGAAGTTTTAAGACTACAAAAAGTCACTGTTGCAGCGTGCTCTGGCTCTTTGCATGCAGTCAGTGGGATGGCATCTAGTTCAGTAATTAGATGAATTAGAATTCCAGAAAAATGCTTAAACTTGGTGTTGGTATTGAAAGCAAGGGGCTGTGTTGCTACTTACCTAGTGCTTTACGTTTTACACTGCTGTTTTGGGACAACCTCTGTTGTTTGAAGTCTTGCACAAGGGGGGAGCAAGTGTGGCATTGCTGCAAACCGACCCAGAGGAAGGCCCTCTGCCCCTGACGGAGCAGGTGTTGGGAGATGACACACTGACAAGAGAATGTGAATTTTCCTGTAGGCGCAAACTCTTCCCAGCCTCTTGGCATTTGTTACAAATGTGTGTTTGAAAGCCGTTTCAGATGTTTCAGTCCCTTTTCTCCTCTTTGTCTTCTTCAGATTCAGTCCTCATTTCCCCCTGTCAGTACAGCATCCAGAATACTTCCAGACATACACTGGGAAGTGTGACTGTTGTATTTTGTGCAGTTTTCTTTTTTTTTTCTTTCTAGAAGGAAAACAATGCAACTTCCTAAAGCATTCATCTAACCTGTTTGTGGGTACTGTACTTTATTTGTTGTTTAAATGAAGATGGAATAAGAATACTTGTGCCTGACATAAAAAAATGTGTGATCTGAAACTGTTTTCCTCAATTTGGGAAGCACCAAGTGCAGGTGTGCGTGACAGGGAAGGTAAATCCAAGGTTTTGGGACAGGTTTGTAAAAAGCATTATGTACAGACAGAGCCTTGGAATAGTGCTTTTCTTCTGTTTGTGCTTCCTTTGGGATCTGGCTTGAACAAATACGTAAGACCCTGAAAACTTTCAAATAAGGTTAAATGTGTGTGATCTTAGGCTCCAGGGATGAGTGGAATTAGTTGTGTAAGTTGGGTTTCTTTCTTTTCTTTTGCTTTTTTAATTTTTTCCTCTCCTAGTTTTTCCCTCAGACCCCTTTGACTTCTGGTCACGTGCAGGTCATTGGACTGCAGGGCTGTTTAAAGTTAGTGTACGTTGTAGATCTGTGGGCTTACATCTTCAGTTAGGGTCAATGCCACATGGCAGAGCTGGCTCCCACCAAGCAATCTGGCTGAGTCTGATTAAACCATCCAGATATTTTTCACACCTTAGATGTCTCCACGAGCTAGACAGGTTTATCATGTAGGAGTTCACTAATGCCCCCAGGAAATAACTTGCTACTACTAAAACATATTTTGCATCCAACTTTAGTCTGCTGAGTGTTCAGTTTTGTTATGGAAATGAAACTTTTAATAGCTAACGAATGGGTCCCTACACTCTCTTTCATGGAAAGCAAACTTGGTAACTTCATGTGGTAAAGCTTCACTACTGGGGATGGGGGAGTACTGCTCTTGACATCCCCAGGCAACAAAAGGCGCCACGGGGCAGCATGTAGCACAGGGGGAGAACAGGAAAACGGCTAATCCCAGCCAGATCCCATTGCAGAACATCTTACTATCTGGCTAATCAGGATAAGTGCTGAAAAGCTCTGAGTGTGATGTCAGATTTATTTCACGATGAACAGGGAAGATCTCTTGATCCTCAAACACTTCAAGTAAAAGTTAAAAGGGGGGGTGTGAGGTGCGGGGGAGGAGGCGGAAAAAAGATATTGCGCTTTTTTTCTTTTTTTTTCCAAGTGTGATGAACTGTTTTCTCCTCTAAGTGTTTTAAATAGCGGCAGTGTGAAAATTACATTTGCTTTGAATAATTGCTAGCGTTTTTCCCATTGCAGTCCTTCTATCTGGAAGCTTTGTATCTAATATTGCTCTTGCCTGAAACTCGGAGGAGCAGTGTGAATGGAGCGGCAGGTCCATTTTTAAAACAAAAAATATTTTGTAATATTTTATTTGCTCAACAGTTCTATGCTGTGGCAACACAGGCTTACGCAGCACTTTATAAGCCTAGGCCCAGGTCCAACAAAGGCTTACATCGTGTATGTTTAACTTTACGCTGACTCCAAAGGGAATATCATGTGTGATACGGACTGAAGGTAAGGCCCATTTCCTGCCCTGAGCAGCTTGCGAGTGAAGTAAGACAAGACCCAGGACAACCATGCACGAGTAGGAGTCTTGAACAGGGAAAAGATCCAAACAGGGGAAAAAACCCTTCTGGAAGGGATTTTTAAGGAGGGAGGACAAAAATAAGTGGATTTTTCATGTTGCGGGTCAAGGCCAGTGAGAGGGAGAGCTGGAGGGTGGCAGGGAGACCTTGTGATGGGAGGACAAGGCAATGGCTTGAAGAACAGGGTGCTTCTTAGGAGATGGGATGCAGGATAGTAAAGGGTCTAGTGCGGTCTCTTGGTTTTATCTGTTGACTAAATAAAACTGGTTGACACTTCAGGGTATTCATTTTTATTCAGTCTAATGAATACTGTCAAATCCTGAGAACAGCTTGTGGAATTCATACATAATTGTTTCACTGATGAAGAAACCAAGGCAGGGAGACTAATGATTCTCCCAAGACCACAGAAGGAACGTCATAATTAAAAAAAAAAAAAAAAAAGGAAAGAAAAGAATCTCTTTCCCAGGCCTTGGCTAAGCCACTAATTCATCTCTGAACAGAGGACAGTATTTACAGAGGTGCTGTATTCTCATTTTTAAATGATTTAGGCACCCCCAAGAGTTTAAGTGTCACTGAAAGGCAGTGGTATGCCTGAAAGTGTAGATGAACTTTAAGAAGGAACTTTAGACTCATAAAGACACCTAAAAAAGATTATCTGATGTCTGAAAAGAATAGCTAATAGGAAATTATAGACATTTTCTGTCATAGATACTGCTTGGCTGGATTGTGCTCTGCTGAAGGTAAGTAGATCTGGTCTGGTACAACTGGCTGAAAAAAAATCCTAATAATTCCCAGCTTGTCAGTTCTATCAATCTATCAATCACTTCCAGCAAGTGTCCTTCTCTACTGCTTTGTCTTTGTAGCCACATTACCCAGGCTTGTTTCAGCATACAGTAGCACTTCCTTTTTTTCCTCCCCTACCAGTCAGTTTGGAAACCAGGTTCTAGTTGGCAGCATCTTCCCCTTGTGTGGGTAACACTAGGAAAAAATGATTGTTAACTGTAGATGCTCTGTTTAGGGAAACAGAATCCTTTCCCAAAGATATATATCACTTTCCAACTTAGTCATGTGCACACCCATGCCTGTGCATGAACTGCATTTCTGTTGAATGATGCACACTCCCATTTCATTCAGGTGGAGCCCTGGTAATATCTAATAAGTATCTGCTTCTAGCTATTTTGAAGAATATGCTCTGAATCACCTGCTGTTCAGCAATATATCCAATATGCAAACAAATTCACTTAAAACCACTGTATGGATAAGTACTTACAGGAGCTGCAAACTGTATGCAGGATAAGTTGTTTGGAGAAAGCTTCTACCTGTTTGAGCAGAAAGATTGTCTAAATGACTCACAGTCCTGGGGGACTGTGCACTGCCCCACATTACTACAGGGTTTACTCTTCCCTGGGACAAAGTGCAGTGGTGGAGGAGCTACAGAAAAAGCGGTTCAGCAGAGGGAAGACCTCTTGGCATGTGTTTGCATGAGCACTACCGCTAGTTTTAGCCAAAGGTTAGGGAAAGCAGTCTTTTCAGCAGCTCTGCATTCATTCCTGCCTTTGCTTTGCTGAATCAGAAATATCATCTGGTTGCAACTTCACTCATAAATCTGGTGATTTGAAGTGTGGATCAGGTATGTTCTAACAGGAAAGGGCATGGCATGCCTCATTGCCTGTGTCCAGAGCAGGGGCCAGATGATCTGCAGGTGAGATCTGGGACATGTGTGAATCTCTTGCATTTGGACATATGGGAGCTCTACCTGAGCAAGCCCTTTGAGACTGGGCCCGAAGTGTTTGAGTGAAACCTTATGTTATGAAAGGTCCCTGTGTAGTGTCCTTTGGGAAAGGGCTTAGTGTGCTCATTTGCATATCTATACCCAGAATGCTTTTCCAGCTCATTGCTGTTTCATAGCCGCACTGGTGTCAGTGCTACAGAGCAGCTGAAAATGGCTTGATGTGCTTCTGCGTGCTGCTACTTTTCCTCTGGAGCAAAAGAAAGGGTGTCTGTCTGGAAGGAGAGGATGAGACAAAATGCCCCTATCTTCCCCCACAGCATGGGTAGTCTCCCGGCCACCCAAACAACCGGCAAGAGCTGCTAAGGGGACAGATGCTGGTACTCAAATTCGTAAGCTGCCTGCAAAATATCGTCGCGCTCCCAGGCAAAGACGCAGCTGTGTGAAATTGCGAACCTTTAACGTGATCCCACCTCCCCGCCACAGACAGTTCGTGGCAGCTTGGAGAAGCGCTGAGGGTCTGGAGACATAAAATCCAGACTCTTGTGTGTGTTATGGGGAAGAAAATATGGTAGATTCTGCATTGAAACATCAAATGTGGCAATTGCGAGTCAATCTGTTAATGTTAAAAGCGCTGGGGTCAGGTGTGAGGGCTACAAAGCATCCTACCGTGGTGCAGAATGAGAGCCCAAATGGAATAGAGCCTGACCAAGTGGTCATCAATTCCCTTCCCTGACAGGCAAGGGCTGTGCCTCGTAATGAATACACTGGTTAGAGAAATATCCTTGAAGATTCAGCGTGCAATGATTTGCAAGTTGTAGCCTGAGATAACTCAGAGGAAGTACTATATAAATGTCAAGTTACTCTTAATATACTGGTGATGGTACTATACACTGGTGGTGGTACTTTTTCAAAGAATTGTCACTGAAGTAAAATTAACATGCAAAAGATATGGCAAATCTACTAGCAAATTATGTAAATATTTTGCAAGGGGCAAACTTTCAGTGCCAGGCGTGAAAATTGGGTCACAATTCCCATTAACAATTACACAGCCTGCGTGCCTAATTTTCCAGGCACCATGCTGAAAATTCACCCCACGTTATGGAAGCAATTAATGGCTTAAAATTCTTTTTAGGCCAGTAAATGTGTAGAAGTGTTGATAGCCTTTTCTGTGTGGCATTTAATGAGCTATAATCTGATAACTAGATTAGATTGTTCTCTCATGATATCAACAAAGATTGCTTTATATCATTATTATTGCTATTTAAATACTACAGCAATGCCAGATGCAGGGATCAGAGCCCTGTTGCGCTAGGTGCTGTACAAATATCTGTGAACATGTGGTCTCTTCACTGAAGACAGATATAATAACTACTTTGCTATTCTGGTCTGCTTAGGCACCAGGGAAATGCTGAAGGTTCCCACACAGTATGAATCTATTAAAAAGATAATCTGAAGCTATTTTGGTTTCTCATATAGAGGATTTTTTTTTTCCTTTTCAATGCTTACACATGACTTTCATTAGCATTAAATGTGTGTGGAGGGAGAGTCGCTCTTAATGTTTGTAGCTCTGTACCTATCCCTTTCATATCAGTTAAATCCCAGCGAATATAACTGTTTGGTAATTGTCTGGTATTTAATTAAAATACAATAACCCCTTTCCAGAGACGCCAGTTGTGAATCTGGTGGCCCAGTCATAAAGATGCTAATTTAATGAATATTCATAAATCATGAATATTCATAGAGTGTCAGGGATGTTCTTTTGTACCCTGCTGCTATGCCAGGTCTCGCTGGCACAGCAGACGGCACATGTTGAAGGAGCTTTGCTCCTAGGGGAGAAGAGAAATATTCACGCTGGAGAGGACGAGTGTCTGGGTGTAACTCTGAGTGGAGGCGCTGGAGGAGAGGCGACGGCTGGTGAGGAGCGCATCCGACCCGCCAAGTGGGATGCGCAGTCTCGATGTGGCTACCAGGCAGCAGGATGCGTTTCTTCCCAGGGCTATTAATACCTTTACAGCTGACGTACAGCTCTGGCAAAGGTCAACCTTTGCAGTCACAGTGGACACAGCCACCTGAGCAGAGCCTGTGTGCTGGGATTCACAATTACTCTTGCCCTGGCCAGGCTGCACATGGGGAAAAGGGACTCTAGGAAAGTACCTTAAAGCACAGCAACCTGCTGCAGGTGGTAGGTCTGCCCTCCCCAAGGCTGCAGGGATGAGAGGGGTTTATGCAGCAAAGTCTCTCTTACCTAGGATGTTCCAAACTGCTCCTTGTACTGGGGTCTTTCCCCAGGGTATCCAGGGATTTGGCAGCCTCCTTGGTCAGTGTCAGTGACCCTGCTGCAATACTTGACACTGATGTTGTAGCCAAATACGTCTTACATTGATTTTGAGATGTGTAGTGGAATTTAGTGATACGTCTCTATTCCTCAAAAGAAAAAAGAAAACAGTCACGGGAAATTGTGTTTTATCCAGTCACTTGTGATGCTGCTGAACCAAATCAGTGTCCCTCCACAAAATCCATGCTTCCCTCATGACATGGTTTATGGAAACTGGGTGTTTAACCTATCCCTTGGAATCCCTCATATGCCTTCTAAGGAGCATGCAAGGGAGCCAGCCTTGTATTCATTGCTTCTACAGGTTTCAGTTGCCCCCATACTCCCAGGTTGATGGCTGAAATGTGCTTGAATGCAAATGCTGTGCGCCCTTATGGTGCCTGTGTGATGCCAGCGAGGCGCTTTGCCGCAACTTCACGTTGTGAGGCACATACCTTTGGGTGCGGAGCAAGCCCGCTTCTCACCCCGCCGCACACTGCTGGGATGCAAATTTGTTCTTGTGAAAAAATGTCAGCGCATAGAGTTGAGATGTTCACTCTGGCAAAGTGTAGAGCAGGAGTGAGCACCCGTCCCTGTGTCCGGGCTGAGATGTCAGAAAGTTTGCAACCCCCGAGCAGCATCGGTTCTCTGGGATCATGCTGCCTCTCCCCCAGGGCCACTGCAATGCTTTGTGCGAGATTCTTGCAGCCCCCCTATCAGCACTAAAAATGTGTTCACAAAAACTGACTGGGAAAGGAGAAGGGAAGAAGAGCTGCCGGTGCTATCCAAGAGAGCTCTGTTTTCTCTGGTAATTTATTTCAGCTAATACGCTTCTCTAATAGCTGCCGGCTCCAATCTTTGCTTACATAAACGCTTATTTAAAGCTCTTACGATCAAATCATTCATCTGGACTCAAACTCGCTTCTAAATTCGTGCATGTAAATTTTATTCATGGGCCCAGCTGTGTTCGTGCCGAATTTGCATTTGTGCATATGAATGTGTTGTTTTTTCCCTCTGTCAGCATACAACCACAGGCTGCAGCTGAAAATATGGACCTAGATTTCAAAAATTTTAATGACCGTACACTGAAAGTTTTAGTTCCTTTCCCCGGAGCTGGTAAACTTGTCTGCATAATCCTTATCTTTATCCTTTGCTTTTGGGAGCTTGCTAGTGTATGTGTCTGAAGACTTGCTTGCACGTGGTGTTCAAATAAAAAATGAGACTTTGTTTTGCCAATATGGGTATTGACATGAAAGGGCAATTAACTTTTTGTCTTGCTTTTTATGCAACTAATCCTTCCTTCCTGCCTGCCTATGTTTGTGCCACATCAGTTTGTCTACCAAAAGCTTGTTTTGAGAAGAGCTGAAATTTATTTTGTTTGGCGGGGGGGTGGCAGGGCAAGTAATCAGTGCACTGGAGGAAAAATACCTTTCTGCCTCTGCAAGTAGTGTAAATAAATACCATTCACAGAAGGAAACAGTAGATCAGTCTTGCAGAACAATTTGGATATCTGATGTATGCAGCATGAGTAACCCCACTTAGTGCACTACCAGGAATGTGAAGCAGCAGAGTTGCTGCAGGTTCCCCACAACTGTTCATCAGAAGGGTCTTACAGGATCCTCTTCCTGATGCTGTATGTATAGGATTGTGGTGAGCATCTCCCATTCACTATAATGCTCTTTCCTGATTGTCCAAGAGGGGATTACGTGGGAACCCAGTTAAATCAGGCTCTGGTAAAAAGTTTGTTGAATAAACTTACAGTAATTTCTTAACTTTAAGTAGTTACAAACTTGTTAAAAATCAAGAACCTTCGTAATCTGTTGGGTATGAAAATATTGTACAGCAAATCAATTTGAGGATACTAAAACTCACACAAGTTTCTGAAACAGGTAAGCTGAAAGTGAGCATAATCCTGAGTAGAGCAAAGACTGAGTCAAGAAGATCCCAAGCACTTTGCATGTAAGGGTTCTCCTGAGAGACATTATTTCACATAAATTGCTTCTCTGCCTTTTCACGTGTCATAGGCTACTTGTTAGGGGATGGGGTTTAGGTAACAGTGTAGATTTTACCCTGGGGAATGCAGATGCATGTCACAGATTGTTCTAGATAAGTGAAAATTTACGCATCTTCAGTGCTAAAGTGCTGTGCGGGAGCTGTAGGCACTGGGAGTGAAAGGCACAAAGAGGTGAAGACCCCAGCATCATCCTTTATCATCGTTATAATTCTCTCCTCCTATGAGAGATATAGGGCACTCATCATTTTGCTAGAGTCTTAGGACTTTGGAAGGAAAGGAAAGGAGGTACTTGCTAAGCTTGTGAGAGTCTGAGGGTATTTAACTTCCTTTGGCATCTGACAAGACTGTAGGAGTTTTGGATGATGACGACCAGTAATGTCACAGGCATGTGTTGGAAGCACACTTCCCCTCAGTAACAGAGTCACTTTTGGAAAGCTTTAGCTGAAGTGGTTAGACTAGGGTTGAACAGTGATTAAATGACAAAGCTGAAAACAATCCTATTTCTGCTTCCTTTGCTGCTTAGACTGTGCAAGATATGTAATTATATCAGAAACGTGGTATAGGAAGTGGGACTATTCCCCACTTGAACAAAAGCTCTGCGTTTGAGATGGAACTCTGCCTCTTTTTTTTTTCTTTTCTTTGTGGTTTTGGTGTGGGTTTTTTATGACATGCTGAGCTGTAGCCTGTTTTTGTACTACTGACTTGACAGCAGTACAGAGCTGCGGTGTCCGTGCACTGGGATTGCATGCAGGAAAGCGTGGAGGGTGGAGTGAGAATTCCTTTCGTTCACAGTTTGCACTATGCTGAGGGCTGTAGAGCATCTGGGATATCCCTTACCTTGTGCTTTTTTGCCTTCACAATTTTGGATGAATGAGTTATTCCTTGAAATGAGGCCACTTAACTCTTCAGTGCAGTCTTTCCTAATAGGTTAAGTTCCCAGCCCCGTAACCTTCGCAGACAACATCTGAGTTGCCCTTAGTCACAGAAATACTCTAACATTTGTCAGTGTGACTAATCTGAGTTGTAAGATTACATTATTAAAGCTTTAATGAAAAAAATTTCTATTGAGATGTATTTTACATGGACTACTCATATCCTTTTGCTTAATAATCTGAAATAAAATCATATTTAGAAAGGGCTCAATTATGTATCTATTCAGTGTTCCTAACTTAGATAATGATTTCAGTGGGATGTCTTCATCCAGAATCTTCTCCAACTAAGATGAGGAACAAAAGATAATCTTCAAAAATCAACATTTTCTGCTTTAGAATCCAGTAGTGCTTGTTTGAAGAAATAGTAGTTACAGAAGGGAAAATGACAGTCTCTTTAACATATACTTAAGTATGGTAAGTGCAACGATGAAAGCAGACATAAGGAGTGAGAAAGATATAAATGGAAAGATTAATGACAGCATTAATTTATTTGCATCTATCATGTAGAAGTTATTTGCAACACTAAAAAGTAGCAGTTTGTGAAAGGCAATGTAGTAACCTAATTCTCATCTGGGTATTAAACTTAATACGTGTAATATTTCTACGGTTTCACCTGCCTCCCTTCCTTTTTTGTTCTCTGCCTTGGAAATTACAATGCCCTTTTGTATTCTTATTCATGGGATGGTGAGCAATGCTTTGACCTCCTTTGCACTTTAGACATGAAGCATGTGCCTTACGTTGTCTGATGAGCACAGCCGTCTTTGTGCCAGTTAGAGGGGAAAAAAAATAATCATTTGTGCCATCAGGTAATGCAAATTATTTCTTGGAAAGTATTGCAGAACATGGGCCACTACTGGATATTCTCATTTGTGTTGCAACTCCCAATTCACTTGGTATCCAGGCATGAGTTCACCTGGGTTCTCAGGGGGTGTGTTTTCTCCCTTGTCTGTGGGGTGGGCGAGGTCTGCACGTCACCTCGAGGGACCACAGCCCCGCGGGTGCCATCAGACCAGGGCAGCAGCTGCTGCCCTTTCTGCTGCGGGGGATCCTTTTGCAGTTTCAGGTAGCAAACCTGTAGTAAGGATCAGTTCGATGCCAGCTGACACAAAGAGGAAAACTGTGTTTCTTTGAAGCTGCGGGGGCTGGGCAGGAGGAGCAGAAGAGTTATTAGACTGACACAGAGTAATTGCCGGAAGCAGAATTTGGCTGAGCCTCGTGGTTCCTGCTGGGAGCACCTTATGCAGTTTATATTGCAGTTATAGATTTTTTCTTGCGATATCGTTTACCTTAAATGACCATTGCCTCCTTAAATGACCATTGCCTGAAAGACAGCATATAATGAGATAATGTTCATCCTGACACCTTCCTGGGTAATGGCTCAATGTTCAGTCAGGAAGAAAAATTCACTCTGACCAAATTACCTCTACAAAAATCTGATACCATTTTCTTTTTTTTTTTGTCTTAGAGGGTTTGTATTCAAGCACTGTCCAAACTTCAGGGAAAATCTCACGTGTTCACAGTCTAACTTAATACTTTGAAAAGAGAGACAACCCATGAAACAAATGGACAAAATTATCTTGGCTCAGTATTTATTCATTGTTCAAAAAATTAAACCAACAGAGGTTCCCTTGCCTTTGGAAAGAGATGATCTTTTTGATAAATAATAGCTTTTCCTTAAAAAAAAAGGTGAACTTGAGTATCAATTCCAGAAGACCAAACTGTTATAGCAGCAAGGCCATTAGGCTACAATTTGTCTTATAACAGATGTTGTAGAGTCTTGTCACTTCAAATGCTAAAACAGATGGGATATACACTTAAAAATGTACTAGAAGTATTTAATTTCCTTTCCAGCACAGGAGATTTCTTCTCTCTAAGGTCTTTGATGCTCTTTGCCTGTTTGTTAAATCCTGTTGCATTGGTTGGTATGGTTTAATCTCCTCGGAAAGCTTTGTCTGAGTTTGTGTTCTAATACAATTAATCTTGAATTGCTTTGGTTTTGCCAAATGAGACACAATTCCATTTCAAGATGACTTTTTATTAACCTCATTCAAAATCCCTTGTAAACTTGCTATTATCACATAGTACAAAATTGTAGAGGCAACACAATATCTGGCACTTATTTTCAGTAGTTATGAGTTTACTTTAGCCAAATGCATACTATACATGTCTGTGTATTAAAACAAAATCCTAGGTAATCTGCGATACTCATATGCACTTTAGATTACAAGGCTACCATACATGTTGTAATGTTACTGTTGTTTACCATAACTGTGATTTCTCATCATCTGCAGGAAAGCTCAGCTGAATTCATTGGACTCCATATCGGGTTTTCTAATCCAGTGCAGATGCTTTTTTAAAGTCTAGGGATTATCAAGTCAATCCCCAGATGAACTGGGAAGTTGTTAAGTGAAAATGACAGTCCTATAGTGGTGGAGGAGCAGGGGTCTAAAGACTTTGAATGATTCTCCCCAAGACACACAGTGGGAAACTGGGAGAGCCTGTATTGACTTTCATGAGCTGGACTTGGGTGCTTAACCTGAGATTGCTGAATAGTGGATATTACAGACAGATCATTGCTTGTGCCTACAGTTCATACCACATAATCCAATTTCTTCTTTTTTAATTAACTCTCCATGTGTGGCTTGTATTTGTTTTCACAAGTCAGTAGAAAAACCCTGATATTACCAATGTCAGTTTAATTCTTGCTCTATTGTAAGGTATGTAATACTGTGATAAAATTTGCTTTATAAATGTCAGTGTAATGTAAACACCTTTAAAGTGCTCTGTGCTAAGGGTATATTGGGTCTTTCTTGATAAATTAGGGGAACACATTGGCTGTATGAAATGACATTCTTCTTTTCATGTCTTGAGAGATTTTTAACATGCATGTATTTAAAATCAAATCTAGAAGGAAGATTCTAGAATCAAGGTACCTTACATTAACTTGGGCTTGACAGCTTCACTCTTTGAGCCCTTGAAGGACAGCCACAAGTACAGCAGTTCATAAATGCTTTTTTCTTGTTGTTCCTTTTCTTTCTGGGCTAGGAATCCCAATTTTGGAAATCAGTAAATAAAAGCTTTTTTATTCTCTTTCTGTCTGACAATTTTAATGAATTCATTTTCTAGAGGGTAGACCATGGAACACCTATTTATAATTTCTGCTATCATGTCACTGGATGCTCTTCTGCCTTTACTACTGCCTCACCAGTTTAACTTAAGTTTTTGTACTTTGAGGATAAAAATTAGGCTATTATAAGCTTTGTACTTACATGAATTTGTACCTTCAGTGGATTTCCTTAGTGTAATACTCAAGTCAAAATGGATTAGACCATTTTCCAAATAGATGCGTCCTTTGGAAGGAGAAAACTCCAGGGGATGTTCCAATGCACTGAGCTGTTTGGTGAAAATGCAGAGTAAGAGTTCAGAAGATAATTCCTGAGCTAAGATGAAGGTGGTGAACAAGATGTTTTGCATGTAGCTACTATGGTTTCCAGTTCTCAGATGCTGCTTCATTATTACCATCTTCAACTTCATGGTCTTGAGGGGCACTTGGTATTTGTGGAAGAGAAAAAAAAAAGTTGCCATTTTATAGAAATGACAGTTGCTCTCAAATTTTATTTCCTTTCCAGTTGCATGTATAGGAACGTGGTATGCTGTTGCTTTTTTGGTTTGGTTTTTTGTTCTTTACTTTTAAAGGTAGCTTTTTCTTAGATATTACTTGAAAGAGTAACACAATTCAAAGTAATAAAAGACCTAAGAAAGTTTATACTTGCCATTCTTCGAAGTGTACACAAGTAGAGCAAAACTTTGCCACCTCAGAACATTCAGTCATCCTCAAATAATTTGTTTATTAAATAAAATATTGATCTCATGTTTATTTAAGCTTTTTACCGTCCATACTTGTCCCATGAAGTTTTTTAATTATCTACCGTGTGAGTCAAGTAGTAATTGAGCTGTTAAAGCTTCACATGGTTAAAAACTTATGTTAAGAATTTATTAGCAGCTTACAGTGACTGTTGGAAAGATACTAGGTACTTGAAGCTGATGTGATTTGTGTACCACAGAAAGAATTACGGGAAGAGTAAAGTTGTGTAAGGTTGCCAAAGACTCCACTGAAAAGGATGAGGCTTATAAAGAATAAGTTGTAGGCCTTTTTTCCCCACACTTAAGTAGTTAAAACAATTTAAACACCAAATTTAAAATGAGAAAAAGATTTTAAAAACACATGTCCATGCAATCGAGAACCTATCAATAGCTTTGCATCTAAACTTTAAAGGTGACTTCTGTAGAAACCATTTAGCCAGAAGCAAAACACCTAATCTTGCCTGAACCTCACAAAATAACTGGTTTAAAATTGAAGAACAAATAGGAGTGCAGTTTGATTTTTTTTTTTAATATTGCCTGCATAGCAAGAATACAAAAGCAACTACGTGCATAAAACACTTCTCTTCATTCTAAATATAGCAGCACCCACTTGAATATTTCATACAAGAATAACCCATATAAAAGGAATAAATGAAGGCAAAGACAATATTGGTAGGATATTGTTTTTAGATGCCATAGCTTTTAAATGAGTACCTATTAAAAGTGCTAACTCCTTGTATGAATAAAAACCTGATAGACCTGTGTTTTGTGGGCTACTGGCTAAAAACTTTTAGAACAGAGACAGTACACATAAATTTAAGTTGAAAAAAACCCAAAGTAAAACCTTGTGCATGCTTCTCTAGTTTAGATTTTTTTTTTTTTTTTTTCGGTAGCTGACCAGTTCAGCTGTGATGGGTTGCAATAAAAGGAAGATGTAAACATTGCCCTGTTTTACCCTGAGCCCAAGATGGATCAGGCAGCATTGCCAGGCAAGAGCCACGGGGTGAACTGTCTCCCCTTTGGCAGGGGGAATGGAATATACTTTGGTGGTTTTGGTCTAAATGTCTTTGAGGAAACATCCAGGGTCATGTTAGGAAACTGCTTTCCTTCCCAGAGGTTCACTTGTCTGGGGTCCTGCAAGGTTTCAGGCTGCTCCACTGACACGCATTGCGTTGGCACGGGATTTCTGAGGAACACAGCGTGGGATGCGCTAGGTGCAAAATTTACACCAACCTGTACATTTCCTCCACCACCTAGCTCAGATGCTCCAGTTATGTCTCAGAGGATGTTTGGAGCATAACACTGAAAATGCTGGCAGGAACTTGACACAACTAAATGAACTGAGCCTTAGACTCAGGCCAAAGTGACAAGGAATGCTTGAGTCTGCCTTGACCAGGACCACAGAGTGTTTCCTGTGTGCAAGCTGGAGACTTGCTGGGTTCTTGACTGGAAATCTGCTTTGCAACTCTTGGAGTGGCCCCACTTGGGGTTGGGGAGAGCAAGTGGGGAAGTGTCTGCTGTGTGAGAATGACTTAAAGTTTAAAGCTCACAAATTTTTGACTAAGTGTCTTGAATATGCTGCTGTAGGCTAACAAGGAGATATGAAGGAGAAGGGGGGTCAGCAAAGATCACTGGATAATATAAAAGAAAGGTGAGACATATCCTGAGGCCCAGACTGTGTGGGTGAGAAAAATCTTATGAAAAGGTGTAAAGATAAAAGGGGCTATGATTTATTGCAAAACACCAAGCCAGGAAGGTCAGATCAGTTACAAATTTTCTGAAATTAATGAGTGTTTTATAGACACCTCCTGAAGAAAAAAAACCCCACTAGAAAATGGATGATTCAATAAGTTCTAGGAAGGTAGTGGGGTTTAGTCTTGATTTTTTTTTTTCCTTTTTTTTGCTTGTTTATTTTATAGAATGGAGAAATGCATGAAGAGGAAAGGGGTTTTCATATTTTATATTTTAGACAATGAAGGTGAAGTAGCTGAGAGCACAAAGGCAATAGGCAAGTTGGGTGAAATTGAGCATGAAATGAGATTTCACAATCTTTGTGAAGAGATGAGGAGGAACAACAATGTAACAAAAATGGACTTGAGAGAATGATAGCCAAGATTTCTCCAGAGGCAAATTTAATACTTGAAAGCAAAGGTGAATTAGCTGCCAGATCCTCAAAGATGTGGTATTATGGTACAAGCACAGGAAAATCCAATACAAAGATTAACTTGGCTAAAGAGCTGAGCTTTGGACAGGGAACAGGAAGGAAATACATCAGAAGGGAAGAATGAGTACCCCAAAATGGCACAAGTATGTAGGGATGAAAAGAAGGTCCTGGCACTAGATTCAATGCCAGCGAACTAGTTAGACATGCCAAAGTGAGGAGGAATCATCCTTACATTAGGAAGAGGGCAATCTAGACAAGGATTGCTGCTTTGCTTACAGGAGAAAGCAAGCTGCTAATGGAAGAATCTGAAGAACTTTTTTTTAATCCTTTCCTGTTTTTTTCTTTTTAATCAAGAGCTCATTAGGAAAGTTGCTTGCTTTCATATTAGTAGTACTATTAAAACTTATAGAAAGGGGATACAATCTTAGCCAAACATTGAAATGACCAAGTTAGGGAGTTACAGATGAGTCAGGTGTTTTCAAATGGACTGGTTGTGATGGACTTTGTTCCAGGATATTTAGGGGTTTGCCTAAAGCAGTCTCAGAGCCATTAGTGTTTTCTTTGAGAGCTCATTTGAGATAGATGAGGTGGCAGAGGCTGGAAACAGAGCATAGCGTCTTTCATTTTGAAAAAGGTGAGGAAAAGAGGAGTCAGAGGATTACAGACTGACCAGCGTTAACTCCAGTCCATGAAAAAATTCTGGGAAAAAACCCAAAACAACAAACCCACAAACAAAAAGCTGAAAAATTTGAAAGCAGCTGAAGGATAACAAGAAAGTGAAAAGATGCCAGCACAGATTTGTCAAGAATGAATTGTCAAACCACTTGTATTTCCTTGTACAGCAGGGTAACAGACTTGATGGAAAGGGAAGAAACAATTGACATAGTCTCTTCAGTGTAGAGAGGTCTTCAATATTGGCTTGCATGACATTCTCTGAATCAAGGGAAACCTGGACTAGATGAAAATGCTGTTAAGGAGAAACAAAACTAGCTGTAAGAGTTCTCTGAAAAGCTCAGCTGTGTGCCCAGCACTCATTGGACCATGACCTGAGTGATGCAATACACATTATACATGTTAAATTTACAGAAGACTGAAAGTGAGAATGGAAAGCTTTGTGAATAGAGAAGGGCTTTGAGAAATGGGGAAAAGGGTCTGTAACAGTACGCTGAAACTTTGTAAAATAAGTACAGAAGAATGGTAGTTCAGCAGAAACAATAAACTGCAGGAACACAAGGTGGGGAACAACTGTTTAGACAGCATTTCTTTGGAAAAATTACAAACCAAGCATGAGGCAATGTCATGCTGTTGCAAAAAATGGCAAGCATCATCTTGGAATTCATAAATGGCAATATAATCTGAAAGACATGTGAGGTACCTCCTCTGCTATGCTTAGCACACACCTTCCAAAAACAATGTCTGCTTTGGGGATACCCTTGTCCTTCTAGGAAGATGTTGATCACTTGGAGACAATCCAGATAAGAGTAATGGGCTTTGTCACCATGTCCTGTCAAAATGTAATAGCTGTCATAGAGACACATGAGGATGGATGCTCTTTGGTCTAGCTCGGGGAAGACTCTTGTGGGGTTCTACCAGTAGTCTTCAAGCATGCAAAATGATGGTCGAGAGAGAAAGAAGTGGGGTTTATTTTGTGTAGAATTAAGTGGGATGAAATAGTTGTTAGGAAGAATTGGATACTAGGAGAGAGGAAAAAAAAAGCAGTTTTCTGAAAATTCATGCAGTGAAATTCTGGAACAGACTGTCACCTCTGTGGCTGCAGGCCATTAAGAAGAGGAATGACAAAATTTATAGCTGGTTGTGTCTTGGAGCAAGAAGTCCTGCAGACAGGATCCTCAGTCCTACTTTCTGCAATTCCACAATTTCTCTGCTAATGATAACCATCCATCTTCTGTAAATACTTGGAAGGGATGAATCATTGTGGAATTGCTGTTGTTCTAGGACTTTACTCTGGAGAATTTCTGCTACAACAGTCATGGCCGTCAATATCAAAGTGAGGTAGAAAGTGCTTTGGGCAGGCACTTTGATCCAGCTCAGGCCTGTAACAGATTACACAAAGCAATAGGTTTTTCCGGCTGTTCTGAAACTCCTTCCTGTATATTTGCAGATAATTAGTCTATCTGTCTGTGTCTTTCATGTACTGTGTTGATGAAACCTCTGAGCAGTACATCTAAATTACTAGAAAATTGTTTAATTCAGTGCTGGTGTATCGAGTTTTAAATCAGGTTAAATCATATTCTTTTCTTATTATCCCAGTCAAACTGTTCGTACTCCTTTTAAATTCCTTCGCTGTGATTTTGATTCTCAGTATCCCAGATTAAAGCTCTTTATCCATACCTTCATACTTTCTCTTTTGCAGTTTCAGTGCAGATTTGCATAGCAAAGGAGATACTTGTGTTTCTCCTGACCTCATCTATATTCTAGTGCACAGTGTGCACTTATATGATAGTTTATTCCGGGATGATGAACAGATGCAAAAGTGTCTTCAATTGTCTCTAGAAATTAGCAATGGTCAATACATCCTGCAAACACAATGCTGGATGCTGTGGTGCATGCAAAACATGCATGGCAGGCAGAGCACATAGCCTTTTCCTGCCTCTAGCACACTTCATTTAATTTTAATAGTAGAAGGAGATGTGGTATCTTTTGAACATAGATATCCTTGTGGGCTAATGTAAGGCTTGGACAATAAGAGTTTTGCATAGGAGAATTTGGCTTAACCTGTCAGTCTTCCAGAGATTAACAACTTCATCAGCTACTGTTGATATTGACAGTCAGTTGCTAGGCTACATGTTTACTGCTAAATGAATAGGCGACTTGGGGCCAGTGTGAATATTCAACAGATTGGCAAATAAGTAAAACGTGCTGTGACTTGATTTGTTAATTATAGTCAAAATAAATGGCTGTATTGATGACTATGATTTTACACAGCATTAGTCCTCTGAAAACAGCAATTAAGTCTGCCATGTAAACATATATCTTGCCTGTGACCAAAAAAAAAAAAAAAAAAAAAAAAGCCTTAAACAACTGAATACACCACTCCAAGCAGTTTCACTAGGAGTCCTGAAGTGCTTACATTAGTTAAATTATGTCCTTGGGTGTTTTTACACCTCTGACTGAAGCACAACATTGAGGCAGGGTCTGGATTTTGAAAAGCTTTCTTGTTTGCGGAGAGTAGCACTACTTATGGCCAGAGTTTATCAAAAGGAGCATGATCACACATAAGGGAGAAACCCAAGTAGCTGGATTTCAAGAGGATGTGGGGTTTTTTTCCCCCTAACATTTTTTCCTGTTGGAAGAAACCTGAACATGAATTTATTACTCTACATTTTCTTTTTTTGTGAAAGAGTTCTTACATGTATACCATGTTACTGCTTTCCAGTTTATCAGCTGGGTTAACTAGAATTCATGTCCCTCAATTTGTGCTATTCTCTCGTTAAATTTAAAACTCTCAGGATACCGATTCACTCATTTTGTGTTTCAAGGCTCGTGCACACTGTCAGGTGCATTGAGTATTCAGCATCACTCACTGTTCAGTGTTGCATATGTGTAGTCAATGACATTGTTCTAGGGTATACTGTGCCTTTTAACTGAAGCTTGGAAAACACATATTCTGTTCTTATTGCTGTTGTCAGCTCTTGCTGTGGCACTGGTCAAGCCTCTCTTACAGCTCTGGCTCAGTTTTGCTGTCTGTAATAAATGTTTATTGGGGGTTTTTCTCCATAAATAACCACCAACCTAAAGAGCATTGAAGTTGCCAAATGCACCCCAAGTTTTGCAACACAGAAAGAAAAGCAAATGTGTTCATGCATAGAAAAAAAGCATACCACTTTCCCTGAATAGGTATGTGTTACCAATACATGTTGAAACTGGGTTTGTGTTTGGGCCAGTAATTTTCTTTTCCCCAAAACATGGTAGAAAGGAGCTTCCTTGTTTCAGGCCTCATTTTTGTTCTGATGAACATATGTCCTTTTTTATAAGCTCTTGAGTAGTTGTCTTTTGTGGTCTCATCGTGAGACCTTCAGGAACAAAGCTGTAAAAGCAAAACCATACTGACCCAGTCTGACCACAGCTGGTCTGAGGCAGAGTGGCACCAAATGCTAGAGGGGAGAGGGAGTTTTGGCTTTTATTTCATGTGCTGTTGAAACACAAGCCACCCAATCCAGAGGCTTGGCTCGCAGAAGTTTGGAGAAAATCAAAGTGGAAGGGTGTGAAGAAACTAGAAATGGAGTAGGACTAAAGACTTAACTAGGTAGCTTGGAAAGCGGCAGATATGAAATGGTTGGTGTAGGTAGAGCTCCAAAATGAAGAAATAGGTGGGAAACAGGTGGGTGCGCTGATATCCATTTGCTGGGAAGAAAAGAAAAATTGAAGAAAACAGGAGAGCCTGATAATCAGTTGCAAGTACTGTTTGCAGCTATAGCTTTGCTTAAGGATATGAGATTAGTGCTCTCTTTTAGCACATTGTCATACATCTGCATGGTATTCATCACCTCTGACACCAGTGCAGGTTATGTAGAAGGCTTGCAAACCACCCCCAGTATCTAAGCAGACTGTTACAATGAAGGAGCAAGGTTCTGGGAATGTTGACAGCTCTGTGAATTCTTCAGTGCTCCACAATGATTAAAAAAAAGCAAAAGTTAATAGTTACCAGGGAAATCACTGAAGACAACACAAAGAATATCAAGGTTCACCTTGACTGCACTCACGTTTTGGACCTTTCACTTTTGAATGCTTTTGTGGACAGGGAAAAAAACTTCAAAGGAAGACAAGGATGTTCCAAAGTGTTGAATGGCTTTACAAAGTGGGTGGTAGGCCAACAGAGCTCGCTGCCAAAAGACATTGTGAATGTGACACGTTTACATGTTTAAGTTCATGAAAGACAAAATCAGTGAGAATTACTAACTGCATGTAAACTATATATGGGTCAGGAAGTCTCGGAGCTGAAAATAGTTGGAAGCTGAGAGGCTATGAGTTGGAAATAGGATTGTTCTGTTCTTCCTCATCTCCAGCATCTGATTATGGCCACCACTGCAGACAAAAGCACTCCAGATACGTGGATTTTGTCATGGACATTTTTTCCTGATTGCTTTTTCATTGCTTGCACTGTACCTCATCTGACTCAGGAGATATATTTCAAGGGATTTCTCTCCTAAGGACTACATTTATCAAATTAGTTTTATGTCATGTGTTATTCCATAAGTACTGGGATCCTCTTCTTGGGAAGGTGACGAATCCTCTTTCACTGGATGAAGCAGGAATATTTGCACTTTGGCAAATAGTGGCACTAGGCAAGATGACAGTGTTTCCTCAGTGATTGTTAACTGTAATGATGCACCGGTCTAGGCTCCAGAAGACCAGTTTCATAACCAGCATAGTTATGAAATCATATATTGCTAGTTCAGTCATCTTAGGATTCCCACAATGTGAGCCATTTTGCAAAAGTTTGTTCTATGCTGACTGTAAACTTCCTTGCAGATCCTGCAGACCCTTGCAGAAACTGTTTTACTGGGGCATGTTCTTGGGGGGGCGGGGGGGGGCGTGGAAATAAGTGCCTTGAGAAAATTTGCACTTTTGTTCAGTAATCCACTTCCCAAGTTTTGTGTGCAGTTGTACTTGCTCGCAAGCACTAATGAGTGGTCAGTATGAAGAAGCCTCAGGGTGCAGGCAGCTAAGACAGGAGTAATTGCAAAAGCCCTTTTCAAATCTGGAAATGTTAACTTTATACTGACTGACTAGTGGGATGGTTTCCCTAATCAACTCAGTGGTTTTGAAATGCTGCAAAATGATATGCTGATAGTCCTGAAAAAATGAAACAGAGTCCTCCCACAGCTGGTGTGTATCCCTGCGTGGGGGCAGCTGGCAAGCTCGTTGTCCAAGGAAATCCTGCTGCCTTCCTTCTTGGGTTTGCCCAAGGTAAATCACCATTTTCTGAAACAAACTCCTAGCATTTCTATTTGGAGAGTTTCAGACTAGCAGCTTTAAGCTAATTAAAGGCCATTTACAAATGTATCAGTTCTTGTTCCAACATTTTAGCATGCACCAGGATATCATCTAGGTATAACAAACAGGCTGAGAGAGGCATGCCACGTAATACCCTCTTCGTTAGACTCTTAAATGTAGCTGATGTATTTCACTAGCCAAAAAACATCGTTTTAAATTGCCACAGTCCTTGTCCTACTGTGAATGCGTTTTTTTATCCCCTGTCCCTCTGGATCCACTTCCACTTGCCAATAACTACTTTTAAGATTCAGGGTAGTAAACCAGACTGAGCTTTCACCAGCATCTAGGGTACTATTTACAGCAATAAAGGAGCACACGCTAAATGACTTTGTGTTGTTTTCTGTAATCTGATGCTGTCACCTTTTTTTCCTTAACTGGACTCAGTCTGAGATTTGGCTGAAGAGTCTGTTCTAGCTTCGTGACATGCTTCTTCCATTGGTTGTAAGGCTTCTTTACTGCTTCCCTGCTGAAATGAAGGATGCTGTTTAGGTAGCAGTTTCCCCAGGATCACTCTTGTGTTGAAGCAGTAAAGTACCACTTAGGTGTTTGTCAGAGAGAGAATAATTTCTAACCAAACAGTCTCTAAAACATTTCCTTGCTTCTCTTTGAATGCTTGGTAGGGTGCCAGATTAAAAGCTAATACATTTTCTGAGTGTTCACATGCTCACACCCAATCTTCTTATAGTTTATATTAATTTACCAGATCCATCTTTTGCCACCACAGTCCCCCTTTCCCCATCTCCTTCTGACTATTGTCAGAAGCATTCAGCAACTGTGTAGAGACTTGCTCTTGTTTCAGATCCAGAAGTACTTCAGCAGCTAAAGGTCCCCAGGGATCAGGGGTCTCAAAGAAAGCTTCGAACACTCCTCATCGTTCACTTGCTGAAAAGATGCCACTGCCTGTAATTTCTAGTGGTGTTTCTGCCCCTAAAGGTGGGACTTAGGCACTGCAAAAGACATCTGTAGGTTGAATTACATATTCCCTTACCTTTCTTCTATTCCTGGTGTCATAACTAAAGTCTGACTCAGACTTAATGATCCTTGTCCATTTCACATAATTTCTTATTACACACTAAATAGCCTTCTATGTTTTTAATTTGTTTTAAAAAAATAATTGTTAAGCTCCCTACAGAAACTACAAACTGGTGTGTTACTAGTCTGAACTCCTTGCTTGATTCAGCTTCGTGCTTCCCCCAGGCCTTCACTGCATCATGGTGTTGGGGGTCTGGGTTGGAACATACCATGCTCTGTTCTCCTTTAAAAGCATGTTTTCCTCCAGTATCAATAATGACCTCATCTGTATTCCTTCATTTTTGCCATTGTTGCCAATTTCTTTTGCTGTATAAACTTAGATTGGTCCTCACTCCTACCACAAAGCACAGTGATGGCATGTACCACATTAAAATTGCTGAACTGAATTTGAGATACAGAAACTGCATTTTAGAGATCTTGGCAAATTCCTGGCATCATCTTCTGTTTGCAGCAGCTGTTTCCTTTCGTGGTATGCAGCTGTGAAAAAAGTTCAGGATCCGTAGTAAATTCTACAGGCAGTACAATATCTTTTTGTCTTTTGCTGATCTTTATTTCCGGCTCTTACCTGAGTGTCTGCAAACTGGTGCATAGCCAATTTGCCCTTGAGGTCCTCACTGATATTTGAGTATATCAGGGAAAAGATTTGTTCCCACCCAATTCAAATGGAAGTTTGGCTTTGGTTTTTTTTCCTTTCAGCATGTCACAGTTGCTGATACTGATTCATTTTCAGTCCCTAGGACACTTTTCAATTCCCTGAGCCCTTTCTGCAGTTTGTCAGATAGCAACTTCTAGGCTGGTCAAAGCTTTTGTAACCCTTTCCAATCTTATTTCAAACCACAACTGTTGCAGCTGCACCTCCTAGTCTCTTTGGGCATTTTGCCATTGGCTTTCTAATAAGGGTTCATCCTTACCAGTAAGTTTTCAGGTGCTGTTTTAACTCCTCTTATTCTTTACATGTTTGAACTGTGTACTGCCTTTTGTTCTGCTCTGATACAGGAGAGATACCAGCTCACGGGCTTTGTTCTTGGAAACCAGAACATGGGGGTTTTCTCTCCTTAACCCTGTTGTAGGAAGCCCAGAGCTGGAATGTTAAGAAGTGCAATTGATGATTGAGTCACTTATCTTTGATGCAATCCTGTTTATTTACAAAGTCCTGATTTCTGTTTCTGCAGGTAGAATCAAACAAGAGATAATTCTCTTGCTTGCAATTCCCAATCTCTTTCAGTCAGCACTTGCCTCAATAGCTTTCTTCAGGTTTATCTTGAAGTCATGCTGTTGATGCTTTTGTGGCTCTTTTTGATGCTTCCTTTTGGCTTTTGATTGGAGATTCTGCCGCAAACATCCAAAACAAGCATTCTGTTACCAAAGTCCTAAACATCTAGACTCCAGGGCTTATTTTCATTCCAAACTTCCCATATGTTTATGCTTTGGTTGTTCTCCCATTGTTTTGGTTATTTTGCTCCATAAATGGGCTTAATGTTTATTTGTATTTAGTACAAATGGAAAACAGTTCTTCCACTCAATGATTTCAGCAAGTTTTGGTCAATCCTGCTGTGATTCTTTTTTACAGCTCTCTGGGTGAAGGCTGCTGAGGCACATACACACATTGCAGGGAGAGGAGGGCGGCTGCACAGTACTTAGCACAGATTCTTGTCTGACCTCCTCAAGTGGCCCTCCAACTGCTGGTTGTCCCTTCATCTGTGTCCAAAAGGACTGGTAGTGAGATTTGGTTGGAGAACATTACATTTCTTAAATGAAAAATTTAAAAGACTTTTTTTTTTTTTCCCCTCCTCCCTGTAAATCACAGAAGCACATAATATGCTGAGTTGGAAGGGACCCACAAGGATCACTGAGTTCAACTTCTAGTCCCACACAGGACCATCTCCAAGAGTCCAAGAGTCACACCATGTGCCCGAGAGTATTGTCCAAACACCCCTTGAACTCTGTCAGGCTTGGTGCTGTGACCACTTCCCCGGTGGAGCGTGTTCCAGTGCCCAACCACTATCTGGGTGAAGAACCTTTTTCTAATATTCAACCTAAACCTCCCCTGACACAACTTCAGGCTGTTCCCTTGGGTCCTGTCACTGGTTACCACAGAGAAGAGATCAGTGCCTACCCCTCTTCTTCCCCTCATGAGGAAGTTGTAACTGCAATGAGGTCTTCTCTCAGTCTCCTCTTCTCCAGGCTGAACAGACCAAGTGACCTGAGCCACTCCTCACATGGCTTCCCCTCAAGGCCTTTCTCCATCTTAGCTTCCCTCCTTTAGTTGCTTTCTAAGAGCTTTATATCTTTTCTATATTGTGGTGCCCAAAACTGCACACAATATTCAAGGTGAGGCCACACCAGTGCAGAGCAGAGCAGGACAATCCCCTCCCTCGACCAGCTGATGATGCTTTGTCTGATGCCCCCTGGACACGGTTGGCCCTCCTGGCTGCCAGGGCACTGCTGGCTCATATCGAGCTTCCATTGATCGGAACCCCTCGGGTCCCTTTCGGCGACACTGTTTTCCAGCCTTTCATTCCCCAGTCTGTACATCCGGGGTTGCCCCATTCAAGGTGCAGAATCCAGCACTTTCCTTGTTGAACTTCATGTGGTTGGTGATTGCCCAGGCCTCTAATTTGTCGAGGTCTCTCTGCAGGGTCTCACTGCCTTCAAGGGAGTCAACAGCTCCTCCCAGTTTTGTGTCATCTGCAAACTTGTTTAGTATCCCTTCCAGTCCTGTGTCCAAATCAGTCATGGAGTGTAGGAGTGAAAAGACTTTTTTATATGTTTTTATTTAAAGACATTAGTTTAGGAAAACTTTGAGATTATTTCTTTCCTTGTATTTGACATTGAATAGGTGTGAAAAAGAGAACTAAAGTTGATTTTATTTATTTTTGGAGAAAATATTCACTTCAAAGACTTTACATCAGACCATTGTTCCCATGTTTTAAGTCAACTCTGAGGTCAAATTCCAAATTCACTCTCAGCAAGGATGTGTGAATATTTTACTCCTAGCAAAATTGCTAAAATCTGAACTCTCAAAGATGCTTTTGGAAAAAGTTGAACAAGATACGAGGCACAGCATAGTTCAGTACTGGTGTTTTCCTAAGGGATATGAGCACCAGCCTCTCACACATCACTGGAGACTGGGTCTCGCTATATGTGATAAAGTTTGAAGATGCTGCATATAGTGAGCGATCACTAAAGGTTTGCATAAATGCTGGTTCCTTATTGACTAAAGGGAAAGTTTTAATGTTCTCTTCATAATATTTAAGTGAGTTAATCTAGTCATTCACCCATGTTTTAATATCTGATCAAAATCATCTTGTACACCCAGAGCCCCTGGGGTTAGAAGTAACTAATCCACCACGTTATATTGCACTGTGCTGTAATAATCATAATAAAGTGAGATAAGTAATTGGCACAGTCTCTGGGAATGCAGGGATGACCAGGCATGTGGGATGAGACAAGGATGCTGTTTTGAGTTTTTTCACAAATTCCAGGCATGCAGTAGAGGATGGAGATGACTGTGACCAGGTGCCAGCAACCAGTGTCCTGAAAGTGCAAGTTTGATAGGTAAAAACGTAGGGTTATAAATTCTTGGCTTCCTGTGTCTTGTCCATCTTCCACAGCTTTCATGCTTGATAAAAGGGAACGTTATTCACCAAGAGCACTCCATGAAAACCTCCTGTTTTCCTGTGTTTCTGGATGGGGAGCAGAGGGGCTCAAACCAGGGTAGTCAGAGCTTCTGGGCTCAATGGAGAACTGCAGCAAGTACTGACATGCTTGTGCCAACTCAAAATGCCACATTGCACAGAATACAGCCTTTAATTTTATCAATTTCTTGTTTGACACAGGAAAACAGAGCGTGATTAAAAAAATTGTGTCTTAACTGACTGCTCCATATTGTCATGCCAGAAACAATTAGCTTAACTAGAAAGTTAATTTAATTGCAAATGTGGATGGGCAAACCGTGCCAGCCACTTCATTATCATTATTCTATGTTATTTCTAATGCTTAGTGCTGCTTAATATGTTCTTATGGTATATGGTAGTGGAATTAAAAGATTGTCTCTGCAGAGGTTAAGATTCCTACCGAAAATAACTCCCAGTCTCAGTTCTACATGTTTTTATCTGTGGGGTTTTTAAAAGCTCTTTTAATATATTTTCCCAGCTTGTTTTTCACTTCTATGGACGAAAAAGAACAAAAGCAGAAGGAGTGCCAGAGACATATGTAGCAGTAGGAATTGACCACAGACATTTTGTAGTAAAAATATTCTGTATTTTTTAAGGGAATAGATCTTCCCTATTCAGTATTTCATTAATTTTGAGATGCTATATTTAATTTCTCTCATTTTTACAAGCAAAAGAAAATTTGCCTTGAAAGACCTGGTAAACACTCAAGCCTGGTGATTAAAATGGCAACAAATAATTTCCCTACTTCTTGGCACAGCTAGACGTGGGAATGGACTCTTGCAGTAGGCAGTTTTTAGGAATAAGCTCCTTTGGGGAGAAGAATCATGAGGAAAAAAACCCTAACATTTGGTAGGGAAGCATGCAAATTGTGATTGCTTTTTTCTTACCCAATTACAGTGGATGACACTGGTCATGACTCAGCCACCTTTTATCCGTGGACAATGCTGTTATTACTGTTGTTTTACCTTACTCTATTATTTTACTTTGCTGTGTCTTGTAATATTTCGTTACCTGCATTTTGTTGCTGATTTTATATTTGATTAGATTTGAAAATTGCTGTGCAATAAATACACTGCACTGACAGAATTTGTTGCTGTCCACTTTGAATAGCTAGTTGAATCAAAGATCCATCCTTGTCTTTCCTTGCACTGGCAATAATTTTTACATATGTCTTCTTTTTAAGCAGTATTTTGTAAAGCAAAAAAAAAAACAACAAACAAACAAAAACATACCTGCTACATCAGGCTTCATCATGACTGTTCTCGTGCATAATATCAAAGAGTGTGTGGTTTTTATATTTCTTATTAAACAACAACAAAAAATATCAACCCTAAAGCCATATAAAAATTTGGATCAAATTGTGATTTAAGCCACCCACCCTTTGGCAGGCTCCCCTTCCTGAAAAACTCAGCTTGAGAAGGGAAGTGCTACCAAGGTTGAGTGGTGGAAAAAAATCGTAATAAAATGGTATTTGCTTTAGCAGCATTGCCTGAAATTTTTTTCCTTATATGTCAGCTACAAAAAGCATCTCAGCCCACCTGCCTCAGAGTATCAACTGATCTCTGCTCTCAAGCTAAGCTGCCCTACCTGTGTTTTCTAGGTTTTTGGTGACAGTTGTTTGCTATGGGGCACTAAGAATTTGCTTGCCATGGCCTGCAGTATTAGCTGACAGAATATCTTGGACTAAGCAGGCCAATCATCTGATCCAATATGTCATTTTTTACGTTCCCATAGAAACTTAGATTAATCACTCATTCCTGATGCGTTTCTTGTACAATATTGTCATTTTGATGCTCTTTTACTGCTAGATTTGAAGGCAGCTTCAAATCAGTTCAAGGAAATAGAGCCAACTTTGTGCTGCTTTTTAGCAGCAGGTACTTTGCCTGTAATGAGGAAAATCCCATTTTACGGAATTCTTGCAAGGTAAAGAAAACATAGCTTCATATCCTTAATGAGAGCTTTCTTATTCAAGAGCGCTTGACTGTAAAGAGTGCTATCCACAATGGTTAGTGTGGAGAGGAAACCTTAAGTAGAACATGCTATTGTGGCCTTTGAGCGGTTCCCATCTCCTCTATTCAGAAAGCAGAGTTAACTGAGGATAGCAAGAACAAACTGTACATGCGCTTGAGAAAAAGAACTTGACTTGGCAAGTTGGCATAAGTGTAACACAATATATTACCACTTTCTGCTGGGCTTATTCTCTTACTGTCATTGACCAGATCTGTTCAATGGCTGCCATTTTCAGTTGCAAGCAGAAGAAATCCCAAATCCACTCCCCCCCCACCCCTCCCTTTACTTTCCAAGAAAGTCGGTTTATGTAATCGATACGGGGTCTGTCTAGGAAGCTGTTCTGAAATTTGGGGTGGGGGGGTGATGCAAGGGGAAGAGTGAGGGCTGAAGAATGAAGAAGGAACAAACATTAGACCTGACAAAGCTTGATATATAAAACAAAAAAGCATCTGCGAGGCATAATAAAACAAAGTGTATATACGTGTTGTTCTCACAGAGTATTTGGCTGAGCCCGGGCAACGGGAAAGCATGCATAGCTAACGCTCCTGACTGTGTGAAACCCTTTGTATACTCCAGAGTCTCTGCAAGAGACCTTGATTACAGAGTTTGGCATGATACCCAATACATTTTTTGGAATGGTTTCTTGTCCATCACTGACACTCGTAATGAGAAATTTATACACCATCCAAAGCGGATAAATTAATTTCAAACACTTTTGACTTGGGTCAACAATGGCTATTGGCAGTGCCTATTATTTGCCTTTTTATTAAAAAAAGGAAAACAAAGAGCAGAAATTGCTCTTCTTCATGGTGATAGCATGGTAAAGACCCCGAGTATAGTGGAGATAGAATCTTGGCAAGCTCATATATAGGTCAGGATAGATTATTTCACTTTTCAATGTAAATGAAAGTAATTTTCTTCAGTATGAACAGTTTAATAAATTCCCAGGATGGTTTTCATTAAGAAATTTGCATATTGGCCAGTTTAAAAATTTTTGAAAACAATCAGTTGGCAAAAATAATTTGATTTTACTTTTACTTTCCTAATCCAGTTAATAGTCAAGGAATGAAGTATAAATTAGCTTTCCCTTTGAGAACTCAATTTAAAACTTGGATGCTTAAGTTAGATGATAATTGTGCATATTCTCATGCAGATACACACACCACAAATGGGGAAAAGGCATTAAAACACACCTACACACAAAAACCTGTGGATTGGAAGCAAACAAGAAAATTGCTACATCTTCTTGAGAGATATTGAAATTATGGGGACATATAGATAAATTACTACTAAGTTCCCATTATGTGCAGCCCAAATTAGATAATTCACTAAATTCTTTAGGTCAATGTAAACTCTAGGGTTTTGGCTGATCTTGTATTTTTCTATGTGTTCTATTCCATTTTGTATATGGAAGGGACATGGATTTATTGAAGGCAAAGCCCTGTTTGTATCCCCAAGATATCCATTGCAAGAATTTCTGCCAGCCTTTTAAATATAACTGGAGAAATTAATGTAAATAAATTATTTAGGTTTTTAGAGTCATGTGATAATGGAAAAACATAACACTAATAAGTATGAAAAGGTAAAAAATAAAAATAGGATGTGGATTTTAAGGAAATGTAAAATGACAAATAATTAGCTGGGATTATGGAGTGTGAACACATGATGATGCATGTGAACTTTTGTTGTGTTTCAGTTAGCTTCTTTGTGCAGGAAATATTTATGGTTTTGGTTTAGGTTTGTACCTTAAATTTAGGCTGATTTGCAATAAGAATGGCAAAAATGGTATATGTGATTTTTCTGAGAACTGCTTTGTTGGCTTTTTTCCTAAAGGTACCGATTTCCATTTTATCTCCCTTCTTACCTATCTGCTTCCTTTGTGAAAGTAGAATTGTCAGAGGAAGGTAATAGTTGCTGTGTGCCTCGGCAGTCTGGAGGTTGGAAGGATGCTTCATGCAGTTGATACGCTGGCTGCACTGTGCATAGTGACAACTGAAATACGAATCCTGGGATGCTGTGCTGGTAGGTCCTGATGGCATCGCATGGACACCCATTATTAGGGAAGAACCAGAGCAGGTTTTCAGATGAGCTCAGACTAGATGATCTAATGGTCCCATCTGGCCTTAAAATCTGTGATTCTATGAAAGACAGTCCTGCAGTTATAAGCATTTTAGAACTGTCAATTCCAGATTTACTTCAGTGTAAGAGGCAGTTGCTTCCATACTGAAATGCTCAGTTATGTCTTCTGTGCACAGTGTCATAAATCCTCTATAAAAGAGAGATATGCAGCATGAGTAAGGCACAACAAAGCAAAGCAGTTCGTTGTAACAGAATGAGGAGAGGTGATGCTTTTATTTGTAGAGGATGGATGTTTGAAAGAGATTCGAGAAAGGAGTGTATTTCGGGAAGAACAAATGCATTCTCCCAAATGTGAAAGAGGCTAAAACTGCAAAGCCAGAGTAAGAGAGAAAGAGGCAGGAAGAGAAAAAGAGGGTGTGAGTGAGACAGCAAGAAATTAAAAAGACCAAGAGTAACAGACAGCAAAGTTGCAGGATACACAGGATCAATACGACTTATTTATTCACCCCCTTTATCATTCTAAGGCTGTGTCTATATGGCTGTCAGTGTCTCAGCTGCTATGCTTCCTTTAACTTCTCTGCTAAAATATGGCAAGGGAGAGAAGTGGGATGGGGAGAAGAGGTGGGAGGTGAGGGAAAGGTATTTTTTGGTTCCTCTCCTTTTTAATGGAGGTGGGTGTGCATACCTGGGTGCTGAAGGGGTGCTTGAAATTACAGGTCCTGGGGCTGAGCAGGGCCCTGGCAAGTGGCAGCTCATCAGAAGGAGTCAAGTGGCTGAGATGGAAGACAGGGGTTGAAGGATATTTTCACCCAGGGCCTCAGCACCCTCACAGAGGGGGGCTATAGACACAGGCGTACTGCAGTCATATGCTGTTAAATCAGAATCACTTTTAGTTCTTTTTCTTTTTTCTTTTTCATTCAAGATGAATATTCAACTTTCTTATGCTCCCAGTATCCATCTAGACTATTCCAGATTTGTTTTTTCTTCTGATAATGTGGATTAATGTTAAATATGCTGAAGGGCAGCATGAGAGGGTAGAGCCTCTGTCCTGGTGCAGATGTCTGCAGCTGAGCCATTTCCTCAAAGTACCTTCCCAAACAGCTCAGCAGCCTCTGTCCTCCAGCAAGTATAGAAAAGCATGTGCTGGAAACAGTAACGCTTGTAAGGCAGGGTGTACACAAATCTCATGATAGAAAAATGTGATCTGTTCAGATAGGAATTTGTTTCTATAACCTCAACAATTTTGATTAGTATTTTCTGTAAGATTCTGGGGTTAAGATGGCTTTTTCTGAGAGAATGGGACCATTTCCTCTTGTGTTGTCAACAGCTTTCACCTGAGATGCTGGTTTAAGATAGTATTCCTCTAAACTCACAAAATCTTAAGCCTTATTCCTTGAGCTAATCAAAAGAGTGAGATAATCACTTGGCTGCTATCTATGACACAGTATATGGGGGGGGGAGGTTTCCTACAAAAATAGTGAAATTACCAGATTTTCCATAGTTAAATACTTGTGCTTTTTATTTTGTTTTACTTATTTTGCAAACCAGTTGTTTCCTCATCAATGCCTAATTCCCATACATCTCTGGTTAAAGCAACAAGGAAAGGTGCTGTAAGGTGTGGCATGGCCAGGATGGTATTGCGATTTTATTACAGTTTTCCCCACAGTCATGGAAGGAGGAATTTGATTATCTTGTAAGTGTTATCTCTCTGGGGTGATGCACTTCTTAATTCCTTATATGTGATGGGACTATCTAGTAACGCTGAACAGATTACCTGCTGATTGCTACTTTTGGGATTTACTGATAATGCTGAATGCCAAAATCTTTCTTAACTATGAGTGGGAGAATTAATTCCCACTGTCTTCGTTTACTTTCTAATGACAGCTAATACTGTATCTAGATTTCATTGTTTCAAAGCATAGATACTAAGAAATCTCTTCAGAAAGGAGAAGACAGGATTTCCTGGCATTTCTACCTGTTGCTTTGATGGGACAGGGAATTATTTGCTTTCTATCTGAATATCTTTGACTTGCTGTTCACTCTTAGTAAAACAACCAGGTTTTACCTTTTCAGGTACTTTCCCTTCTGTCTTAGGAGATGGGTGTTACCTCTAAGGTCAAAAATGGGCACAAATTTCTTTAGTGTTTGAGACGTTTATCCTGGGATTTTATCTCAGACTTGTTTTGCTACCTAGCTGATAAAACACTTTTTCTTCCTTTTGGGACGATAAACTCTCTCTGTGATATTTCTCACACTTCTAATTTTATTTAAAACATAAAATAACCATATGCAAATGGGGAGAAGGGCTATGCACATTCAGGCCTGTTGTAAGAGGTTGAGCACAACTATTTAGAGGAGAGCAGTGGCAGAACTGAAACGGTCCCCCAAAAAAACCTCTCTTTACGAGTTGGCTCCCTGGCATGTCTCCTCCCCTGGCCAAAATACCGCAACTCGTGTGGCCGCTTTGCTGTGTACTGGGGTGCTCCCGACTGACCGTGCAGGGCTGCAGTAGTAAACAGCGAGTGGTGGGGATGAATGGGGCTGGGGGGTTGGGATGGGAGAGGAGGGGAAGGGAAGGGGGGGAATGATATATTCCTGCCGCCGGGAAGCAAAGCGGAACCATGCGCCGGGTATCATTGCATAACAGATGATGTATTGTACAGCCTGTACCCTCTCCTAAAGAGCAGAGGTGGGCACGCCAAGGAAGGCTTGAGCCTGGCTCCTGGTGAGTGCCTGGCTCTGGCCTGCCTCCATGGCTGTGAATAAAGACAAGTTAAGGAAGAGGCAAAGGGAACACGCTGGCATCGCCGTACTCCCCGTTACTCACAGTAACGAGATTGTTGTGAGGGTGAAACAAAGCCTCGCTGCGGGCAAGGGAAGCGCTTTTCTTGCCACGGACTGGAAAGTCCGAGACCTGCTCTCCCCAGTGTCTTCCAGCACATCCCAGAGCCTCCTCTTCCCCAGGTGGAAGGGTGGGAGGTCTCCTAACAAGGTCCATGAAAGGACACAGGAACTTGCTGCCTTTTATCCCTTAGGATCCCTAAAAAACAAACTGTTTTGCAGCATCGTGTCCAGGCTCTAGCAGCTACTGTCACCTCACCTTAGGGCAGTATGACCAGTGTGCTGCTCCTTCCTGTGTAGCTCAGACCACAGCTGTCTCTGGATCAGGGTTTTCAAAAATGCAGCTCATCTTCAGCCTTGAAACATTTAGCAATGAACAAGAAATGGGTCTGTGAAAAAATCCCAACAAGATACAATACAGAGGGATGTCTTTTCCCTCTTTGTGGCAGATCAAACACATTTATCTAAGGTTTTAATTTCTTTTCCTTTCACATCATAGTGAGGATCTTTAGCAGAGAACGGAACAGCCGGGTGATATATTTTTGGGTTATAACTTGAGAACAAAAGCTCATTAGGACTCAAAGATTTTATATGGATAACACCACCCACGGTTACTTTAGATAGGGTAGAAATGTTTTTATGCTTTAGGGCACAAACTAGCTATTAAATTACTAGGGAACTACAAATATCTACTAGACATATCGATGGGAGTGCAACCAGAACGCAGAGTACTACATAAAATAATTACATACAGCACAGCTAATATTAGATCACATGAAAGTACATGACTGCTCTATAAAAATCATTTGCATCTCTGTATTGGACATTGATTGAGGATGGCGTCAGTTTTTGTTCGGGGAGATGCTGACCTAGCTTTCAAAGCTTCGAAACCTTGCAGCCTTTGCCAGCATTTCTCGGCAGGGCTGTGCCACTGGAACTGCCAGAGGAGCCAAGTTTCCTCAACTAGAAAAAGTCCTCCCTTTTCTGTAGCTAGCTAGGATGTAGGAAACCCAAATGAGAGGGGATGGATTATCCATCGTGCTGAGAGGATCCACCAAGCAAGTGTGTCCTTGACGTGTGAGCCTGAATTGGGGTCGGTGACAAGGACAACTCTGACATCATATGAGTCATGTGAGGAGGGAGGGGTGTTGCTGCCTCCTGACGGGGGGACGCATCTGTTCCACGCTAGCTCGTGAGATGTGAAGAGGTTGCAGTGCTAAGATGCACATAGGGAGAGTGGGAGTGTGCCGCTTAGCAGGGCTTTTTTGAGTTTGGGAATCTCATCGGAGCTGCCTCTCTTCTGCTCTGTGATTCCCACCCCTCAGATGCAGGTGGTTGTTGGACCAGTGCTGGCATGATGGTAGAGGGGTGAGGGGACCAGCCTGGCATGGGAGAGTGCTGCAGGAAAGTCAGAGGCAGATTTCCCACCTCTGTGGGACTTCAGAGGTGTGTGTATTGTCCCTCAGGGACACCTGAAGGATAATAGAAGAAAAGCTTAAAGAAGGTCTTGTACGCTGTGCTTTTATTAATTAGAGAGTGTATAGATGTTGTTGGATTAGCTGTCTGATGTTCCCACTAGAAAAGGCACACTTTGATTTGCTAATAACTTTGCTGAACTAAGAAGTCAGGGCACTGGTACAAGTGATAATTTCTAAACTGTCATGTCTTTCTCTTTGCGCATCAGTGCAGTGCACTCCATAAAGAAACATTTCTCTAAAGGGAAAAAAACTAGGATGTGAACATGTAATGAAGACCACCTAAAGGTATGCACACAAATGGGGTCAGTTCTAGCTGCAGAACTATAAATATTTAATTTTCTGACTTCTTTCATTACCTCTGCTCCACAGTGGCAGAGAGCTAGGTCCGTGGAAAAGGTGGTGAAAGAAAATCTCTTCCCTCAAGTACTTTAGATGTGTGGGGTGAATACACATGTGAGCTTCAGTGGTAGTTATAATTAGATTTGTACTGGGGTTTTTTGTTTTATTTTTGTGGTTATTACCTAAAGGTTAATAATTTTAAAGAAGACAAGACAATGGGCAACATTGGGAGGTCATGAGGGTATGTGTTAGCAAATCTAACAGCAGGACGGTGCTGAGGTCAGTCATCATGTGCCAACTGAAGGGCAGTTCTGGTGTGAAAAGGTTAAAGAAGCAAAGTGCTGAGAGATTGCACGCTTGGTACTCCGAAGAAAAGGTCTGGCTGGGAAATGCAAAGAGAAAGTCTAGCAAGATACTAAGAAAAGACCATTAGAAACATCTTGGCGGATGTTAATGAATCAAAGCAGAAATAGAGGTGTTGCCATTGGCTCAAGTGTATATTAAGCAATCTGTATACAGAGGGTGGTGATTTGTATTTCTGCCTGAGATTAAGAAATGACTAGGTGTAGAGGAAGTGAAGAGGATAATACAAATGCTGCTGGGAATTACTGTGACAATTTTCCTTTTGTGGATAGCTGGGAAAACCTGAAGCCAAAGTCCTCAGCACCTGCACACAAAATATGTGCTTCTTGACTTCAGGCGCATGACTAGTGGGCACCATAGCTATGTGGATGCAGAATGAAACAAACTGGTCCATGGAAGCAAAAGATCCTACTCCCCCAATCATTTCGGAGTGCTGTGTGCAGAGTTAGGGAGCAGTCATTGGTTGTCCTGTCCAGAGGGATTCTGCCCTGGTTAGGGCCCAAGAAGCGAACTTCAAGGAACAAAACATCAGAGGGGGAACCTGACTCAATCCAGCTGCATTCCCGGTAGTGTCTGTTTACATTCTGCGAGACTTCGCCATGAAAAAGTCATATCTAAGTATTATTTGCATACTTTATTATTTTAGCATGAAGTTTTTCAGCCAAGTTTTCCTTGAGAGTGTAAGCTGGAAAAGTTTTGGGTAGACCTGGATAGTACGAATCCCACAATTTATATCTTATCAACACTGTGAAGGAATTTCATGGACCAAGTGAAAAGACGCATGTACAAGGCTGGGGCTTTGCTCCCGCTGAATTTTGGGGGTTTTGTACAAGTGCAAGTATGACAGCTTCTCACAAAAACAAAGACTCAGTTTTGTATACTGGAGGTCTCACTGAACTCTGCCATGAAACCAGCATGTACTTGTACTGCACTTACACCCACTGGCCCAGCTCATACTGGGACCCTGTTGCTCTCATCACTTGTCATGCAGGGTGAGAAACAAAAGCTTCTCTTGATATATTGCAGACAGAATGGAACAAGCGAGTGTGCTGCTGAGGTGTCCTAGTTCATAGAGCAAGCCAGTGGGAATGCCAAGGACTTACAGCACACCTGATTACTGGGTATTATCTGTTTGTATCTCTTGGGTTTTTGTGTTCAAGCTCATGTGTGGACCTTAACATGCACATTTCCCTCAATCTGCTGCAAGTGCCCAGTTGTGTACCTCTACGTACAGTAAAAGAGAGGCAAGCCATGACAAACTCAGCCTTCCTCCACTTGGCAAGTGCTACCACAGCAGCTTACTCCTTCCCAGCAGCTCTTTGCAGACTAATGTGACTGATAGCAGCTGAGTTGCACAAAGTCCTTTCTTAGGCCTTAAGGCTGACATAACTTACTCCTATTTTCTTCAGGCTTGGTTTTGGACTTTATGTTTGGTTTGGGTTTGGTGGGGTTTTTTTGGTGTGTGTGTTTGGTTTTTTTTGTTTGTTTGTTTTTTGGTTTTGTTTTTTTTTGGTGTGTGTGGTTTTATTGGTTTTTCTTTTTTTTTCCCCTCAAAGGGAGGCTCCTAATTAATATTGGGGTGGTATTTATTGAATTCGTCCTTCTCTATCCCATTTTCTCTGATTTTTCTCAGAAGATACCTTTGGCTGTGGGCCAGATACTTATAAAGGAAAATGCTGGGGGCACCACTTGTAAAGTGGTGACAGGCCACAGTAGAATGTGAGAGGGCATTGAAGGGGATTTTTACTTTCTTATTCTCTTATACAAAGATCTGTCATACAAATAGCCTTGAGAATTTTGCTACATTTCAGTCCTGTATGGAGCCCTAAAATAACCCCCATAAAAATACAGCTTTAGTGGCTCTCCCAACACTGATTTTCTTATTAATCTCCCTAGCAATACTTGTAAAAATGCTTGACTGTGGTTACGCAGATTGTCTGATGTGATCACTAGCAATTATGCTAATCACAGTCTTCTCACAGTTCTTTCCCATCTGTTTTATCCACCTATGGATACTTAGAGTGATAAAAATGATAAAAGAGGCTCCGATCACATCATGCTCTCCTTTGCTGATCGATGTATGACCAAAGATTTTACACATAAGACTAGGCAGGGGACAAGGAGTGAGAGGAAGGAAGCTACAGAATTACCATTTTTTATGTAAAAGGAATGGACAGACAGGACTTTGTAACTTCTCAGGGATGCCTGCGGCAGAATTGTAGATTGATTGCAGGCCTTTGGAAAACCTTTACATACAGGTATGAAGCCACTTAGGCCGAGCATCACTCGAGGGTGAGGGGGAAAGATGAGAGTTCTCTGCTGCCATTTACTGAAACTCAAGGAAGAGGAATGCAAGGACAAGGAGCAGATTTTGTTTGCCTGACCCTCTGATGTCATTAGCTGTGGGTGGAAGACAATAAAACATTGTTTTCTTTGCTGAGTGCCTGAAGAACTGCACTTTGCCAAGGGCAACTGGGTTAGTGAAGACACACTATTCAAAATGCCAGCCTTGAACAGAGAGGCAGTGGCACCTACTCCTGAAAGCAAAGGGAAAGAGATACCTCCTCTTATGGGTGAGATATTCCTCATGGCAGGAGCTCATCGCAGTGATCCTCCATGTGACAGCATTGTTTCTGCAGCCCAGTGACAGTGCTGTCACTCAGCACCAGCCAACCAGAGAGAACAGGATGGCCAACAGGGTGTGTGGCTGTGATGTGTCTAAAATTGTTACTGTCAGGGTAGTAAAGCCTTTTCTGGGGAGGAGGTTGAAGACTGCAGTGGCACTATAGCATGAAGGTCCAGCCTGGTGAGAGCTGTATCTCTGACTGCTGGCTTGGGTGGAGGTTTGGGGATGCAAAGACTGCAGAGAAGGGATGCAATGTGAGTAGATAAGAGGGCATCTTATTTACTGGTGGTAAAGTATCTCCTCTCAGAAGCTCTTGACAGCTGAAAAGGGCTCTGCTTTCACACCTTGATGCCTCACTAACCCCTGATGCTAAAAAATGAATGATGAAAGAGATCTCAAAGAAGCGCTTGCACTGCTTCAGGAAACTGAAGTGCAGGCTTAGTACATGAATTGCTGCGGTGAAGGGCAGAAAGTTGTTTGGAAAGTAATGGTCTGCTCCTTTTCCCCTTCATAAATTTTTCCTATCTGTATTTGGAGACTTGGTGCTTGGGAGAAATGAAGTGTGGCCAGTAAAGATTGGACAAGAAAACTGCTGAAGTTTCCAGGTGGGGATGAGATCTGCTGCTAAGTGGAATCCTTAGTATGTCAGAAGTGTCCCAAATCCATGAAAAATGCTCTAATACCTGTTTTTCCTTACATGTGACTGTATGCAAACAGTGAACTCCTTGAAACAGGAAATGTGTTTTCATTATGTGTATGGACACACCTATCAGACTGGGGCCCCAGTTCTGGCCTGGGGGGGTAGATGCTACCTTGATAAATGACAATTACTTTTCTGAAAAACTTGGATTAATCTTGGACACAAAAAAACCCAGCAGCATTCACTTGGAGATCATTTATGGCCATTGGAGAGAAGATCATGCTTTACTGGAATATTACCTGTCAGAAAAGAACCCTTGGACCAAGAATCTTTCAGGGCTTTATATGACATTCAGCAAAATCATATCCGTTAGGAGATGCTTTCCTGCAGCAGATCCAGGTCCGTGTCCCATTTCCGGCTAATACAACACACAATGGGACTACAGATTTCGAAGGAAATAAATTCTTTCCAAGCAGTTGTCGAAACCGTTGAGTCTAGGGAAATATATAGAGATGGATGGGATATGTCATTCGTAGGGGGATGAGTTATTTAAAGGTAGTCTGGGGTATGCTGTTCTTGAAGGAATGAGATATTTATTAACAGACTTACAAATTCCTGTAATGATTCCAGTGAGAACAATGAAAATTGTAACTGACTAAACATAAATTTAGAGTTAAAAGTTAACTAAGCTTGGAATTTTCAAAAGCATTCAGTGTTGACCTAACTGTGAGCTCTTCAAAGTCAGTGGGAATTTTATGCCTTATGTCAGTAGAAAGAAAATTACTCTGACAGAGAAAGCTTCTGAAAACATGCCCTAAATTGATAAATACATACTTTCACTATATTTCTAATATACTCCTAATAAATGCATATTATCCTAAAGTGAATGTGTTGTTTCAAATGAGTTGAACACTTCCATTAAGAAAAATAGAGTTTAAAAAAAAATCTTAAAATTCTGAGCTTATTACACTAAAGCTTTAACACAAAACAATTAAAAATAGACAGTCTTTTCAAATTAATTTGTTAGATGCCTAGCTATATAGTTAAGTCATTGGATATCATTTATAGTCCTAAAATAATGTTCAGGTGTTTACAATGAGCCTTAAGATACTCAGCTGATAGTTAAATCCATAACATATGCCCCACCTGGAAAATATGGCCCTGAAATAGCTGTTTGAAATTAAATTTCCATGTGAAGTTTGCCTATTTTGGGCCTCATCTCCAGCTGGAAGACTAAGATTAATTTCTTTGAGAGTTAACTCTCTCACCCCAGCTGAGCATTGCATCCCAAACTTTTTTTTGGTCCTTCTGGTTAGCTGTGATTTTTAGAAAGGCTTGACTGTGCTTGGTCAGTGAGCACTGGGAAATATGTAAGATACAGAGCAAAACCAAAGTGGCTTTAGGGGGAAACTTGTGAGGGAAAACTTAGACTTCAGAAAGTCAACTGGAGTTTTGCCACCAATTGACTTGGGGTCAGGATTTTACCCCTTAACTTCTCTAATGTCTTTACTTTTGATGACTTGGTGTCTGAGTTTTTATGATACATTAATTAATTTATGATACAACAATTAATTTATATGTTCTGAAGATATAATGCCTGGTAAAATATAAGATGTAAACCTAGTATAAACCTCCAGTGTGTTTCTGTTCTGTCTTCTTCAGGCATTAAAGGATGTGTCTTTTTGGCTACTGCTCTGCTGGAGCTGAAACTTTCCCAAAACTCACAGCTAAGCAGTTCAGTGTGTGTTGCATGGGACAGCTACAGAATTCCAATTACTGCAATGGTGAGTAGCACTGAGACATGTAATCCTCAAATTTAAGTCATTAAAGAGGCTGTAAATGCCCCCAGCAACATTCAGAAGATAAAACAAACACATTTAAATATAAATATAAAAAAAGACCTTCAGGTCACAATACTCTCTGTCAGAGGCACTCTCTGTCAGAAGAATTGTTTGGTATTTGTTTAGTGTATCAGAATGATTTGCAAAATGAGAATCACAGCCCTATTTCATTAGGCATTATAAAGTCCTTGCAGAGAGACCTTTGGAAATCAAAGATGTGTATGCTAAGAAAGCTACTGTTGAAAGCATGATAGAGGAGGGATGGAAGCATACAGTGCAGTTCATGTATATATATGTTTTTGTGTTAAACACTATTAAAGCAAAGATCAGACATCTTGATTTATCCTTTAACCTGCTCATCAACCAGCTAATTTTCTGCAGTGTCTGTAGCAGAAATAAGTCTTGAGAAGGGATTTGGGGGAAGATTTAAAGAGGGATTTGAAATGTTTGGCAACTGGTTGGTCAAATTTTCCATTACCAACAGTGTGACTTCTAACTCTTGCTTTTACAAGAGGTTCTGATCAGATTTCTTTTTTTTTTTTTTTTTGAACAAGAGGCATGACTATTGTTTTGAATGCTATATAGACATTTATTATATAGTGCCACTTGATATTTATGCTGGTCAGTAGTAGTTTAAATATGAATTTAAATGAGATTATTATATGTTGGATATGCCACTAAATCCCCGCAATGAGGCAAGAGCTCCGTGCACACTGCACGTAGCTGTACAGACACATGGCTTTGGTGGAGTAGTTAGACATTGTGTTATTTTAATGTAATCGCTTCTGTGAAAATTATAAAGTAAACAGTAAATCGTTTGTCTTTGTTAGTAACATCACAGCATTTTTTTTAGAAAAGGACAGACTCTTCTCCTGGTTGCAGCTTCTCAACTGAAAATCAGATACCTTGAAGTCATAAACTATGCAGTGTTGTTGCTTGTATCAGAGCTTTAGCCAGGATTCTTTGCAGTGCTCTTTCTGGGTGAGAGAAATAGAAAAATAACTAAGTTTATTAAGAAAGCCTTGTGAACATTTTCCCTATCATGGGATATGCTTTTTTTCTTTTGCAGTGTTTCCTTATATTTACTGAATTTGTGTCTTGTGTGATGTGCTGACAGAAGTTGGATTCCTTGATTGTGATTTATTTTAAGATTTTTCGTTTACAGCCAGCAAAAGCTGAATTAAACACTTTAGAATCCTAAGTGCATCTTTTTTATTATCGTTGTTATGGTTTAAGCTGTCTTGTTTTAAATGCCAAAGCCCTGGGGCCTAGGAAAATGTTGCAGATCTTTCAAAACCTGTGTAGTGGGGCCAAGTATAGGGACCAACTTGTGACCAGTAAATGCAGCAATTGCTCCCAGTAGTGCTTGGCATCAGATGCAGAGATATTTTCTCTTCTATTGCTAAAGACACAAAATCAGTCACACACCAAGCACCCACACTCTGTGCCTTCAAACTGTAACCAGATAATAGACCCATCACATCATCTGCCTTCTAGACATGTTTCCCCTCTGTTTCCAAACTCACCTTACTCAAAGGCAAACTTTATGGAAGAGGAACCTAATCACAGGCTTCATCATACGCTCTGCCATACCAGGCAAGTGAATAAGCAGGGTTCAGAATGTTTTTTTTCAGCTGAAAACCGTATGTGCTGATTGCAACTTTGTTAAATACATAAATAACTGGAGCCCTTCCAATCAGAGCCAGCCAAACCTTTTAATCATATACAGAAGTGTTCCTCGTGACATAATTATGCTATCCAGACTCCTTCCCTCATTGGGAAATATTCTGTCAAACAGTAAAATAATTAACATGGATTTTAAAATCGGCATTGACATTCTAATGTCTAATTAGGTAATTGTCATTGGCACAGCAATACCTATTAGGAGCATGCAATTTGTGGAAGGGGTTTTGATGGAACAGACTGCAGGTGCAGATGGTCTAACAGCAGGACTCTTACCCGATGTAAACAAAGGTATTTTAATTAGCCATGTGACCCTGATCATTGTTAAAAGGTAAGGGCTGTGCATTCATCTTCCCACCAGCTACTTCCTGGTCCTTTCAAGGGGAATGTTGAAATATCTTAACCTATGGTAAATTATGTAGAGAGTTGATTGAAATTCTCTTCAAATCTAATTATTGTTTCATTTGGCTTCTGGCAACATTAGTGCTATATTGCAGTTGGCTCAGAAGTCTTACCTACTTGCCGGGCTATTTTTGGTTTGTAGATCTCAATTGCTAACATACACAAAGATACCAACTTTTGCTTAGCATACCAGGGAAGACTTCCAAGATGTTGAAGTTTAGTTTCCAGCAAGTGCATGCTGGAAGTACTTAAAAACGTGCAGAAGAACCTGAATTCTATAAAATAATAAAAATTGCTTGCTGGTGAGTTTGCATGTAACTCAGCTCAGATCACAGCTAAATTAAAATTAATTGGGGAAACAGGAATGAAGAGTAGCTATGAATAACCCTGAAATGAGGAACACAAGAGACCTGGTTGGCTGCCTGTGCTGTTTGCATCAGCTGTGGGAGAAGTGCTGCATATGTTAAATGTTCCAGAGCAGAGGCTACACCTGGTACCTGATGCAAAACTTCATGGAAACTTCATACATTTCTTATTACTGTGAAGTAAACAAATAGCCAAGAAAAGTGAAGGGAAAGCATTTCTGTAATTTTTTTTTTTTGAGACTTTTTTTTTTAATCTCAATCATTTCACAGTCCTTAATTTAAGAGTATATTTTATTATTATAGTTTGACTTTAATCATGTTCGTTTTTTCTAGCAATCACATAGAAACAAACACACGTGCTTCACTGAAGTGTTGTAATCCTATTTAATGAATTGGAATTGTTTCTAACGAGCAAAAAAATGAAGTATTTGTAGAGTTAGGGCCTTAAGCTGTACACTGCTGAGCCCAGGGTCTGTCAATGAATTACAGATTACTGATCTACAGAGATGATATTAAAATACAGTGAAAGAAATACAGCTATATACCTTCCCTCTCCTCTATCTGTTTTTGGAGCCTGTTGATGCTCTGCCAAGGCACAAGCTCTGGCTGACAAAACTCCCAGCTTGGCTGTTTAATAAATGTTTGATAAAAGTTTGCTGGGATGAGTCTAGGCCGTTGTGAGAACGGATTTAAAGTGTGTGTGTATGTGGTGTTTTTTGTTTTTACATTTGTGAAATTGCATTGCTGAAATAGAGAGCAAATGTGCGTAGTACCCTTCCAAGTCACTTCTGCAGTCAACATGAAGACAAAAATATAAACTGTAAATATTTTGATTGTAAATAATTATATTACCATAGTTCTTAGAATTCTCAAGTAGCTGAGATACATGAGAACCCAGCAAATACAGTTCTTTGAAGACAGTTACAATGGCTGCTCAGGCATATGATTTCTTTAGCACATCACAACAAATTTTTTCTCAGTAATTTGATTTGCTACTATTTTTAGGGTGGGAGGATCTCTGAAGTGCTGGAGCACAGGGTGCTTGGTTATTTCATGAGGGACTGGTTCATGGTATGGCTTTATGAACGATGCCAGACAGATTCTCTAATGACAATCGTGGTGGTCTTTTGACTTTGTGTTCAGATCCCTCCAGAGCTGTAAAATGGAGAATCTCTATTCCTGACACAGGTGATATAAGAGTATGTGCAATCATTTTTTTTTTTTTTAAGCTATCTAATCCAAACACAGAAACATTTATTGGAAGAATGGTAAAATATAAACTTTTATTATCAGGTGCAGTACCTTTGGGAAAACCTTTCGTCTCAAGAATTGCATGGCTTATGTCGTTGCTTTCCAATGAATGTGAATGTTTTTCCACTTCTGTCAAGGGAGTTCTATAGAGACCTTATTGTTTGAGTGTGAAATAATGTATACTTGTTAGTTAATGAGTTCAACCACCATGAGATAATCCTCAAGTGACATGATGACCGTCTGTGCTTAAAAATAAATAAATAAAAGCTAGAAAGAATACAAATGATAAACACACGTTATATCTCTCCTACTGATGCTGGGGTTTAATTATGGGGGACAATTACCTACCGAAGTCAAAGGATTCACACATTAATAACATTATATAGGGATAATGTCTTTCTAAGCTGCTATAGCATTTAAAAGCTGGTACTTATGTTGCAATCCAGATTCCGTCTACCCGTCAGTCCTGTCTGGATTATTGCTACATTATGTAATGTGGTCTCTTGCCTTTTTTTTTTTTTTTTTTTGAATGTGTAATTAACATGTGGGTCTGACTTATCCAGTCTACTCTAATAAACCATCCTTAATGAGTGAAATAATAATAATGATAATAATAAATCCTGCATGATTTCTGAACTCTGTCACTATGACATTTGTGTTTAAGCAACATGAAGGCTCAATTAAACATATATATATCTAATTCTATTCATGTGCAGTAGTCTTCTGAGAACTTTTCTGTGGTTTTATCCAGGAAAAAAACTAACCGCTTTGGAAGGCAGAGTGAATAGACAAACTTTCTAACTCTGCATTCCCTGCTGCTCCTTAGTCCTGCACTTTCACAGAGGAGAGACACACTAAAACCTGTCAAAACCTAATCTCTTGCATATCCTTCTTAAATATTGCGTTTTCTGCTCTTCCCACTGTAAAATCTGTTACTGATCTCTCCTAAGAATGAGTAAAGGACTTGTGACAATACTACAAAAGCACGGGTAATTAGAAAATCACAGGAATATCGTTGGTTTCCTTTTTTTTTTTTTTTTTTTTTTTTTTTGCAATTTTTTAAAAAGATACTGCTTTTTGTGTCTTTTTTAGTGCACCCATCGCATGGGTGGAGTTTATTCTATAAGCATCTTCCGTGGGCATCAATTTTCAGCACAGGAAGGCAAATCAGTGGCTTGAATTGATGATAATTGCTAATTTTCAAAAGTTTGGGGGGAAAAACGTGAGCCACAACTTACTTGTAAAGTAAATTATTTCTAAGAGTCTAGCACTTTCTTTTGCATGTAATATAGGTTACTGTTAGCAAGTGTAGTGTCCCTGCGCTGTGAAGAGTGTTACGGCTCTGTCTAATTTACATGATAACTGCTGTGCTTTCTGCTGAAATTAAAGAAGCGACATTTGTTTGCTGCATGCCTGATTTTTCTTATGTTGATACATTAATAATTCAGTCAGATAATGATGCACTCCCATTTTGCTTTACAGCAGATGTTTAGGGGTATCAGGAAACTCTCTTGTTGGTCTATCAAAAAGTTAAAGTGCGAATATAAACAGAGTGTATTGTTTTATAGGTGGAGAAGAAACATGGCATAGGTTGACGCAACGCAGATTGATTCCAGAGGGGATTATTAGTTTATGTCAGCTTTAAATGTGGTCTTGGATTTTAGGGCTTCTACTTTTATTATGCATTAGTGCTGGTTATTTTTGATGCCTTTAAAATGTGCCCGTTCTCTGCAAATATCAGCATGTAACTTGAGGCAGAGCTTTTAAGGAGAATTTAATTTCTGATTAAAGAAGTTTTCTTCATGAAAACTCACATCAACCTTCATAAAGAAGTCCATGTACTAACGTAATAACTTCCTAATATAGATACACTTGGATTCAAAGAATGCTATAGCATGTAATCTCTTTTTACATTAAGTATAGCTTAGGTAATATTTTCTCTTGGGATATACTTTTTGTTGGTTTTATTTTTTTAATTTTTTTTTACCAAACCATTTTTAGCCTTCAGAAATGTGCTAGTAAAATATTATATCAATCAACCTGAAACTGAACATGGAACAGTGTACCTTTATCCAAATTGCTTTAGCAAATATGTGTGTGTTAGCTTTGTACAGCAAGGTTTGTAGGAAGTATCTTTTAATAGAACAAGGAAAATAGCTAGGGGGAAAAAAGGAGAGAATCTAAAAGAGAAACAGAAAACTTCTGCCAAAGAACATTCTGGAAACAGTTGTTCTAATTTAATTTCATGTTCCTCTATAAGAAAACTTGCAGAAGAGGTGTAGGTAGCATCTGTGGAGCAGAACAGTAGTATTACTGAGGGAGAGGCAATATCCTCAGTGATCTGTGACAGAGGTGGCCAGCAACTGTGGAGCAACAAAAACTGTAAAATCATGACATACCATAGAATGAGTGCTTGTATTGAATTAATCAATTTTTCTAGCTAGTACATACTCCCATGGCTCTAGGGTGGTGCTGCAGCAGTGATAGACCCAGGCATCACACCTCCTAATTTATAGATAGCTGCAGTCCAGCCTCCCTGAAGGAGTGAGAATTACCACTTTTAATCAAAATACACAGTGTGGATCTTGACCGTCAGACAAACTACAACACACTCTTTGAAGAAAAGGCTAGGAACTAAAATTCCTGACCTGACTGGATACCAAGAACATGGGCTCAATAGATACACTTGATTTATGGCAAGCTATAACTTCCTTCATTAACCTAAGTCTGCATTTCATGGGTTATAAACTACCTGCTTCTTCTCTTCTGCTGAGGCAGAACCATGTTACCATTTCTCTCCTCCTTTCCCTTTCTTTCCCTCCCCTCTTTGCAAACATCCTCTCTGTTTCACTGGTGCTAACTACCTTTTATTTCAGAGATGGTCTTATAAATACTCATCTTAATTACACTCTAAGCAACTGTTCTCAACTTGTTTTTAGCTTTGAAGTCTGTTGCTTCTATTTCAGACAAGAAATAGAAGAGGACTCGTATGCCCAAAAGCTTGTGTTCTCTCTAAGTGCACCAGTTGGTTTAACAAGGGACATTTCCTTTAACTGCAAACTTGACTTGCCTCATTTCCATGTACCTGTGGGCCTCCCTGGATAATCAGGATTGAGATATTTGAGGTGGAGCCATTGCTTTATGACAGGCACTTCCCCACTGGTAACTGGATGTGTCTGATCATTATCAAGCTTCTTCCAATGTGTGTTGACTGTTTGTAATCACTCCTGTAGCTGCTGTGCAGGTTTGTGGGACAGCACATACCCTGTTCTAAGGTGCATGTGCATATACAGTATGCTGGAATTGGTGTTTCTCTTGCTTACGAGCATTTATTCTTAATATTGGAAAGATATACTGTGATTGTTTAATAACTTCTAGGGTAGAGTAGGATTTGCTGTATATTGGACATTCACTTTGTACTGTGATGAGTTAGTGTAATATTAACACTGCTCATTCAGGGAGATGATCTGTTCCCTGAAGAGTATTTCTAGTGAATAAAGACCATATGTGGGTTGGTGAGCTTGGGTCTCATGGTTGCGCTTCTCATTGCAAGTATGATGGTGTCTCAGGGTTTGGGTGTCTATCTTGGCTTTTTAAAATGTGTTCTGGATGATTTCTGACTCCACGATGTAGATCTCGAGATTTTCGCTAACAGTAGTTTTTAGGCTGCCATTTCTTATGCTGATCTGATTGTAGATCTGCAATTATATGGGTCTGATACTCTCTAGAAAGTAGGTTTGCATAAAATGTGTTTTTTGTGGAAGTATTACAGATATACTTTGATGAAGGAAGGGTTCTTACTGAATTTCTGATGGGAACAAAGGAAAGAACAGAAACTTTTAGCCGTGTGTATGTTAGTTGCAAGCCACAGTTGGTGCAGTTACCTAGAACCTGTCCTGTGTACTGGGCTATGAGACAGCTGAGGTATTACATGACCATTTCAATGCTAGTTTCCTAGGTTTAGAGAAAGTCAGTTTGTGAAGTTAAAATGGGTGGATTTAATACGTTTGGGTTTGAAGTCTGATGGTGAGATGTCACCTAGGTGCTCAAGAGAGTCTGTGGTGGCAGGGAGGTAGATAGAGGATGAAGTCACTGAGAAAAACAGCTGTATATACGGCTGTGGGATGTTTCTGCAAGTTTTACTACCTTCTCAGCAAGCATATCCACAGGTGCCTACTGGTCTCCAGACCATCCTTTGTTATGCATCATGACAATGATGTGACAAATTTGAGGGATGAGAATGAGAAATTAAAGTGCCAGCTTTTCTAGCAGCTGTCAGGAAGTGGATCCAATGGTATAGGTCTGAGCTCTTAAATGAATAAGGAACTGTAAAGTCTTTGTTAAGTTCCTTGCAGTAGGTAGTGTCTGCTAGTCTTACTCATCTAGTCTTTGCAGGTTAACATTCTGGTAGCCTTATCTTTGCCTGCTCTTTGACTGAATCATAAGGATTCTAGAAACTTTAAAAGCTTTGTTAGTGGCTGATTCTGTTCATTAACAATTTTTTTCTATTTGTATTTTGTAGCAGTTTGAGGTAGTGATGAATGTGGGAAAGGGAAGAAATGCTCATCTTGGCTATGAAAGAGGTCTTGGATATATGGTTGGTTTAAAGAAAAAAAAATCCTTTAATGTCCCATATTCTTGTGGGGTTTGGGGTAGCTTCTCTGCAGAAGTATACATCTATGGAGATATTTATTTGTTATTAATTTAACAGCTATAACAGCCTAGTGCCAGATGTTAAGAAGGATCTCTATGGTCATGGACATTGCAGCTTTGGGTGAGGTTGTGGTGTCTTACCAGGTCTAGTGGTTTGTGTGGTTTATTCTGTGTACTCTTTCTGTGGTGGTACGTAGAACAGTAGCAGAAATCATTGAAGTGTTTCTTATCTTAATACTGTGATTAAATTTAAATGACTGGAGATCAGTTAATTGTGCACATACATAACTAACTTATCTACTACAGTAATACTTGAGGATTTGCCAAGGTTGGGGCTCTGTGGTTCTTGGACAAGCAGCATATAACCTATTCCCAAAAGAGACATTGCTCTGATCTCTCCTATCCTTGTTCCTCAATATTGTCTCTCTGGTTTTTACACCCACTTTGTGTATATAGACCTAAATTAAAATGAGAACTTTTCAGGGAATGGCTTGTTTATTACTTTGGGTTACAATGCTTACTGTGGCGGAAATTCTGCTTGCTGAGATCTCTGAGGACACCATGAATACAAACAATAAATGTACTGAATCATGGAAAGTTACGCTTTTATCTATTTGATATTTACATTCTTTATGAGGGAGAGACTCAGCTGTGTTCATACTTTTGCATTGTGTGTGAATATGCTTTTGCTGAAGTTCTGGCATGTTCAGTTGGTGTCTTGCTGCTTGCATTGCCTCCTGCTCTTACACTGCTCTGATGAGCTCTGCAACAGCTCATATCCACTGCTGAGTGAAGAAAAAGATGCTAAGCTCAGAGAAAGACGAGAAATATGGACTAAAGGTGAAGCTGTCATGGACCCTGAGAGTAAATCCACTTCTCTTATTCATGTCTTGGTCCTGCAAGGGGAGCAAACTTGCTTGGAAGTGATGGGGACCATGGTACAGCCCCTAGTCCCATCCCACAGGCACCTGCTCCGAGACACAGGTGAGGTGTGCCAGTTTTGCCCGGCTTTCCTTCATGAAGGTGTTTGTGCTCACACATGGGAGTATCTTTCAAAAACTTTCTCTCGAATTCCTATATAAAGAAGAGAAAAACTGAAACAGCCAGACTCCTTTCCAAGGACACCTATGTAATATATATACATATGAAATATATATATTTAATTTATGAAACAAAAAGGAAGTGTTTTCATTCAATCCATGGACCTCACAGACTCCTCGTCTCCCTTTTCTTATCTTTTGCTTGCTTTATGATCATGAAAACACATGCAGAAGGAATCTCCATGGATTTGTGGTGGGAAAGTTGTTTGGTTTTGTTCTCCCTAAAAGGGACTGCTTTCTTACATAGTTGTGTGGGCACACAACCATGATGCAAGGGCCTTCAATTTTAATTTTTTTCTTCAGCTTTACCACTGGTTCATGTCCTACCTATCTAATCTGAATATTATTGGGTTCTTTGCTTCTTAATATTCTGCTATGCTGTATGTACAGCTAGGTATACACAGGCAAAAGCAACACTGGTCCACAAAGCCAGATGTGGGTCTTTGTAACAAACACAGAGAAAATTCCTGGGAAGTGCAACAGTCAAAATCATGCAAATTACCAAATGTAGCATCATAAAGATGTAATTACAGGACCAAAAATGCCAAATTTTCAGTCCTCTTCTGATTAGTTGTTGGAACAATGAGTTATCACAAGATTGCTACTTGTTAATATTGGCAAATCAACAGCTGCTATTCTTTGGTATAATAATATCACTCAATTCTGTGATTGTCATGTATCTAGTTTTACATCAGAAATGATTATGCCCATTAGGATTAAAGTGATTATACAGTAGGATTAGAATGGAGCATGAATTTGGATAATGACAGTGTTAGTGTCACTATAGATTTCAAATTATATTAATTTCTGTCAATATGCAAAAATACATGAGAAAATCTTTTCACACTAGAAAACATTTTCACAGGGACTGGGGCATCTGTTTGTTTCCTGGTAATAGTATTCAGATGATATCCAGGCTATAAATGAAATAGGATTGTATAATTTACTGTCTGCTCATAATAAGAATATGCACTCTGTCGTCAAAAATTCAAGCATTGTAGAAATGATCCCATCTTTGAGCAAATGTTGCAATTACTTCAAGCTGTTGAAACTCTGCTTCCTTTGAACAGAAGTGTCCAGAGCAAATACTGTAACAATGAATCTTTTTATCATTCTGCAATCCCATTTGTGATAAGAGGAATTCCTTGGGGATTACTTTAAATTCTGTACATTAGCAGCAGTTCCGTGGGTTAAATCAGATAAAACAGGCTCTTATCAGATTATTAGTCACATTAGGCAATTACATTCTTATCTCTTAGAAATAATTCGTGCAGCCTTGGTGCTTATTTCTCCTCATTAGAAGAGGCTAATTCCCGATTAAGATCTTTTGCCTTCCGTACAATAAACCTTTATATTGGATTTGCCACATAAATTGAAAAATACCTTGCGGCAGAGAGGGACAGCTGCACTTCCCTTTTAAAAATATACCTTGCTTATCGTTTAAACATCAGCCATGCACGTTTGCTGCCTGAAGTTTGTGACTGAAGAAGACAGGCACTGCAGCTTTTCACCAGCATCAAAGTCAAGGGCCTCCAAGACAGCATGGTTTAATGGGGCAGGGAAAGCAAATATGTTTTCATTTAGTTTTATTGAGTTTGGTTTAAATGGAATGATAACTGGAGTAAGGGAAGGATGTTTCACACACCATTTGCATTATGGCTATAAATATATTGCCCTGTGAGCAAGCCCACCTGTGGGATGCCTTCACAGTGAGCATCCAGTGCAGTGTAGGTCAGAGACGTTGGCTCAGGGATAGACCCTAATCCCTGATATGTGTTGCTCTTTTTGAAAGTTTTCTGCAAACGTGGTGTCAAATGTATGGAGCCATGGCTGCTGGCAGGTATGTCTCAAATGCAGGCTTGTGTTTACTGTAGGAACTGGATCAAAGTTGTTGTGCTCTTTCATGTAATTAACTCAACCCAAAAGAAATATCCAATTGAGTGATTTACTTAAGATAAGCAAGGCACTTGGGAAATGTAAATACTTCAGTGGAAGGGATGCATGGGAAAAAATGAGTGTCAAATTGCTCCATAGGTCTGTCATGCTTCCATTTCTGACATTTGTGTCAGAAGCTGGTTGCTGAAACAGATACCTCCCACTTCCCACCCTTTCAGGAGCATTTGCTTTTGCAATTGTTCCATACTATATCATCCCTACTGCTGTTCCTTGTGCACCAGCATGTATAAATCTGTGTTTTGCACTTGGAGGCCTCGGCCCGTGTACGTGCCTGTTTGTGTGAGAAATGAGTCCAGTCAGTATTTCTTCATTATTTTTGTAAAGGCTTACTGAAAATGTTTCCCTCATTAGAAATGAGATGATGGGAAGTTTTCAAAGACAAAAATGTCAAACACCTAATTCCTATTAAAAATAAATGGGTATTAAGTGTCTGCCAATTAGGCCTGTGAAAATCTTTCTGGTGGTCTTTAGGGTTGAACCAAATTACACTGAAAACCAGATGGGAATGTGTTATGGATGAAGTGATTGCTTGAGACAAAGTGTTGCCTGTTAGAGGTGGTCCAAAGTGAAATTTTCAGTATCTGTCTGTATATATCCACAAGATGTCATATTAAGTGCCCATTTACAGAGCACAAATTTGGCTGCACAAATATTGCTATGTGCGTTGCTTCCATTTAGTTTTCATATTTTGCAAGCGATATTAAAAATTCATGCCTACAGTCATCGTGTTTGGATATGTATCCACTGGATTGCATAGGAAAGGCTAATAGTTACTTAACTTATTCATAGAGCTCCTAAAGACAGTCCTGTAGCAAAATTTGAACCTTCAGGGTTGTAGCCTTTCAAAATAGGAAAGGAAATCTCTATTAGATTAAGAGACTGATGACCTGTGAAAGAGGTTAGAGCAGTTTCTTTCACAAATTACAGGACAAGGGTAAGATGTTGCACAGATGTGCAGGTGCCCTCCTGGGCAGATCAGGGCAAGGACTTGAACTCGGGTCACCTTTGTCATGCAGTGACCAGAGAGTATTAAACCCTCTCCTCTCTCCTCCCAAAGTCCCATTAAAACCATCCTCAGGACATGTTCCCACTTCAACAAGTTTCTTCAGGCAGAAATATTTGACTTAGTCCCTGTTGTGAGGTGCCACACATGCCAAGAAGCTCTGAAAAAGATGCTGCACAGATAATTTCCATGACAGCGGAATTTTGGGAAATTTGGGGTAGAGCTGAAAAACTGAGCCCACATCTGCTACTCCCAATTTTGCACTTCAGATCTGCTCCTGGCTGTGACCTGCCAGTGTCTCAACACTGTGGTTTGGGCCAACACAATTAAAGGCCTGTGGTAATTGTGTACCTCAAGTGATGGGGACTGAAACTTCTGAGTCTAGATGGCTTTCAGTCTGCCTGGTTCCTTAATCCCCAGCTATGAAGTAGAAGAGGGCTGGGGTCCTGGGGCTGCTCCGTGCAATTCCCAGTTGGCCAGGCAGTGAATAACTCTAATATTGAGGTACTGATGAAGTGCACATAGAACTATTTCTTAAACTGTTGTAGGAGAAAAATGCTGGTAGGGTCTTGGAGATCAGAAGTTTTCACAAGTGGAAGCTGATTTCCTGTTATCTGATCTGCACTTGAAACAGAGTAATAAAAAAATTATCAACTGAGCAGTAGGTCTTGGTCGTTTCTTTAAAGTTATTCTTCTACTTCTCTGGGTAAACTTGATTGTTCCCTGACTTCTGTTTTGCCGTAAAATCAATGACTAGATTCTACCTGTGGGATTCTTTTATTATCATTATTACTGTTATTGAGCCTTTCACTCTGGCTTGGCTCCATTTATGAGGAAAGTTTGGTGGAGCAAAACCAGCTTGACAGGGTAAGGGGGTCTTGAGCAAGCTCCTGTGCTGAAGCTAAGCTCTTGGCTCTCACTCAAGAGTCAAGTGTGAAATCTTAGATTGCCTAAAGTGTGATAGAGTAGACTCTTTTTCCTTTTCTAATAACTACATCATTTTTCTCCACTGTAGTATTTCACAAGTTCTATTTCCCTGTCCATTTAAGAAATGTGATGTGGGTAACTGAACTATGTGAGTTCGTTAATCTTCTTCAACTTCTAATAGATCAGAATTGGCCAATAAACTGCAAACATCACTCTGACTAGGGCTGACAAAAAAAAAGAAAGAAGGTATCTTCAAAAGCTTTGATGGATTTTATTTTTCCTTTTTTTAACTAAAAGAAAAAAATTCAGAGAGCTGCTACTTTCCTGGAAAGACTGTAAGTTTCATTGGAAAAATCCCAAGCCAAAACATTTCAATAGGAAATGCACATATTTCTGTTTGGGTTTTCTCTCTTACCTCCTCCATTCTCAAGTTGCTAGACTCAAATTGTTCTTTTATATATATCTAAAAATGAAGTTTCCTATCAGTGAATGCTGTTAGCTTCTGTGCAAGCATTCTTAGAGGTGTTAGATGTTGATTTCTAGAGCTCACATTAGCAGTTGTCTCAGGGTAGCAAAGAGCTCAATTAATGTGGCCATAAATTTGGAGCAGTTATGAAATCCATTTCTTCTTCTCCCCATCTAGAGTTAGAAGCCTTTTCTCCTCTAAGTACAGGTATTTTTAAAATGTGCTTAATAAAGTTATTTTTGTTCCCCAGCCTCTTCTTAAGGTTTGATGCTGAATGAAAAATGGGCAGCTCTCTAGGAAGAGTACATCGTAATGGTTGCTTTGCTGCAGAGGGATTTGTGAATTTTATGCTTGTGGTTACTTGGTTTTAACAAAGTCAGTCTCTCTGGGGCCAGCAATTGTAGTGTAAGCATAATGGGCACTTGTGACACAAAGAGAATTTATGACAGGAGTAACAACCTGCTTATGGTTCTTGTAATAGCCTACGAGATCGTATACCATGACCTGCCTTTGAAATCACATCAGATGTGGACTCAGCTCTAAAATATACAGCTTACAGTGATCATAACTTCTACTTCTCCCCTATGACATTACAAGGGGGAGAAAGAGAGGTGGATCATGCTTTCTGAACGTTAATTTAATGTTACAACCTGTGCATCCAGAAGCAGTTGGCTAATTTCCAAGTTCTTTCTGTGGGAGGGGAATAGTTGCTTCTTGTTACCTAGAGTCTATCCCATGACCAGAGACAAGAAGACAACAAATAAGAAGCCTTGTTAAGGTACTAGCTAAGATGTTAGGAACCATATTTGTCGGAGTGACTAGACGATCACTCCAGGGAAAGTTGTCTGCTGACTCCAATTTCCATTCTCTGTGATCCTAATATACAGATTTTCCTTCTGTTTCTCATTCCTATCCACAAGATCATTGCCTGTTAATCATTAAATGAAATCTGTGTATTCCCTGCAATTATTCACTCTTGGAAAAATTGTTGCCATATGGAATGTTTCCAAAGCTTTAATTTCTCCAAAGATTGCCAAAATATAACTTAATAAGAAAACAGAAATATAACAATATTTTGCTTTCCCTTTCAATCTAATTCTTTGTTGCTGTTGTTTTTAAACCTAGAATTTTTAGTCCTGAGTCTCTCAACACATGTAGAAATAAATGCCAAAATGTAAATTTGCCAGAGTAGAATGAGAACGGCATAAATTCAGTGGCAGACCACAGTGATCCACAACAATCTGTGGACTAGCTCATAGGGGTGTTGAAAATCCTGGAGAAAAGAAAGTTTGTAATCAACAGGCTTATGTTTTCTTCGTAGGGATCAGCAAATCAAAAATATTTTTAAAAACCCCAGACCCACTGGAATTATTCTGTGCTTGAGCACAGGGGTGAGGTCATCCTTTAAAGAACCTTCTCACCAAATTTTCTATGATTCAGTGTTACATGATGCTTTGTAACAGAAAATGCCTGGCTCCCCAAACAACCTCAAATTCTGTTTCATTTTAAAGAATATTTCTTGCATATTACTGCCATGTTCTCACTTGTTACAAAGTACTTATTAAGGTAGATTTCCTGATGACCTCAAAGTTTCTTGTATGAATTTTGAACATCATAAAAGCAGTTTTAAAGAATTTTAAATTTAGTAGTTGGGAAAAAAAATGAAATAAATGTGCTAAGTGCCTGTTTTCTCCAGACAAAGGGAGGTGTAATTCCCACGTGTGCTACCTGGAGCTTTTTAGGGTGATGGTTCTCACATATCTTAGGGCAAAGCTATAAGACATGGTCACTTTTCTTGCTGGCTTTAAATTGATTTACCAAGAGAAGAAAATAAAAAAAACCCAAACCCAAAAACCCAAACAAAACCACTAAACTAGAAAAAATACTTAATCTTCCCACTTCCTGTAGCACCGTATATTCCAAACATCATTACTTACATTCAACTGGGTCTTTTCCAATATCACTCACAGAACATGGAAATTCTCCAACTGACTTCACAAGTTTTTGGCTTGAGGCCTGATATCGAGAAGTGGACTTGAGCATCTGCCTGAGCACTGCTCAGCAGTGCCTGAGAAGAGGCAGCGCAAACTTCAGGCAGTGCTGTGTCTGATGACCTCTACAGTCACGTTGTGGGAAACTGATTTACCAAGGGGTCAAGTCATACCCTTGCCTCGATTCTGTCCCATTTGTTGATTTTCAGCCTCTTTCCTCTTTGCAAGGACTGTGTGTCCTGTATGTGGCATTTTAGGGCCATGCAAACCTCCAGATCCTGCATTCTTGAACACGCTGGAAACTTTACCAGTAATGGGGGTGAGCACCCACTGAGTCCTGGTGTATGGGGTGAGCACTGATTTATAAGGATGATAACTGTATGGGGCACATAAAGGTCTGCTCAAGTCAAACTTCACAGTAGAAGTGATCTAAGGATAAGTGCTTTTATAGCCATCCTTACAAAAAGTTTAGTGCCTTTAAACTTTTATTTGCTTAAATTCAACAAAAGTTCAGTTGTAGTCATAGTTGTTTATTTTACAAGGCAGTTATAGGTGTATTTTGCTGCTGGTCAGATTTGTAAAAAACACATGCTTTAACATTGACTGTTGTGTTGAACAGAATAGTTTTCTCTTTTTGGATTGTTCTTTTGTGTGTTTGTTCCTGTTAGCACAATAATAGAAAGAAAATGGTTGATGCAACTTATCAGGAATGGTAATTGATTCATAAATTCAACTGAAATTGATAAGAGCTTCATAGGAAATCCTTTCCAAAAATTGTTTTGTTTTACTCAGTCATTTAAAAAAAAAAAAAAAAGGAAATTATGCAGATAGTTTTAAGTCTTGGTGAATAATTATCCAAAACTTTGCAATTTGGATTTCATTTTGTTAAACTTCCAAAATCTGATGGCTGACTGGAGACTTCCAGAGCTATGATGAAGCTGCAAATCTGTTCCAGTTGTATTTGCATGTGAACAGTGTGCATAAAATATACAAAGGACCCTAATTCTGAAATCAGTTAAACACTTTACCTAAATTTAAGGAAAATGAATGTATTTGGCTAATTTGAATAGTGGAGCAATCTCCAAGTATATTTCATTGGATAATCAGCTAGGAAAGAGTTAACAAGTCAAATTTGCATCCTCTTTCCAGAGTTGTTACTGCCTTAGATTATATGTGGCAAAACAATTAAAAGTCAGCGTACAGGAGGGATTTGTGTGTCCTCTGAAAAATAAATAGGTCCATTTTCAATAAATGATGTGAAAGAAGTTGAGCCCTCAACTTGTTATTCATATTACCTGTGGTCTTGCATGTTTAAACAGTTCTGCTGCTTTGGTTAGCAGCGATACAGATCCTACCACTATTTGCAATCCTTCATTTGCAGTTCTGCAATGCAACCTTTAATACAAACCTTATATATTTATTTATTTATCCATACACCACACACCATCTTACTCCAGAATGTTTTGTGGAGGCAAATATTTCACCAAAAGGAAAACTAATTTTACCCCTTTTGCCTTTCTTCAGAAGGAAACAAAAATGAAACCTAATTGGAGGAGAGCTCTACTGAGAGGGTGAGGAGAACAGAAAAAGATTCTATTATATTGCTTGGATCAAGATATTAGTATGTGAGGTCCGGTTTCACATAGACTTCAAAAACAAACAAAGACAACTCCTTTTGAGCCTCTAGCAATGTGACTGGCTCCATAAGATCAGAGCTCAAATTTACATGGATCTGTATTAGTTCAGGTATGAAGAGTTTCATTTTGCTGATCTTTTGAAGCAAATTCCACATAGCAGCACAAGAAAGGGCTGCCACATCGGATTTGACACCCTCCAACTGTGCCTTATGCCAATGTTTTCGTTGGTTCCCTCCTTACAAAATAGCTCTTTGCCAGTTTTCTGAGGGCTCCATCCTTTCTTTCTTTTCCTTTTTTTTCCCCCTGTTTGAGAATGGTTTAGTTTGGGATTGTTGAAGTATGTATAGAAATAGCCATGAAGTAGAGGGGAAAGGAAGAGCTGGCTTGCAAAACCCTTCTATTTTAGTTGAAATAATAACCCGATTGGAAAGTGATCTGTTGTTTTGTTTTGGTCTGTGAAGAGTTCTTACTCTGCATGCATTTATTAGCAAAACATGGGTGTAATTAATAGTTTTACAGTTTCTAAGATCTGCACATGTAAGTGTAAAATACATCAATCCTTACTCAGCTCCTGGCTTATGTTGCTTCTTAGACTCTCTTAGGCTGTGCTTATGCATTAACTACCTGCTTTGCCTGGTTGTTTCAAGCTGCCTTGCACTGACTTCAAGCTTCCTACCCTCTGGGCACAAGACAGCTCAGAGACATGTGGCTGCATGTTCAGGACCTGTATGGCAATCCCTTTTTCACATAAAGGACTGTAGAAACTGTCACTGAATACAAAAATTCCCATAGAGCTATGGATTAAGCTATGGCAGCATGTGACATGGCAGAAGGCAGCCAAAGCCCCGGCAAACTGCCCAGTGCTGTCCTTGATGCCTCTGGCTGTGCTGAGTACCACCCCAGAGTACAGTCCTTGCAGTGATGGTGCTTGTGTGTTTGCTTGCTCTGCAGATCACACACAAGCAACCAAAATGTGACCCGATGTACCCACCAAACTGAATTACTGTTAAAATAACACAGCTAAGGCAACACAGAGCTTGCTCTATATTGCTCTTGTGGCTCAAAAGCTGCTCTGAGCAAATGGTAGTAACTGACAGCTCCTATATTATGCTATATATGGGCCATAGCAGCATCTTACAAGCTTATCTTTTGCAAGATGCATAGTTACTCCCTGAATTCTGCAACTTTGTCAAAGACGTAGCATTTAGTTTGCAGGCATGATGCACTGTATCAAGATCAGCAGTTTTATACTGTTTTTCAGAAGCTGCTGCCGCACAACCCTCCCCTCAGTAGGTGGGAAGTGGTTTGTGATCTAAGCTTTGCAAAGAGAAACAAGCAGGGTGACTTCATGGCATTCAATACAGGCTGTTCTACTCCCCAGAAATGGTTGGTAAAACAGCCACATTTGCGATAAAGATTTTGATTTATAGTTGAGCTCATTAATGATTTAAGGTTTGGAAGGGGTGAGTTGGGTTGCACACATGTTGGTTCTTAGGTCTTCGTTTGTGGGGCTCTGAAGTTGGGAGTCCATTTAGAAATTCTCTGCAAATTTTAGAAATAACATTTCTGTGAAAACGTAACGCAAAATCTGGTGGCATATGGTTGTATTTAGGTGACTAATACTCACTTGGGGCCACCTTCTTAATTTACTGCTGGCTTCACCATTCATGAGTAATGCATCCACTCCTAGCTCATGCCAATAAAGCTTTATGCCACCACACATATAATATTTCATTACATGTCTTGCTTTCCCCATTGCTGTGGCACTTATTCGGTTTGTGTTAACAGATAATCACCAAAATGAATAGCACAGTAAAATTATGTAACTTTTAATTACCTTTAACTATTAGAATGTCTAAAAGCAGACTTTGTAACACCAAGAGTCCAAAGTTACCATGAAGTTAAGGAGTTGATTTTCAGATCACAGTAACAGGGTGCAAACATACCTTGCAATGTAAAGAGTTTTTCTGCAAGAAATGTTTTGAAAATAAGGTGATTTTTTTTTTTTAAAAGGCATATCTGCTGAGCTGGAACATAACAAAATGTTTATTTTTCTGACAAAATGTTTATTTTTCTGTCTGTTACATTGTGAAAATTGCCAATTTTTTTTACTAAAAATCATCCTGGGTTCCAGATAGCAGCATAAACAATGCCATGAAACTCTGCAGTACCTCCTTTCCCTCACATCCCATATTTGGTTGCTTTCAACAAAAACTTTTCAAGGCTGTTTTAAGTGACTTGTACATAACGGAGAGTCTCATCTGCCTCTGAGAATTGGTTGTCAAAATTTTTACAGCTGATGTAAACTGGCACATCATCATGTTCCCGGGATAGAGACAAAGGCAAAAATAGTTTTTCGTTAGTAGTGGTGTTTGGTTTTTTTTGGGTTTTTTTTTTTTTTTTCAAGTCAACACTGGGGAGACGAGTGTTCTCCAGAATACAGACTGGAGAATCAGACCACAGACCAAGATACGGGAACTGGGAGCTATTTTTAGTGAGAACAGGTTCATGAGTGGAAGAAGGGGAGATTAAAGAGGACAAAGAGAAGAAACCCACTCGTTGCCCATGTGCAGTGTACTCTTGCCCTGGCTCCATCAGTTCAGCCTATGTAAGTGTCATTCATGATGGGGTCACAGAGTTATGCTTTCAGTTGTCTGGAAGCTGTAGGTCAGATGAAGAACATCTCTTAAAGATCTGACAAAGTATTTTAGACAGAAGACATAATTTTTTAATTCTTCAAAAGACAAGTTAAATGTATTCATTGCATAAGAAATCTATAATTTAACAGCAGCTGTGCAGCAGCCTTTCCATGCTATAGTGCAGTCTACTATATTGATGATTTCAAATATTTATACCATCATCCCACATTCATGAAAAATATTTAAATTAAACATGCATGGGAACAGATGCCATTCTGTTCTGGCAAGAAAACCTAGTCATAAACTTCTGCTTATGAAATGTTATTTCACTTGACCCCTATCAGTAGGAACTCATGAAAATTAAACTGGGGAAGGAGAAATATTGTAAGTAAGCTCTTTTCTCAGTGAAACCTTTGAGTGGGTATGTGAAGACAAGATGTTTCCATTAAAAGCAGAACACAGTTTGATTTGATAAGGTGAAGCTCACTGCTTTAACTTCTAATTCAAGAGTCAGTGCCCACTTAAAAGTTTCTTTTCACCTGCAGAAGACTCTTGTTATAGAAGCTTTCTAGACCAAACTGCAGTTATTTATTTCAGTAGTTAGTGCTTCTATTAATTGTAAAGTAACTCCATTTATTTTTGGATTAAAAGGCACAACTTTATTTTTGTTCTTGCTATACTAAAAAATCCAGAGAGAGATTGTTTCTTACTAATTCTACCTAATGAGATGTTACGAAACAGGGAAAGGAAATGTCATGTTAAGATTTCAGGCTAAGGATGTCATCAGCCCCAATCTATTCAAGTTAAACATTTACATCTCTGCATGTAGTCCGTATAGGACTATATATGCATTTGACTGGCATATTTGTACCTCAGCCTGAATGAACAATTGGTTCTATCTATTGTATCTAATCTATCTTGGCATTTATACAATCCTTTGAATCCTGCTTTCTGATGGAAGTTAGAAAAATAAGTGGGTGATTTCATGGTTTTCTCCATTTCTAATAGATCCTGTTTGAGATGTTAGTCTTGGATTTTCTTCTGGCCTTGCATTTTAACTGTGTTAACAGATTTTATTGTATATGTCCTCCATCCCCCCTACCCAGTGGATGTAAAACAATTGTGGGATTTATTGACACTGCAATATTTATAACGTATGTTATTTGTCATCTTACTCCTGTTTTCGTTTGCAAGAGAAAAAGCAAAAGGGGAATCTTGGACTTACACACTAGCTCTGCTTTTCCATATGATACTGTCCTGGGAATCAGAGTTGGACTGGTAGAAAGGTTTGATCATTTCAGGGGTAGAAATGGTCTCATGATGCTGAGCAGTGACAGTGAACCAGTATTGCAAGTGCATCACACCCTACATCTGTCCAGAGCACAGAGTTCTGCCTTGGTTTTAATGAGAGTCTCACAAGGAAGGGATTCTTTGGCTTGTGGAGGGAGGCCTGTTAGCCCTGTGGGGAGGCAGCTGTGGGCAGCTCAGTATTGCAATGTTTTGGCCAAATCATTGAGAGATGATGCCTGAGAACATGTGGTGCAGTAGATTCCCCAGTGACAGAAACCCAAACAAGCTACAAGACCTTGCAACTTGTATATTAATGAAGCTCACAATGCTAGTTAGGTGCAATTTACCTTATTCTGCTGACTCTACAGTTTCTTGTAGATTTTTTTTCTCCCCAATTTTTATTATACCAGATAAGAAAATATTTTTAAATCAGCAAGATATCACGATTAGGAAGTCATTAGGTTTCCCCTCTGGAGTGTTTTCTGGGAAATGACAAAAGAAAAGACAAAAGACACAAGAGCTGACTGGTGATGTGACAAGAAGGTACCTTCATTTTTGTACTCAAAGGAGTGTACAAACACTGTTTCTTTCATGGCCTCTTTACTTGCCTTTAAACTTGATACTGTGTGAGTCGGAAGTAACCGCCATGCCCAGCAAACCAAGATGCATGACCTGGGCTGTGCAGACAAACGCTAACCCAACTCTCACCATGTCCTTAATTCTCTGCTCTTTGTCCCTGTCCTCAAAAGGCTGTATAAAAAAAAATAATACTGTGCTTTGCTGCGAACAGATTTGTCAAGTTACAAAAAAACCTAGGAACTAGAGCTAATAGACTCAAGTTTAAATATTAATTCACCCAATTAAATGTAGAATGAGCTTTTTTTGCAAGTTGCTTAATTATGGGGCTTTTTTTGGAAATATGTACATGCTCACCTGCTCTCTGGGAACTGAGAGAGAAGGAAATACATTCTTGACTCAGTAACAATAGATTAAGTTTCTCAGGTAGACATCATGTTTAGTTTATAGTCATGGCCTATTTAAGAGTTTAATATTTGTTTGAGTATTTGTGATGTCATCATATTTATAATATGTTTTTTAGAACGAGTAACATAGACACTCTGGGACTGTATTCCTTTCTTTTTTCACATCATGTTCTCCTCTGCCACTTACTGCCTATGTGTCCCCCTCCTGAAAAAAAAAGAAAAAATTAAAAAAAAAATCTCTAGACTTGAAAATTGCCAGGAAAACACAATGGAAAAATAAAAGGGGATTTTGGTAACAAAACAGTCAATGATTACAGAATTTAAAATATAATTAAATAAATAAAAAAAAAAGTCTACCAAGATATCTGCCTTAATGAGATATTGACCAGTATTTTTGCATGTGTGATGTAGTTTACAAAGCAGGAAAGTATTTACCATAACAAACTGTGCTTTTATTAGGGTTAGAGTAGACCATATTTCCTATGGGCTAACCTTGGAACATTTGTGCATCCTCACTTTTATTTTGTTTTAATATAGCAACTCATGTATCATTAATGTAAATTCTTTGCATTTAAGTAGTAAGTGGATCAGTTAGACTGAATATTTATAGCAGGTCCTCGATTGATAGTCTTAAAAGCTTATAAACCTCTGTTTACATATAGTTTACACACAGTACAGTTAGAGCACAGTCAGTGCAGCAATCCTCTCACCAGAAAATAAAGTGGTTAAGGGAATGAGTTGCTTGGGTTCCTGGTTTAGCCATGGGCTCTCCAAAAATTGTCAGAAGGGTGATTTGCTAAAGACCACTGAATGATGGACAGGATCTGTTCTGGGACCCTCCAAAGTACTTGTAAGCGAAGCAGTTGTAGGGAAATGCCATTAAGATGCAGATAGTATCTTCATAGCTGCTTGTATCAATGGAAGTTAGTGAGTTATCATAACTCTTAGGGATGGGTAAACTGACTGAAAATGTGCCCTCAGCCATACCAGTGGCAATTTGCAGTGATTGCATTGCTTATGACAGAGTTGCTACAGGTCTCAAGAAAAGTAACTGAGGAAAGAACTGGCTTTATTTCTGGTCTTTTGATAAGTGGTATTTTACTAATATAAAGTGTACACACCAATATCCTGTGAAATTCCTGCACGTCACCAGCGGTTTTTATTCGTGCCCATTAAAATGCATTACAGTGTGGAGGTTGCTGAAATGTAAATTAAAGGCTACGGCGCTCATAGTTTAACAGCTGCCATGTAGATTGACAGCCTTTGTGCGCCCAGCTGGCAGTGTCAGGTTAGTGGGTCTCTAGTCACAACATTAATCAGCTTTATTAGTGCCACTAATACCAATTTGTAAGCAGACTGCAAGGATCAGACGGCCCAGCTGTCAGGCACTGCACATAGATTATTACAGGATTTCTTTTTATTGTTTAAGATTGGAATTATAATTTAATTAGGGAATTTAACTATTTTTTACACTCACTGAAAACTAGCAAAGATTTAATAATAATAAAAAAAAGTTAACTTCTTTACCCCGCCATTCTACCATCTTTTCTACTTCCCGCTCCCCATCCTCCTCCCCGCCTCCACCCCAGCATGCACGGGAGAGAAAATGAATTCGCTTCACAAAACCTGTTGTAGCATATCACTTGCTGAGATGAAGAACTTCTTACACTGCAGCAACAGCTCATATTGTGCTAGTCAGGATTTCCAACTGATTTCAACAGATTTTCCTTACTGCGTTGATGTGATATACCCAGTGCCTTGGAGGACCAAGAAATAGAGGGATTGTGTTTATAATTTCCTCAAAAAAAACCTGCTAGCCGCCTGCCTGGTTCCTAGTTTCTTCATAGTAATTACTAATTTTTCATCAAAACGTGTGTGTGAACTCCACAAATCTGAGGACTTTAATAAATTAGGGTCATGTTGTACAGTAAATTCTGATTCAAGAAAAGCAGAGCAAATTTAAATACATGGACATCTCTTAAAACTTCCTCTTCTTTTTGGCATGGGACCTCTTTTCCTTATTACATTACACATCAGTTTCAACTCAGTTTTAATTAATGATTTTAAATTAGGCTAAGAGGATATTAGCTCGCAAAGCCTAGCAATGAAGAATGGATGTTGTGGCTCAGACACAACCTTCCAAAATCTCTGCAGCTCACATCTTATAACACTTTCATGTCAGTCATACAGATTACATTTCCTGCAACACTAAAGCAGCTTTTCTAGTGGGTCAGAAACATGATAGGTTTATCCTTCAGCATGGCTTGAAAATATACTGAGGAGGGGAAAAACTCCCTTAGCATGTACTCTGAATGCATTGAAAGAAGGGAACTTAAAGATGACATTTCACAAACTTAGAAGACTAATGCAGGAGCCATTTTTAAGGAGCGTCACAGAACTTTGCTGATGCCCCAAAATGCAGGGTAAAGGGAATTCCAGACAAGAGAACTCTGTCCCCCATAGTCTCCTATCTGGACCTCCTGTGCAGACCACACAGCAGTAGGGTCCACACCTCCAGAGTCTGGCCCTACCAGGATTGTTGCAGAAATGGGCAGGCTCTGCAGGACTCTGGCATCTATGCTACTGACTGTCCTGTGTGGTAGGGTGAGCCCTGTGTTCCACACAGAAAGGTAATGGGACATGCTATTTCTTATTTTGTTTGATTTCTGTATATCTCAAAAAACAGTGCTGAAACACATGTGAAGAGGTCATAGGCAGCTGATTGAACACTCAGTTTATGTGATATATTGGCCTTGCTGGGCAGGAGCAAAAATACAGTTTCTCTTTAAGAAGATTCTGGTTTTAACATATGAATCCCGACAACCAAATCTAATCCCACATTTTTCAGACCAAGTGCCACAATTATGAAGAAATTCAGAAGAAAAATAGGACAAAATCAAATGATTTCTTTTATTTAAGGTTTTTGATTTGTAAGGAAGCATATTGGGCAGTTTATGCATCTGAGGTATCAGGCCCGCCCAGACAGCAAGTGTAGTGGGAAATACAGGGAGTAATTTTTAAACACAAGAAAAGAATAGAACTGTAAAATGTGAAGACTAAAAAATGAAAGGCTTCTTGTGATGAACTGTATCGGTGACCTGATGGACCTCAGATGACCAGGACAGTAAGAAGATGGGTAAGAACGGCTGTCCTGTTATACAACAGAGGCAAGTTATTAGCAGATGAAGTTGCAAAGATTACAGTGCTTACTGCTCTCTGGCAGTTAGCCACTTCTTCACTACAAGTGCCAACTTCGTCAGTGTTGCCGTAAGTAATCCCAGTGACACAAGGGCAAGACCTCATCTTCCAGTAAGTAAAATCTGGAGAATACTGAAATAGGGACTGCTTATAGATACTTTTGATAACTTATAGAGGGTGTGAAAAATACTAGACTGCTGGAAAAAGGAAATTTAGTGTATACATATAAAGAAGGAAAAGGATAATAGAGTGCAGCTTAACTTAATTGCTTCAGAAAATGCTAGAACAAGAAATAAAGGAGATAATACATGAGCACGTGGAAGCAAGCAAGGACCACAGACATACCAACAGCAAATCATATAAAATATGTCTAATTTTCTCCTGTAACAGAGCAAGAAGTATTTGGATGATGCTCTCAGACACATGGTGTGACTCTTGTGGATGGTTCTGTGCAGGGCCAGGAGTTGGACTCGATGATCCTTGTGGGTCCCCTCCAACTCAGCATATTCTGTGATTCTGTGAATATACCTTTGGAACAGGAGGGAAATTATATTCATTGTGTCTGTTGACTTTGCAGTTTGATGCTGTTTCACAGTGTTTTCTTATAAGTAAACTACAGAAGTGTATTTCTGATGAAACCACTGTGAGCTGGGCGCCACTTTGACTGGAAAACTGTACTTGCAGATTGAAGAAACCAGAGGAGACCAGGCAGAATGGTCACAGATACAGAAAGCATGATATGGAAGAGAAAAACGAATGAATGGTTTGTCTGAGGGAAGACAAAGTAATCTTTAAATACATAAAAAGGAGCAAACAAACTGTTTAACTTGCATAAGACAAAGTAATAGGTTCAAATTGTAAAAAGAGGTTAGTCTTTAGGAAAAAAACACTTTAGAATGGTAAGAATAGTCAAGACTTGCTGGGGAGATTAGGGAGCCTTTGCTATGGGAAGGCTTTACAAACAAGTTGGGAAGCATCTGTCACAATGACACAAGCATTGCTGATCTTGTGCTGGGCCAGAGAGGTGAGCTAGATTTCTCTTGAGGCCCCTTCCAGCTGCCTTCTCCTATAAAATTTGATTCTGTAACATCAGCAACATAATGCATGAGTTGGCTGTGGGCCTTGCCTTGCCGATATCATCAGCAAGTGCTACTTGGTGGAAAATAGCACAGGTTGTCTTGGGGCCAAGAAGCCAGTGTACTCGTTGCCATGCCCTGGGGACCTGATCCACTTGGCGTCAAACTCGTCCCAGCTCCACGCCAGCTTTTTCACCTGTGTGTCCTTCTCACAGCTGCTCTCAGCTGGAGGACCAGAGCATCTCCATGTCAAACCTTAAGGAGGAGGGAGGCACTTGGACAGCATGCTTGGCTTGTCAGTTTAGGTAGCACTTCAGAAGAGCATTCTCATGAACCAAGGTGGGCACCGGGTAGCGGGTCCACAATGACTACAGCAGAGGAGATGGCCCACAAGTGTAGAAATATTACTGCTGTTCTTACAGGAATAGTGGCTAATAAATCCCTTAAAAATGGTGCAGGATCACAAAAGGCATAAAATGTGTAAGATTCAAAAACCTAAACAACTATTGAAGAGGTTAAACCTGTAAAGGCTGCAAAGTCTTTCTGTAAACTAGTCAGGCTGAATGCAAGGTTATTAGATTTTCACAAGCTCCTCTAGCTAAATAGTGCCTCTGTCAAGTTTTCTTTTAAGTATTTACAGATAAACTTCTCAAACTCAAAAACCTCATTCTAAAATAAAAGTTTAGATCATTAAGTGTGCATGTTTAATATTTGATGGACTTAAATATTTTATAGAAATCTTGGAGAAACGGAGTAAAGTTACTGGAACATATATGTTCTAATTATAATCCCCCTAGAAATTTGATGGGCTTATTAACTTTATGGAAGCTCAGATAAGTTGACCGTTTTAATTAAATGTAAACAACTTTCTAATAACAACCTTGACGTCTCTTCCCAGAGAGTGATCCTAGAGGCCCAGTGCACTTAGAAATACCAAGGAGTTGCATTACAACCTGCTGAGACACTGCTGTACTGTCAAAATGATGTGGCAGTGAGCGCATTTTGAACAATCCTAACCCGATGTTCTGAGTCTCAGTCAGCTTTAAAAATGTATTGTTTCCTTCCAGCTTTATTAGTTCTTCATCTCTGTGTAAAGGGTAAACTTTCCAAAGTCTGGAAATTTAATTCAAAGTTTTATACTTGTTCTGAATTCAACAGATACGAATAGAACAGAGACATTTTAGTTACCTATATTTGTGGATTTCATGCAGTGATGTTTCTGATATTCTCAGGTGCACTGAGGAGTCACAGGGTCTCTGCAGAATGAGTTTGTATTTTCTTTCATCACAGTTTTCAGAAGTTATGGCCATGCGTAGCACAAATCCCTCTGCAGTCAGGGAAATCAGTATGTGGAAAATTGTTGGTCAGCAGTAGGGGTAGAAGTCCAAAGCTAATCTGTTTCTGATGATGAAGAAGACACCCTTCACATCTTGCATGACTGCTGCAGATGACATGTCACAGCAAGGACACGAGAGTAAAGGTTGGCTTTGTAGGCATGTCTGTTCCTGTATTTTCAAACATGGCTTCCAGTGTGGAAGAGGAGAGAGAGTTAGTGCCTAGCTATCCTATAGCACATGCTGGGTTTTTTATGTGCAAAGAGCTCCTTTCTGGGTCATGAACCTGGCTATTGCTTCTGCTCTTTGAATGCTTAATTGTCCTGTCTTTGACTTCCCTCCTTTGGGCCAGAGAGAAATTGTTTTAACAAGCATACTTATTATCAAGCAAGAAATGTGTTTTATGCATGTTTGCTAGAAACTGAGAGAGGGGTCAGTTATGTGAATTATGTACTAGAATGCACGATGTGTTCAGTGCTTAGCAGGAGTAGCTGAGGCAATTCAAGGTTTGCTAACCAACGAAGAAGGGGCATTATGGGAGTGGAGAGATTTGTTTCTTCAGGCAAAGCAAAGGAAAAAAGGTTAAAAAAATCAAAAAAGCTTGCAGTCAACTAAGCAAGTGCCACCAAGGCTGCCTTCTTTGTAAATGGGGACCCTTTTTGACAGTCAGAGACTGTGGTCCTGCTCTTTAAAACTGGTGGGAGAGCTGCCACTGAGACTTGTGAAGAGCAGGCAAGAAGCAGGTCAGTGAACCAGCTCCCACAGGGTGAGAGCTTAAGGACAAAGCATACTGATCCTCTCCTCTGTGCTGAGGGGAAAGCCCCTGGGAGCAAGAAAGCAGAATTAAGATGGAAACTACTTTTGTTTGCTATTTTCATATATTTCTGCATTTGGATAAAAAACTAGCACTATTTCTCAAAGGAAAGTGGGTCCAGTCCTTCATGGAAGTTACTGTTGGGGAAAGGAAATGTTAGTTGGGAAAAACTTCTGAGGAAGGATTAATCCTGCATAGAAGAGGAATGAAAGTCAGCAGGGAAGTGGAGGAGAGTGAAGCTCATGTTGCTCTCCATGTTTATGTCAAAGACCTGATCTCTGGAGTCCCTTCTGTCCCATCAATGACATGCCCATCTTTGGACTTAGATCAAGAAGATGATCACTTGTGTGTGTGTAAAAGTCTGTCCTGAAGTAGGTCATAACCATGAGTCGGGAAAGGCTGAGCAACACTACAGAGATCCTCTCTTGTGGGAGCCATACACAGACTTGAGATTATTTTAGGGAAGAAAAAAAACTACCTAGGGAGCTAGCACTCTAGTCAGGTTCCTTTTAAATGTCAGCTGCTCTGTGTGTTACTACAGTGGAGCTCAGTCTGCAATAACTGGCATTTATCAAGGCAATCTGTTTATTTTTTTTTAACATCTCATTTATGGCAGTTTTAAGTTCTTTACATTGGACTGTAGAAAATCCTCTTACAGATTCAGAAATGATCCCCCATATATTTATATAAACAAAGCTTAGGAATGGGAAATCTAAATTGTTAATCACTTGTGCTGTTTTCTCCATGGAAATATCAAGCAGCTTTCCTTTGAGAGGGTAAAATACCCTCTTTGCACTCCATACAAAAAGGTTTTCTTTGTTACACCTGCCAGCATGAAAAAGGATTAATTTTAACAGAGCTTAACCTACCCATCTAGGGGAAGCCGTTTAAATGACTCCATGTCTTGCTTGCTTTTAATGGCACTACTCTGGTGACTTCATTTAGTTTTGCAAAATATAAGAGAAATTTTTGACTTATGCCACTCAAGCTTGCTGGATTTCATCACAACTGGTATGAACAATACAGGCGAACCTCAGCTGTACCTCACTGTGAAAAACACGCATCTATTTCTGTAGGATTTTTTACAAGAGTATTCATCAGGGAGAGCAAATAAAAAGTAACAAATGCACCTTAGTTACCATTACTTCATTTTATAAAGCAATGAATCCTAATCTCTTGATGAAGTTTTGGTAAACATTTGCAGAAGGCTTTCAGACTGTGTTATATGTTAAGTAAAAAAATGTTGAGTGTTTTTTTCTGCGTCAGATTATTGGCATTTTCCTCTCTTTTAAGATATTTTAAAAAGAACCTGTCTTTTGTAGAAAATGCAAGCCCAGAATTTCTGCCCAAAGGGACAGAGTACTGCAAAGAAAAATGTTAATTAAAGCAGGAGTTCAACAATAGATGCATAGTGGCTTTTTATTATCTTGACACCCTCCATAGCCATTAACCTAAGTGAAGAAAATGCATAGTTGCTACAATGAGCACTAGTGTCATACATTTGAGTCAAAAAACTTGTTTATCAGCATAGACAGGCTGTGGAAACACTCGAGGAGAAGGTGCTGCAGACCTGCACACTGAGGGCTCTGTAGACCTGCACAAGGCCACAGGGACATGGAACATGTGCATCTGTGATGCAGGCTCAGAGCCACAATTAGCAGAATTATAGGATACTTAGCTTTTTTAGCTTTTGTGATTTTACTGCCTTTAATGTGCTGGTAAGCTTATCAACATAGATATTGGATTTTCAGTTTTAACTCCTGTGAGTAGGCCTTTGGGAAAGAACTTGTGAAGAAAGAATACTGCAGCGGTCCCAAAAATCAGAAAGAAATGCAGTCTCTTTGGTTCCCCACTACTGAGGCAGAGGGAGCAGCTCTTAAACCATCCCTCTTGCCTACTTCAGAAAAAAAAAAAGTGTTAAATTAAACAAAATAAGTGTTCCCCACTGAAAATTTTTCAAACTTTTTGGACCAGCTGAAATATCTTAAGCACAACAGACCTATCTAATTGCTGACATAATTTAAATATTTGAATTGAGCTTCTGCAGGCAGTATTTGATAAGAAAACCAGAACTGTGAAGGGTGTGGTTTCTTTTTTCTTAGTATCCTTCTTGCTCTCTTCTTTTCTTTATTCTTTGTGTTAGCAGTGGTAATGAATAGCGTATTTAGAATTTGCTTTAACCTATTTATAATGAGCAACCTCACTAAGCTGAAAAGTAAATTTGTACAAAGGTCCAGGTGACATCAGCTTCTGCAAATACACTGGAGCAGATCAGTGAACAGGAAGTAATTAAACCCTTTAAGTGAAATAAATCTCACCATTTAATGGAATAAGAAAAAAGTTCCGTATTTTAATGTTGAGTTTCTTGTTAAGAAATATTTTTGTATCATCACCACATCTAAGATTTAATCAAATTTTTATACATTTGGATTTGGTTCATGTTTGCAAAATCCCTTGAACATAATGAAACATGTCACTGTGAAATGAAGTGTCCTGAGATATAAAAATTTTAATTCAGCTTAAATACAAAAAAAGGAATTTCTAGAAACTATTAGTAGTTCCTGTACTACTAGCAAACTATTTTAGTTCTATTCCTTTGTTTCCTAGATATGTATTTGCAGACAAAACACTATACGATAAGGATTTCCAAGAAGAATAGAAAATTGGGACTTGTCTTTTTGAAGGATTAAATCTTCATGTGTGTGATATGTTCTTCCTCTTAATATGATTATAGAATCATTATTTCTAAATTTCCCACTTTTCCCAAATTTAACTTTTCTCCCTTTTATTTCTGTAAAAGTTAAGGCAGAGCAACTGCCTCTAGCAACTAGTCCTCTGCTCACTGATCGTGTTGCCTTGGGAGCTATTTCAAAGAAACTCTGGACAACCTCTGTGAACTTGTTCAGTCTTGGCTTTGTATCTATTGCAGCCATGAGCTGGTGGGTGCTTCTGCACTGGAGATGTGTGACTGACACCAGCTGTGTGACTGTAGGATAGGCATTTTAGGCCTTTGTAGTGGAACCTCAAGGCTTCCCTAGATCCTCTTCTTGTAGCCTCTGTGATCTGAAGGACCTCTTTTTGCTGTGCCAGGCTTTGCAAGTTTGTTTAGCACACAGACATTAGGAGAACAGCTGCCCCAGCCACATTATTTATAAATCTGAATAAACTCTGTAGTTGAATATTTTTAACAGTAGGTTTCTGAAGCCAGGAGAGCACACACCAATCTAAAAAGAAGGTCTAAGCATTTAATGTGGTATTTAATTTAGAGTAAGCCTCTTGAAAAAAGGTTATGTCTACAGCTTGATAAGTATTTGATCTGTACAGATCCAATACCTCTACAGATCAGTAAGTGCAACTATATTGCAGTTAATTAGGATCTGCTTTCAATGGATCATCAAGTGTAAATTATTTATTGTGAAGTAGTAGCAGTGTTAGTTGGAGATGCCACTTTCTCCTATGACGTTCTACTGCTGTGTAATTTCTAGGCAGGGGGAAAGCTCCTTGCTATTGTGTATGTAGGACTTGTGCTTTTATTTTCTTTCTTGAGATAAAGTAACATATTCACGTAACAAATAATAAGGCACAAAACAGAGACTGCTTTACTGGTGACACCAGACTTAAAAATCACATCAGGAAAGTGAGTTTTTCAATGCCAGATTTTGCCCTTCTAGTAAGCAACTTCAAAGGAGGTGTTGCTAACTTTCAGCTGTATTTTTCCAGGGAATATGTGGGTGACATCCTGAGTTTTCTTGCATTACTCGGCTGAGAATTTCCAGACATATTACATAAATTATATTACAGATTACATAAATTATATTAACAATCTTATGGTTTGGAAAGTACAATAAACTCCCTAAATAATCTAGTGATTTTATTTACAACTTTTTGAAATTATCTATTCCTTAATTATGCATTATATAATTAGTGCTTCTGTAAGAGTATCTACTTTATTCTTTTCAGTTCCTCTCCACATCCTTTTATTCTTCTGTATGGGCATATTCAATTTTACATGAAAGGAAAAGTTGATCTGAAGGTGATCTTGAGCATGACACAGAGGTCAAGATGCATTAAATACTTGAACCAGAAAGGAGGTGACACAATGGCAGTCTGGAAATTACCCTGTTTGAATCCAGGGCTATTTTTTATTCCTGAATTTGCATCTCTTCAACACCGACTGTTGCTAGAGCAGAAATAGGAATACAACCTCATCTTAGGTGTATTTGTACAGTTAGTACATAAGGGTTGAAAGGTGCTCTGTTGTGATGGTGCTGAAGAACTTAACAATGAATTACCATACATCATAGTCTTTTTGTGGTCATTTAGGTAGAGAAATGGGTTTTAGCATATTTCATGCATTAAATCTTCCCTTTGCAGATATTTCTGATACCTGTGGCAACTGTGCCTCAGATTGCTGGGTGTATTTTCAGATGCAGTGAAGCATGTTAGCCTCTCTGAAAGAGCCTTGTACAATAATTTCTGTGGGCCATGCGTTTTGGAAGCATTGCTAGCCAAGTAAATTGTGCACTGAAGAATACAAGTGTGGTTTAATAAATGTATGTGTAGTCTGACAAAAACTTGTCAATACATCCAAAATGCCAAAGACCTTGTTTTGCTCTCACCTCTGGGAGAATCTTAATGTGGTGAAAAGGGCACGTTCAGTTTGGAGCTTTTATTGAGGTTTATTTTTCTGTTACTACTTCTCTTCTGTCATTTAGTTTTCTGGAGAATAAGCAAAGTTTATTTTTTTCTCTATGGTTCTGAAGAACAACCCAATGAAAGCTGTCTGATAATGGAAAAGTATATTCAGTTCCCTGTCCTAGTTCACATTTATTTGATCCCTCCTGCAAGGCCAGCAGAACATTACAGATGAGATGTCTAGTGAGGTTTCTGTTCACCCATAGGATTCAGCTATATATGAGCAGGGTAAATTGCTTTTCTGTGAATATATCTTGTATGTGGGTTCAGGAGCGGCAAAAGTGACTGGATCTGATTGTCCAGCACCAGTCTGAGTCTGTCTTTTCTGCATTTGTGTGCCAATTTGTGTAAATCCCATGGGACTGATGCTTACTCCCTGGCAAGGTCTCTAATATACCCCAGCCCTGAGGAGACTCTCAGTGTTATGTCAGGGCCTTGACGTGCCCCTTCATGTCCCCTGGATATTCCCTATAAGGCTGCTCCAAAACAGCTGGCACTGCTGACGTTTGGGAGGGCTTCCCTTCTCCCCTTTATCTTGCTTCTTGAAGTGTGTTTTTAATTACTCAGTCAGGGCAGAGAGAGTTTAAAATCTGGGCTTCTCCACTTGTACACTGAATTTGTTTGATCCTGTTGAGCTGGTCATCTTCACATCTCTCACAGTTTAATTCATTTCTTTACTTATGGCATTTACTTAAGCCCTTTTGAGCAGCACCCATGTCATAGAATTGTAGAGTCTTTAAGGTTGGAAAAGGCCTCTAAGATATCACAGTACTGGTAAGACCTGGTAGGATCCTAACTGTGCTAAAACTTTGAAGAATTGTTGTTAGTGCCCTCATGGAACAGATATATGTGATTTCCTTGATTAACACAGTTTGTGAAAATAACAGATAAATGTTTTTGTAATCATCTGTTTAAATTGCCTTGCAGATTTCCATACAACATTCAGTGCACTCTCTACCCTTGCCAGGTTTCTTCATGGCTGTCCTTTAGGAATAAAATATACATATCAACAAAGTATATTAAATAAGTTTGCTGACCGTGGTTTGGGAGTTTATGTAGCCTGGTTACGGTTTGCCTGTAAACAAAAGCTTTGAAATATTACCTTATAGTAGTTCTATAATAGGACAACAAATAACATATAGCAGGGCTTGACCTATAATTATTTGCACTTCAGGTGCTTAACAAATGAGACACAGAACATCTCCCTAACAAATGTTTGCCCTCTTCTTTTCCTTGGGACAATGACAAGGGTTTTCTATCCCCGGCTGATGACAGATGAAGAATTTGGAAAGTTCCTATCTCCCATCTGGGAAAGGCAATTGCAAGCTCAGTTGGCTTCTTTTTATTTCTAGGAACAAGTGAATCAAGGCACGGATTTGTAAGATTCCTGCTCAGACATTTTCTCTGGGATTCTTTTCTCCTTTTCCTTTGGTTTTGACTCAACAGGGCTGACCTGTATATTCTATCTTGTACCTTGTCTAAGAATCAGAAACTGATTACTCTCTGCTTACCTGCTACCCTGCATTTCTGTAGTGATAAACTAGGAGGGAAGGAAGAAAGGAAGGGACAGATGAAAAATGTCCTTCTTGCCCTCAGTGATGCTCAGGTCATGTCCTGAAGACTGATGATCCTTTGCAATCATTATCCTGATTGCTGTGGTTTTTCTGCAGGGCAGCTTCTTTTATTTCTTTTATTTCCTCTCACCTTAGGCTGTGTGAAAATCAGAAAAGAAAAAAAAAGAAAAAAAAAAAGAAAAAAAAGAAAAAAGGAAAAAAAGGAAAAAAAAGGGGGGAAACTGAAAGAAAGAGAAAGTAGAATAAAACACCCCACCAGAAAGCATCTCCAAGATTAGATGCTTGCCTGTGTGATGTAGGCTGAAATGCTTATCCATGCTTTTGTGATTAGCAGGCTGGATTATTACGTAACCCTGCATCACCGGGTCTCCCTGCTTCAACTCTCTCTCAACCCTCTTTGCTGCAAGTTCCCACTGCAATGGAAAAGCCCTGGTGAAATCTCAACTATAATATCCTTATGTTGACTTAAGCAAGGCTTTATGTGGCCTTGGTTCATCTTACAGCTCTGATCTGACTTCATCCCACTCTAGGGATGTTGGTGTGTTCTGCTAAAGCTGCCATGGATTAGATCACACAGCTTGTGAATGAGCATTTCCTTGTTGGAGATTCAGATGGAAAGCTCCCTCTAGGAAGCAATGAGGTTTTTCCACAGCTGAAATCAATGGCAAGGCTCTAACTGACTCCAAAGAAAGTAGGATTGGACCCCATAAATTGATTTTTCCATATATTAATCAAATTCTACAATTCACATGCTGCCTTATTTGTCTGATTTTTTTTTTCATTTAAAACACATTGATAATAACTGCAATCTCAGAATAACAGCTATTAATAATCAAGTTCAGAGACCACTGAAACCAAGGGGAATTTTTTATTGACTTTAGTGGAATTTGAATCACAGTCTGAAATTATATTTTGACTGTCTTCTTCCCTAACCTTTCTCATACTGCTGAGTATTAGAATCCAGTAATTTTTTGCCTTCTTCCCTCTTGTGGTTTTCTCTCCTGTACATTCTTCACATAATCTATCTCACCATAAAATACTTCATGTTTTAATCATCCAGCAAAACCCCACACCCTGCTCAGATACACAAACTGGCACTCATCATCTTCCCCACGTCCCATCAATCCAAAAACATCGATATGCCTAAACTATCTTTTTGCAACATAAATATACAGCCTGTTCCTACACAGCATATCAGAGAGACAGCAGACCCAACTAATTGTCAGAGGCGACTGATAAATAAGGATGTGTTCCTACTTCCATTATCAGGTGTCACTAGGAACGAATTGGGAAGGGATCAGGTGGGTGAAAGGGTCCCCTTTGGAAGAATTTTTTTTGGCTAAATATGCTTCTTGTCTTGTCATATCCAAAACAGGCAGAAACCAGCCAACAGTCTCAGACAGAGGTGTAACAAGCATCTGCACATACACAGGATGGGGAACTTAGCAAGACATCAGTTTTACAGAAAAATGTTGTACTTGTGAATCAAAAATGGAATATGAATCAATAATACAGTACTTTAGAATCCTTCCTTGCTCTGAGAACCAAAAAGACAAACGTTGAATGTCTGTGCAGGAGTGAGTCTGACCTCCACACTGTGAAAACCCAGGATGGCATTTATAGAGGGATTTTTATCTCACAGATTTGCTAGAGGTTTTTGTGAAGGCATTTCAATACAAACAAATGGAAAGCTCTACAATGGAGCTGATAAGAGGATATTTTGAATTTCCAGAAAGCTTCTCCAAACAATTTCTTTTCACAGAATCATAGAATTGTTTAGGTTGGAAAAGATCATTGAGTCCAGCCGGAGGTATTCTGTGCCCAAGATGGTCTCCAGTCACCATATCACTCACCAATCCTTCTCTGTTCACAAATAAGAGGTCCAGCAGGGAACCTCCCCTGGTTGGCTCCCTCACCAGCTGTGTCAGGAGGTTCCCTACTCCATCCTCCAGGAACCTCCTACACTGTTTCCTCTCTGCTGTGTTGTATTTGCAGCACACAACCGGTAAGAAAGAAACAGCTATGATAAAATGAGAGGGACAATCCTTTTAGGGGTTAATAACTAGATAAAAGATGGGGGAAAAAATAAGTGGGAATAAACGGTCAGCTCACATGGTAAATGGAACTTAGGAGTATCCAGCTGGTAGCTGTGCTGTTCAACATATTCATAAATGAACTCAGATATTAAATTGAATAATGAGAGCATTTGGTGATAGGAAATTATTCTGGAAATCAAACTTTAGCATAAAGAGTTACAGAAGAATCTCACAGGAGTGAGTGACAGCATGCTAGAGTGGCAGATGAAATTTACTGTCAATAGAAGAAAAGGAAAATGTAGATGGGGAAACAACTATAATGCTCACAGGAATAAAATTATAACAGATATGGCAAATTTCTTTATAAAGATTAAAGCTGGGTTTTGGATTTGGAGTGCCTCTAGTTAAAGAAACCATCTCTGATTTAGAAACTTTAGAAATCATGGTACCTGGAGAAGTCTCAAAAGAAATATGTGCTGGCCCTTGTTTTAATAGCCAAAAAAATTGACTTTAACCAGTAGACAACACACAAAGGACACTTTTAACTGCATTTTGTGTTAATGCAGCCTCAGCCACGTATTGTGTTCAGGTTAGGGCACTACCTTTGAACAAAGAAGTGGTTTTGTTGGAGTGAGTCCAGGGGAGAAAAACAAGGATGATTTAAATTCTAAATAAGGTGTTGATCAAACAAAGAGAAGAACGCGTTATCATGGTATCAGGAATTCTTCTAGAGTGGTGGTGGGTTTTTTTTTTATTATTATTAATTTTTTTTTAATGTTAATAAGACAAAGGGAGAATTGGCATCCACCTAAACAATAGATCACAGGCCTTTGGCTCCAGTGCAGCTTGTTAGACATCAGCTCGCGTGGATACAGCTAGCAAAAACTTCTCTCCTCCAGCACTCAGGTAGCTTCTGCAGCTTCAGTATAATCTGTCCCAGCTCCAGAGAGTGGTGAAAAATTGCCTTTAGTATGTTTTGTCCCTTCAATTAGCCTTTTATAGCCTGGTAAAGTCTTCAGATCCAACTGCTGCAATGACAGATATGTGTTGTGTCTTCATTTTTTTCAGTAAAATTTAGGAGTCCCTGTAGAGTTCATGAATTCTTGCTCAGGAGTCATTAGAAGCACTATATGTGTGACCAACCTCCCAAAGATAAGTCTTCTAGTGTAACTGATTATTTTAGCTATTTTCTAAATCTATTCTTTGCATGTTTGTCTCCCCTATCTTTAGCATAGTTGGCACAGATTTGAGCAAAATTGTTTCCCATTCTTTGTCCTCAGTCTTCTGGCTCCAAATGGTGTCTGCAAAAAATCCCACCCATGCAAGGTGCACAGCTAGGGAGGTAAATAATGCCTCTTGTACATTGTGTTAACTGATAGAATTATAAAGCTCAAGAAATTATTAAAGAATAATACAGCTATTAAAATTAATGCTTCACATCCGGTTTGATAAGAATCCACTCGCCCCCTTTATAACCAAAAAAAGAGGCAGACCAGGTTGGTTTCTTTGTGTTTCCAACACAAAAGGCTGAGCTGTTGCATCTCAAAGTTAAACTAGAAAGTACAGGGAAGAATTACATTAATATACTCATAAGCCTATGGGATTATTCAGCTTTTATTTGAAAATGCTTTTGGACTGAGACTAAAAATGAAACTAACCAAACCTCAAATCTGAATTTTATGAGGAGGTTAAGAACATAAAGGAGGACAAGTCTGAACTGAAGAGCAACAGCATTTGTTCAGTTTTCCCCAGACATGGTACTAAACATGATGCTGCTTTCTAAGCTCAGTGTGGTGCAAATGCAAAAGATGTGTTGTGTCACATTCTGATTTTAACTCAGTGGAATAATTTTCAGGTTTTATGAGTTTGCAAACACGCTGTTATTTAATAACACATTATGGCTTAATTTGACTGGTGAAGTAAGATTTCAGAATGCTGGTAAAAGTAAAATATACTCTAATTTTTCCCTCCTTTTTTTGATCAACATGAAACAAACTTGAAGTATCTTAGAGTGGTACATGCTTCTTGAGTTCACTGTTTCACATGCTCCAAAAGAATGCTTGACTTGTTGAAATTTTCTAGAAGCTTAGTGGAACTGCTTGTGATTTATCTTGTTTTAAAGGGTGGCAGCAGCAATGTTACCTGTCGTAGCAATCTGCCAGAATGAAGCCACATCTAAGCCCAGTATGGCTTTATAAAGGCAAGAAGAAAAACTACTGTGTGCAAACTGTGTGTGATAATTCGTAGAGTATCTCAGCACAGTGCTGTGCAAGTCCAGAAACCTGAGCCTGGTCTACAGTGGAACATGAGCAGTCAGTCTGCTGCTTAAACCTACACACTAGATTTGAATAAAATTGTCTTTGTTAAAATGATTATGTTGTTCTGATATAAGTGAAATATTTGTAGACAGTGTTATCTTTTAATGGCATATGTAATGTGATGTAATGCAAATAAAAGGAGTCAAAGTTAACTTTTTCCCCATGGGAAAAAAGCTCCTGAATTCCCCAGGACTTGTTAGTTGCTGCAAAATGAGCAACAGTGCACAGATAAAATGCCCATCATCTAGAAATTTTAACTGAAGATGTGATTTGCATATGGCAAGCAAAATTCTGCCATGCATTTCTGCCATGAAGAGAGGGATGAGGAGCTGCTGGCCATACCACCAAGGGCAGGGTTTGGCCCAGTACCTTTATGAAAGAAATCTGATTTGTATGTTTCTTCTCTCTGCAGAGATCAAAGACCGTTTACTCAGCTAAATAGTGAGGGCTAGTGTAGATTTATGGAACCAATTTAGAGAATTAATAAACCACACCATAAATCTTGTTAGGGTCACACTGTGTGTGATTGTGCCTATATGCAGAGGTGGAAATTTGGTATCCTTCCAAGTGAGAAGACTAGCTTTCTTGAGCTTAGTTACAGTAAGTAATTAAAATCATGCCCCTTAAATAATGGATCATTGAAGAAAGTGTTGTTGGTTGGTTGGTTTTTTTGGGTTTTTTTAACAGAGATTTTTTAAATTATGTGCCCAACCCTTCAAAGTACAGAGTGCTTTCAACTGCCTTGGACTTTGGTGGGAGCTGAAAACATTTTGCATGTTGCAGAATCAAGGGCTTTAAGTGGGTCTGAATCAAAACACCCATGAACTTCGAAAAGATTTTTCTGGATGCAAATGCTAAATCCTCAGACCTGTCTTTAATACAAACCAATATTTACAGTTTGCATGGTCTTAAGATGTAGTAGCTGGCAAGTATGGTCTGTATAATAGATTGAAGGAGCATGAATAAAAGAGGAATCATGAATAGAAAGGTTTAAAATAGATGGTATAAAAATAGCATGTTACTTAGGAAATTTTCACATCCTTAAATCTTACACAGAGCCAGAGATTGATCTTTAGGGTTGGGGTTTTTTTGTTTGTTTTAATTCCCCTTAGGTCAAACCCTGCCCTGATAACGGAGCCATTCTCTCTGCTGTATGGATATAAATCTGCTCCTACACAGCTTTTGGCCCACTAGTTGACCTTTGATGTTTTCTATATAATCGTAGTTTTGCCAGATAAAAAATGCCATTTCCTCCTCAAATTTCAATTAAGGTGTATGTGTATATATATATTATTTTAATTTGGATGCACAAGCAAAGGCCAGGAATATGGCTGCATACCCATTCTTTCTTTATCCTTAGTAGCCTGTGAACCATTTTCAGCTGCATTTGACACAAGGCAAGAGGAATGTCTCAAGTCTCAAAGACTGGGGGTATCTGCCAGCAGACCACCTGCACACAGCTTTGTGTTTGCTGCTGTGTGTGTTTCCCCATGTCCAGCTCCACCAGAAGCTGATGTGGTATTTCAAGTTGGTGGCGGGACAGAGGTGTTTAGCAGCAAGGTGGAGGTGAAGGGATATGCAGGGGAGGAGTAATGGTTGAATGTAGAAATAGGCTCTGGTATCTATGGTTCAAATTCATCAGAGAATGGGGGTGGGCAAATCTGCTGCTCCGGAAAAACCTCCTCGTTTTCTTAGTCTGTGTGTCAGCCTTGGCGGTGAGGTTATCACAGCTCTGGAAAGCCTGTGAAGTTGTTTTTTCATTAATTAGGAAGCAACAAAGCTAAGAGACCGAAGTCATTGCATTAACAGTGGTTCTGCATCTCATCCCTGGCAACAGGGTTGGCCAAGTTCTTATAAAATACATGTGTAAACAAAAATGTAATCTCCCGTATAGCAGGTCTCACTATCTCAATTTTTATATCCTGCTGGAGAGAACAGTCTCCCTCCAACAAACCATTTCTAACTCTGGCTCTTGGTTTGAAGTGCTGCTTTGAATAGGACATGAAAGAGATATGATAGTGTGTAGGATGAGGAGGAAATACAGTGGGAGGAGAGAGACAGCAGCGTAGCTGTATTGTCATCTGTCTTGATTATTGTTCCAAAAAAAAACCCCATGTGTAGTCACCTGCTCTGATGTCATTTTGTTTGAAGACCTAGAGGTCCTGGCCCTGCTGAGTGAGATTGCTGGGGTGGTTTTTCAGAGGATTTTTCTCCCCTTGTCTCTCATCCTGGCTGTGTGTGGTGAATTCTGCTCGGCCAGAAGAGACAGTTGCAAGCTCAGACTGCTAGCCACAAGAAAGGGTAAATATCTGAGAAGTCTCTGAAGCCATTCAGGTGGCTTTCAGGCTTTTGGAAGGATCCTGAGTCTCAACTCCCCTTCCCCCAGTGCAGCATTGCCTGTGCAGCACAACAATCCCTGCTCCCAGAGCTAATCAGTGTTTACAGAGTTAGTGGACTAAGATGCTAAAGACATCTAAGACCTGTTGAGGGCATTTCATCTGTCTGCTCAGTTGCATATTAATAGGGTGCACTGTAAACCAAGACTCACAGCTGAAGGGCAGGCAGCTTAGCTCAATTCTTTCAAACTGCTGTGAATGTAATTACACCTAACAAATCAGCCTTTGAATGATGCCCACCAAAAACGAAGCACACACAGATTTATTGCCTGGTCTGTGTGTGAGAAAGGCAGAGAATGTGATCTGAAAGGGGGAGAATAAAAAATTAAAGGATCCCATACAGCGCAGAGCTCTCCCTAGATGTCTAAATTGGAAAAGAGCAGCAAGATTTTGGTTTAATTTTAAATACATCGTCAGGTGGTTTGCCTCTCAGAATACATCATATCAAATCAGTGGCCACTGAAGAGGTACACAGCAGGGTGCAGAGCCACACACTGCAGAAAATGGGAAACACACGGTGACAGCTCTGTTACTGTCAGTCATACAGGCTGGTCCCGTGCGGCAGAGCAGCCCTGACTGCGTACCTTGAAGTGCAGCACTAAACATATGCGCTTGCCTGCTTCTGACAGGGGAGTAGCAGTTGTATCACTGACTCCAAGGATCTGGAGTGATTTATTTTTCCTAAGCATTCCTGATAGGATATTATTATACGTTGGCTTATTTCCAGCAGTCGGGGTGACATCCAGTATTTTAGCATTATACTCAAAATGCACACACGTATCAGTAAAAAGGACTCTAGCTAAAAAAAAAAAAAAAGAAAAAAACCCAAGTGACATGAAAACCTTACACTTTCTGAATGCTATGCACATACTCATCAACCAGGGATAATTAGGCCTGTTGAAGCCAGTGAATACTGAAAACGTACAGAGGGTTTATTTGTTGCACTGAAGGGGTGCAATAACAGGTTTGGTTTCTTTCGCTGTTTGCCTGTCAATCATACTTTTAATTACCTAATTGTTAGATCTGTTAACAGCCAAGACTGGTTGACAACTTTAGGGTAAAGGGCCTAATAATTTTACTGTCAACAGTACTCCAGTTTTTTCAGTACAAGGAAAGAAAACAAATGCAGCCTTCAACACAAACAAATGGAAAAAACAGCTCCAAAAGCAGCATGAAGCAAACGACAGGCAAGCTGTAGCACACTCAAATGATCAAGCTGCTGTAAGTGGATGAGCATTGTGTGTGGAGTTGTCCGCTCTGGGGTTGTTGTTTGCGTTTGCCTAAAGTCTGAATTGAACTATAATTTGTGCTGAGTGTATAGAAAGTTTGAGAAGTTCAGTTTTAGTTAAAAAGTGAGGACATTTGTGCAATTTTTTAATTTTTTTTTTTTTTTACCTGTAAAAAGTTCTGTTGACTGTTTTTATTCCTTCGGACACTTTTGATGGTAGAAAGAGCCAGATCTTGACAGTGCTGCTCGAAGTAGGTATGACTGTTGGGGGCAAAATACACCGTGCGCAATCTTCCTCGAAACTTGAGCTGACAGTATCTGTGCCTTGTAGCAGCACAGATAACAAATGTCTGGGTGATGTTAAAGGGAACTGAGAAACTTCTTGAAGCTGTATGAGGAGAGCACCTCAGGTCACTTGGTCTGTTCAGCCTGGAGGAGACTGAGGGGAGACCTCATTGCAGTTACAACTTCCTTGCGTGGGGAAGAGGAGGGGTAGGCACTGATCTCTGCTCTGTGGGGACCAGTGACAGGGCCCGAGGGAGTGGCCTGAAGTTGTGTCAGGGGAGGTTTAGGTTGGATATCAGAGAAAGGTTCTTCACCCAGAGGGTGATTGGGCAGTGGAACAGGCTTCCAGGAGAAGTGGTCACAGCACTAAGCCTGACAGATTTCAAGAAGAGTTTCATAATACTCTCAGACACATGGTGTGACTTGGCGATGGTCCTGTCCAGCACCAGGAGTTGGGCTCCATGATCCTTGTGGGTCCCTTGCAACTCAGCATATTCTGTGATTCTGTAATTCTGAGAAGTTCCCCTGGTGCACACTAAGTTTTCTAGTCTAGGGTTTGATTCAGACAAAGAACCTCATTCCAGGAATAGAGCATAGCTTTAAAGTAATTAATTCTTTCTTAAAATAATTTCTTCCTTTATACCCACGTATATGCTTTGTGGCTAATACATTGACATACTGCTACATCATTTGCTAGCTATTTAGTAACGGGTATGTGTTATTGCTACTTAGGGTATGGCAACACATAGAGGCCAGAATTATGACAGATGCTTCTCTGTAATCAGCTATCTATGAATAATTTGTAAGGCATAGTCTGGCCTAAAGATATCACACTCTATTTTAAAAACTATTCACTTTTGTATTTGCTTTTTATCTCTATCATCATTTTTGTGGGATAAAAGCAGATTGCTACTTTAGTGGGAGCCAAGTATTTCTCTAACTAGAGTGGGGCATTTGATGCGACCAGAGGTTTACTCTTATCACTGGAGTCACTAGTTCAGTTTTCTCCTTTTGGATCAGTGTTTAGACTATGAGAGTTTTCATCATGATGAGGTAATGCTTCTGTTTTGTCTTTTATTGATTAACTCTTTTCCCACATTCTTCTGGCAGAGTGCAAAGGTTTGTAAAGCATAGGAGGCCTTGTCTGGAGCTGTTTAGTCAGCATTACTCTTAATAAACTTAGTTACTTTTACTAATTCCCTGGCAGTTTATTAAATGCTATTACTACAAAACCAACAGCATAAAATACTCTTGTGCAAATGCTATGCCAACCTGCAACCAGTTTCTTCCTCAAATAGTGGCCAAGAGGAATAATGTCAGTTTACCTTAGATTTAGCTCAGTCATGGTTACAGTTTACTGCTTATATTATTTGCTCATAAAGCACAAAGAAAATCAGAAGGAATCTCTCCAAGAGGCAGGTTAGTTGCAGCCTATTTCCCATCTTGTTTGTGGAGAAGAGAGGCATAAACCAAAATATTTACTTTAAAGGGATGTAAAATTGCTATTCTAGACATGTTTATCATTAAAGGTTCTGATCCAGAGATCATTAAAGCCTATTATTAGACTTCTACGAATTTAAAGAGGTTTAGATCAGACCCTAACAGGCCACATTTGAGCATTTTTACAGGATCTGGTGGACTGCAAAAAAAGTATTTCATAAAACCTTTCCGTGCTACTGCTGTTGACATCCCCACTGACAAGTCCAATGTCATAATTTCACTGTTTCCAGCTGGCATTAGATTTTGGAGCAGAATTATGGCTCCATTCCTCAGTGTGTTCACTCGTCCTGTAGCAGAAGTCAACATAACAGAAGCCAACTGAGACAAACTTGAAGTATCCTGGTAGGGTTTGCTGAGATGTACACAAGGAGATATGATGATTATTTTTTTTCCAATTTTAAACTTGATGCACAGAGACAAGAAAATTACTGGGAGTTGTGTTAAATGACCCAAAAATTAACAGTATGCTATTGTTTCTCATCTTCACTTTTTTGCTCTTTTCTTGGTATCTTAAAATGTTTTATACAAATTGCTTACAGCTCATATGTCTGCACATTAGCAAAGCAGAAGGTTGCTGTTTTATAACACAGCCATGGGTTGAGTGACTGGTACCAGGGTGTCCCCTGGGGGGATATGGGTCTGTTGCTGATTTTTCCATCACAATAAAGCAAACTTCAGTGGGACTGGTGTAATAGCAAGATCCAGGTCACAGATATAGATAAGGAAAATCGCTGCTTGGGAGAGGGAAAGTAATGGGGTTGTGCTGGTTACTCAAAGCCTGGCTATAGCCAAGATCCCTGCTTGCTCTTTCATTCTGTGCAGGGTAAGAGTGCTTGTAAAACTCAACTGCCTGTTCCTTGGTAGATCTGATGTAAATAAACTTGTCCAAAATGATAGTCCATGCTCTGTGTGTAAATCCAAGGGCTTTTCCTTGGTGCCTTCTGGGACATGCCCTGTGCCCTTCCACCTTCAAGTCTGGGAATTGTCTGGGGTGTCCTGGTGCTGGGGGGTCCCCCTGCCTAGGGGTGGGAAGGCGTGGCTTCTCTCAAGGCCAGCTGCTACTGGCAGCTGAGACCCTGCTCCTGCTCACTTCAGTGTGATCCCTCTCTTAAGCTTTTCTCCAGTCCTATCCTTTCCTTTCTCTGCCCTGCTTTGCCAGTGAGTCCTGAGTTTAGGGTCATTCTGGGTAATTTTGAGAGCCAGACTGAGACAAGCTCTCCTAAAGGAGCCTTCAGTTCTTGGCCTCTCTGCTGCAGAGGACTGACTGCCTACTCTGATGTCTTGGTGGCTTTTTTTGTACTTCCTGTGGTTACAGTGCCAGGCTAAATGCTTTTCAAGGAGATTTTTCCAAGTACTTTGGGGTCGTGGAGGTGTGCTCCACTCTTAGCTTTCATTTTAATCTTGATGTCATGGTGCCTATGTATTTAACAAGTTTTTGTCTGTCTCACCTTTTGCTCCAGCCTCTGGTATACTTGGTCTTTACTATTAGTTCATCCAGTTTTGATATATGGTTTCAGTAATTCAGTGTTTTCTGTTCAGGAGCCCTTGTAGCTGGGTTTGAGCTGCTTCTCTTGGTGGTCCATCCTTTATGTTGAAGTCACCTGAATTATTCATCTCATGAATGATCTTGCCTGTGTTTAGTGAATCTTTCAGATCTCCAAATGTAGACATAGATATCAAGGCTCTGAGCAATGCATTTTAAGAAAGGATTGATTTTCCTTGCTTATTCCTGGAGTTAAATTATTATTCTCCATTCTCAGTCACTATTTTTCAAATGCATTTTTTGTCTATTCACCAAATATTTTAGAAAATTGGGTAGTATTCTTTTATTTTTTGTGTTTCAAGTTAGTAGGACATTAAAGTATTCACTTTCAAATTATTTCCTTAATTTTTGTGTTTTGAATACGCATGGTCTACTTGTTCATGGACTGAATTCTTCCTTCCATGCTTACACAAGGGTTAAAATTTAGTGCTCCTGTTGTTCCAAGTCCCTTCTTTTTTCTGTGCTCAGAGATGTTTTTATTGTCTTCCTCTCAACTGCAATCTCCTCTTTGCTGTTGCTCTCACCAGACTGAAAGACCTTGTATACTATTTGCCAGGTAATAATACGAGACAATGCCAGGTTTGCCAAATATGTTTGGCTTCTTATAAAAATAACTATATGCAGAGATTCATGACCTGATTACTAGTTATATCTTCTGTATACAGTTATTTAACTAACTACCAGTCAAGCCAGGAGCAGGCTGACTCCTCCAAACTCCTTCCTCCTGTAGGCTATGCTCCTTTCCTCTCCCCTGAAAACAACTGCAGCTAAAATCCCTCCTCTCTGGAGGTACAATAGTATCTGCAATATCTCCCTCACTCTCAGTGCCTGTGGTGCAGGCGGGTTGTATGTATTCAGTAGAGGATTAAATACATGGCATGGCTGCCCAGATTTGGGAAACCCCCAATGTAAATGGGCTGAACTAGAGAGCACATAACTCAGAGACAGCCTCAGAACCACAGGGAGCTCCAAGGCCTGTGACAACAAGGAAATCTTCTGGTACTTACCCCAGAAATGATCTGTCTGAGGACCTCACACAAGATGTTGAGGGCCAAGAGTTCTCAGCCCCAAAGCCAAACCCTGAAGGTAGATAATAAAGTTCTCTGTATTCTCAAGTAAAAAAAACACCTTACACAATGAATATTTAAAAAAAAAAAAGAGAGAGAAGATTTTGTCACAATCCCATCTTTGGAATAATGCATTTTCAAGACTTTACAGGGGAAGTTGTAGAGCAAAGGGCAGATTTGAATTGGGTCAGGTTTCTTGCAAGCTGTATACGCTGTACAGTGCTGACTTTATTTTCCTGTGTTGCTTCATATGGTTATTGTTTTGATTTTATTATCTGTATTATCCTAACACTTTAAAATCCCAATTTAGAGGAATCCCACTGTGCTGGGGTTTATACAGACAGAGCAGAAAAACAGTTCTACCTGCTGAGTTTGCTTTCTGAGTACAAACTAAGAGAAGAACATGGTCTGCCTGAGAAGCCATCATGCAAGACGTGGTCTGTGACCAGGGGAATTCACTATGCAGAATTTTCCTAGACATTTTGACAAGCTTCCAGAGATGTACACATCCTTATCATAACTATACATAAGTCTAATGAAATCTGGAACTAATAGTACATAAATCTTTCCACTCAAGTCATAAATAAGATGTTCTAGAGCTGCAGTATCGTAATAAAGGCTGTATTCATAGGTTGATTATTCTTTTTTTTCCTGTCCTCATGGGAGCTGTGTTCAACTCCTCAGCTGATGTACTCCTAATCTCTGACCATGCATTCATTACCATAAAACATACTACATGCACTTTGAGCATGAAATAAAACAGAAATTTAATACCATGCTCATTTTAAATTCCCATTTCAGGTTGTTTATACAAAAAGAAAAAAAAACGTTAGTAGATCTCTTCAGTTTTTCTTTAAGAAAAATTGACAAGCTGCTTTGAAGACTTGCTTTGAGGCTAAGTTATTAGTTTTGCTGTGGTTTTAAGGAAAAGGTGAAGACAGAAGATGAAATTAGATCAGCAACAGGCTAAAAGTCCTTTCCCAGAGCACCTGGAGAGGTTAAATAAACTGCATATGGCCCACATTGAATTTACACATTGTTAAGACTTCTGGGAGTCAGGGGGAAAAGTAGGTAGACTGCTAACTTGCCATCTTAAGCAGAAAACAGCTGGGGGAATGATTATTACAGTCTGAGATAGGTGTAATGCATAACAAGATACACATCAAGCTTATAAAATACAATTCCTTAATTTGACTAAAATCTCTATGAGTCTAATTATGGTCCTGCATGCAAGGTCCTGAAAGCTACCATACAAGGTAGGTTTGTTTTATTTGCAGTGCGGGGAATTTGGGTTGGGTTGGATTTTTTTTTCCTTTTTCTTTTTTGATGGGGAGGGGGTTACATTTGTTTGGGTTTTTTGCTAAACTACAAATGCCTGCTCCCTGTGGGCTTGCAACAACATCAGTTTGCTGATGCCCTGAAATAAATGGCAATCATGGTATGCTTTCACTCAAGTATTCAGGGTATCAGGGATGGTTCACTGAAGTACCATTTGATGCTATACACTGACAATGTGCTTTTGTTTGTAACAAACTCTGAAGCCACAATCCTCGCCCTTCTAGTGTTAATCCAAGATCTTGGCTTGCTTTCAGGCTATAGAATTAACTGGGAAAAGTTGGAACTGCTTGAGATCTCCCAGCTGCCTTGCACAACGGCTTTTCTTCCAGAAAACTCCTGAAGGCAGTCAGATGCAATTAAATGTTTGAGGGATGAAATACTAAGGAATTTTGAAAAACTTGCAGAGATTAATTTAAAAACCACTGTCCTTCAACTGGCAGAAGACAACAGGTGGTAGCAAGTGATTTGTATGTTTCTTCTGGGAAAAATTAACAAAGTCACATTTTACTTAGAGATTTTTGTATGTTTTTAGTAGCTTGGTTCTCTTCATATTGTGGTCTGGGCATGATTCTCTTGGACTATTTTCGAGAAAGTATAGACTCCCTACTGCTAGGAATAGTTGTTGAATCTGCAGAGATTTTACTGTTTTGTTGTCATGCATTGAGCCCTTCACTGATCCCACCAAACCTGTAGCAGCAGCCCATGGAGAGGAGGTCAAAAAAGCATTAAAACAGATTCTCATTCTAAAATCCTGTATTCTCATCTACACAGGGAAGCCTAAACTCTTCTGGCTGATAGATTGCAACCAAGGCCCCACAAAACCTCATTTGAGGGTCATTTCTCCATGGGATAGATTGGTTGCCAGTGTTTATGGCAAGAACTAATCGAAAAGAATACTTCTATTCTGCATTATAAGTTCCATCTATATAAGTATAGGTACATCTGAAATATGTGTTGATCTTTGGTTTATAAATACATGGGAGGTATTAAGCTCTAAGAATGTCCTGAGTTTGTCCATCCTGTGCTCTATTGACAGAAAAGGCATTTTTGACTTCCGTAGATGCTTCTGAAACCTATTATGAAGAGTAGGAGTGAAAGGTTTTGGCAAGCAAGCTCATGATTTTGTGTTATGTGGCCAGGTTAGCCTTTAAGTATGCATGTCTGACAAGAGGTTATGTAAATGAGCATATTTTTGTGTTGAACTCAAGGCAATGGAAGGGAGGCAGTAAACAGACATGTGGTGGCTCATGTGATATCTTTGCATCTGAATACTTAAAGACATTGAGAAGCAGCCCAACATAAAGATGGCTATGTGAAAGGTATGTGGAGAAAAGAAGGCCAGTAAAGTTCATTGAACATGAAGGTCTGTTGTGTTTGACACCACACCAACACATAGCCAGGTACAGTGACTGCCCAGGAAGGTTTCACCCTGAAGAGTTAAGGGAGACAAAATGGTAGCAGAAATAAGCACTAGGAAATAATGCAGCCAAATGAAATATCCTACATCTATGGACAGAGAGCATAGGTCACACTTAAAAGATAGAGATCATTCCCATCTATGAAGTGACATAAAAGGGGATTGGGGTAATTACAGAAACTCAGGTAATTCTGGACTCCCAATTAAAAACCAACTCTTAAAATGGCAAATATGATTATTGGCTGTGTAAGGAGTAGGAAGATAGGGAGACAACTCTGGGGTTACTGAGCCTCAACTTCACAGAGTGTGTGGAAAAAATAGAAACAGCATTTAGGACAGAGCTACCAGAATGAGCTGAGGACTTGGAAAGATCTTTTGATCAGTGGGAGAAGCGAGAGTGATGTTTTGTTACCAGTGTAACAGAATGACAGATGAGATGCCCACAACTACTATTTGTGGCTTCAACTCTACTAATAGACTTCTTATGGACACAACCCTCTGGATGCCCAATCTGGTGCATTTTATATGGTTAGATGGTGTCTGAATACTTCTTGGACAGTGCTGGAGTGGATTAGGATATGTACTCTTGCACAAGATTTACCTCTTACATCTCAATTTTCAGATTGATAAGATGCCAATACCTAAGCTTTGCAGAGAGGTTAAATCTGGATTTTAGCTTTGAAGTTCCAACCTTTCTCAACTGAATATGAAAAAGAATATTAATCCTGATGGTCTAGTTTCTTACACAAAATCAGTGGTAGGTAGCACTTTGACAGGTTTTTGAAAGAGGTGCTTAAAAATAATAACTCTCGAAAGTCAAAGCTTTCTATTGTATTTCCAGATAGGGAAATAGATGAAAGCTAAGAAGATACGCCAAGTAATTCCAAAATCAACTTTAAAGCACACGATCATGTCTTGGCAATCTGAAAGCAGTGTGTAGAGAAGAGAAAAGGGTTGGCAGAGGAATGAAGAAAAGAAGTATTCTACAAAAAAAGAAATGGCATGTCTTGGCAGAGAGACAATGTTTGCTAACCTGTTGAAGGGTTCAGTCGTAAAAGAACTGTGTTCATGAGAACTGAAATAGAGCAGAGACCATTTACCACTTGATGTTTTAAAGCAAACTGCCAAATAAAATTCTGAAAGGTTTCACTTTGCAGATCAACTCGACCTTATCATGTGATAACATAGCAGGAAAATCTGTGCTCTCGCTAGGTTCCTTAATAATGCATCTGAGAAGACAAGTCACATTCTGCTCTCAGTTATAGTGGAGTAAACCGTACTATCTCTGTTGAATTCATATTTATTTTGGCATAGCTGAGAAAATGAGGTAGTCCAAAAGGTGCAGAAGGAACAAAATCAATCATTTGGGTGATATATCAGAACTATAAACTAGGAGTCGGATGTTGAGCAGGGCAAATATTAGTCTGTGGTGGGTGTGATTGAATTTAAAAGGGCTGGAGATACTTTTCAGCTGGTCTTGCACAATAACATCCTTAGTGTTTGTTTTTTCAGGCTCCTCTTTATGTGACTTTCTAGATCACGTTTTATAAAAATATTTTGCATTCAATGAGATAAGCTCAAGCTCAGCAATCATGGGGAAGAACACCTGAAACACTCCTAAAATCACCATGGAAAGAAATGTATGGGAAAGGTAGGCTGCAGTAGCCTGGAGAAGACCTGATTTTTCAGGTGACTGTGGTTGTGGCTATCTTGTGCAGACGGTCCCTGGCACAACAGTTGGGCAGTGTGCCTGCTTTTTGCAGCACCATCAGGAATGCCAAAAAACATGACCGACCATCTCTGATATATCTTTAAAAATTCTTATTTAGACTGAGGTTTCACTAGTCAAGCAGGGAGCAGCTGAACCTGAGGTTTTGCTAATCAAGTAGGGAGCACCCAGGGAGCACCACTAATCAAACACCCAGACAGAAGCCCTCTTACCCCTATCCAGACAGATAACCCAGCTCTTTGCTCATCCAAGTGGATGTGCAGGCAGCCACTGAAGCTGTGTTTGGATACATAGGGGTTTTGTCCAGCTTGAAATATCGCTGTGTTTGTACTTAGCAATTAACTTTGCTGTTATCTGTCTACACTGTGACAGCTTGGCTGCGTGTGCTCCTCGGGAGGGCTCTGCCGTGAGTATCCAGCCGAGGACGTCAGAGGGATGTATACAGTGAGGCTGCCTCATATGGATTGCTTTTGGTATGCAAGGTGTTTCTGCAATGACTCATGTTTTGTGAGTAGCAACTCTTGTTATACAAAGACAGAAGAAGGGTTAACACAAACCCTTTTCAGCCCCCCTCCATTTCCCCCTGCCAAACACACACGCTCTCAGCAAAATCTCTAAATCATGCTCTCTTCCCGGAGCTCCAAGACTGTGAGTTACACATAGGACCTCTGTAGCCGCACAGTGCCACACTATTCTGAACGAGATGCTGAAGGCACTTGAGTTTCTTTTACTCTCTCCCCTCCCCTCCGCCCCAGATTTAACCTAGTTTTTATGGCATGAACAGCCCCAAAGAAAGTCGGAGAGAAAAGAGATGAAGGCCAGAGAGCAGAGGAGGACCAATGAAAGAAGCAGTAACCATTCTGTCATTCCTTTGGAGAGCAACACTAGACACCTTTAAATGCAGAGAGTGTCCTCTGCCTTTTTGCCAAAGCCCTTTTATCTGTGTGAATAAAAAGGGAGGCAGGTCAGCCTAGTTTCTGTTGCCAAATAAAAGCATGAATAAATTAGGCTATTCTTAGTAGGCAAGTGAAAGGGAGGGGGGGGGGAAGTCAGTATCTATTTCTAAAGCAATTTCATATTCTGCCCCAACTGTTTGCACATGATAGAAAGGGGCTGGAGCTGCCTACTATTATGATTAGTACTATTGTTATCGCTGAAGGGCCTCATTGTTCTAGAAGATGTTGGTTTTGCACGATTCACAATCCGTCTCTATTCATCCAGGAAAGGTTAGGAGAGAGGATCTGATATTCTGCAAAGGGTTTTTTCCCCCCTTCCCTCCCCCCTGCCTTCTCCTTTACTGGTTTAAGGCAGAAAGCAGGCAGAAGGTCTCCTATTAACTAGAATTAGGAAACAGGGATCTAGGTGCCTGGGAACAGCCGCTCCGTAGCTCTAATCCCAGTGAGGACCTTAATTGTATCTGGTTTAACAGTTATTCATGCTATTTTACTGCAGGCAGGCACGGTGATTAGGGACATTGGTTGGAAAAATCTGTTCATTAGCCTAATAAAGGCTGCCTAAGCCTGCTTGTTCAGCCACTAATAATCCAACTATTAGTGCCATGCTAGATGCCTTGGTATTAATATGTGTAGTTTACTAGTGTCACAACAGCAATATGGGTCAGTTTAGTCCCTCCTTGGTTTCACAGTCAGGCACCCTGTGTCAATGGAGGAAAGAGAAAATGAATGAGTGAACGAGTCCAACAAAAGAGATCACATCATATAGCGAACCCCCAATATATTCTTTCCTGCAACTCAGAGGCAGCCCAGGAGCCTTAGGAACAAGGTTGTTTGAGGACAAGAAAATGAGCCCTTTCCAGTGATGGATGTTCTTGAAAAGCAGTTTATTTTTTCATAGGTGGTTCACTCGTTTTCCTCACAGAAGCGCTTTGGCTGTCTATCAAATATTAACAGAGGGTGATTGTTGGGGAGAGGGGCATCCGCCTTCCCTACAGCACTGCGCCGTGCATGGGCACACTCACCTCCCGGCGTGTGCTGAGACCAACACCCAGCCTGGGAATGTCCAGGCTGTCTTTGGAGGAGGAGAAAAGGAGGTATAATTGTATTTCTCTCTGCTTCCTTGATTTCCCTCAGATGACCTAAACTTTTCCTTTCCTGATAGAAGGAGGTAAAAATACTGCTCACACTTTAGGGGATTCATCTGCCCTGAGCATAATCCTTGGGTTGCTAATTAGAGTGTCAATGGTTCCTTCGGTAATAAAATCCTGTCATTAATTTTTCTTTTTTATTTATGGGAATGATTTGTTGTGTTTTCCATTGGAAGTTGAAAATTATGCTAACGTAATATTATAAATTAATTGTTGCTAGATATCTTTCTATAGAAGTTATTTCCAAAGATTTTAGTGAGAGATTAGAATGTTAAGAGCTGGATTATTGCTTTTTCCTTCTGTAGCTGATCTGTCACCTGCATGTTTTCAATACCTCTTCCTGTGAGACATTTTATGTCCAAATTTGTCTTGAATTTGAACCAAACTAGATTCCTAACCACAAGCAGGGTAAAAAATTAAGTATAAACACGCACTGTTTATGCCTGTTAATAGCAGTGACATCTGTGATGAAATGAGAAAAAATAAAACCAACAGACAGGTAGATGACCTGTTACTCCCCATAGCTATCTATCTAAATTCAAAGGATGTGCACCCTAATAAATATCCCTTAGAACACAAAAAGCAAACAAAAAAACATCCTTATGGAGAAAAACCAAACTCCTTCACTGCCCTTCACCTTCTCTCTTTTAAACCCTGAAAAAACTAACCCAAAGCTTCCCACGAAGTGCAAGAGCCAAAATTTGCCCTTGCTGAGTGCTGAGTTGTCTATGTAAGAGTGATATTACATGACTATAAAAGAAGTTATATATCTCTCAGTACCTTTAGAATAGGCAGATACCTTAATGCATCCCTTTTCAGCTAATGACTGTACTTTCTATTCTAGGCATGTATTTTAATTGCAGTCTCTGTATGCTCATTTATGAAAGACATTATTTTATTCCATTTGGTTGGTATCTGATGGGTTTCGTGTCAATGGTATTCATTATTTTTTGATAGTATTGTATTGGAAATGTTTGTTTAGTGATGTTAAGAGAGAACATACCAGGTGGGCATGTTCACTGCTGCTTCCATATGCAAATGTCTATATCTGGGATGCCGGTGGTACGCTAAGTGGTGCTGCACATTTCATAAATTTCAGTCAAGTGAAAAAGTGTATTTTTCATGCTCCTGTGATCATCAGCTTCCTTTCTGTGTTCTGAAACTCTGCTCCCAGAACTACTGATGCAGATACCACATAGATTCAGGCAGCAGTGAGGGATATACTTTTCCTTGCCTGTAATATGCTGGCTTGGAAAACAGGTGAAAAATATATGCCTGTGAGAAATAATAGTGAGAGGTCTTATGACTGATATTCTCTAATGTTTATGGTTGGAATTCTAGATGTTATACTCTAAAAGCTGGAGTATTTTTAGGATTTCACTGAGAAACACCCATGTGCTCACATTTCAGAACTGACAGTTTGTATCTTTTTAAGTAATTGTAAAAGTAAGTAAATGGCCAGTCTTCACGAACGAAGAACCGGGGAAGGTCTTTACACCTTCCAGCCTGCGCATTGGATTTTTTAG
>JAYRBT010000181.1:12109308-12153940 GCA_036023395.1 Myiotriccus ornatus | reverse complement strand
CCTCAGGACGTAGATGGATTGCCTTACAGGGCTAACGGGCTCCATCTGCCCGGGGAGTGGCCCTGACCAGGAATCGAGCCCGGGTCTCGGTGGTGACAGCGCCGCGTCTTAACCACTAGACCACCAGGGGCTCCCTAAGTAATTGTAGTAGTTTGGAAAATATTATTAAAATCAATTCCTCCTCCTTACAGAATTAGACATAGGCAGTTGTTTAATTCACAGAAATCTTCAAGAGTAGAAATAGCTTGTCTTTGTGTAATTCCTGCTGTGTCTCTCTGCCTGATGAGGGGTGCTTTATGTTGTAATGTAAGATTTTTTATAGATATATATATATATAAAACTGCCTTGGAAGTAGTTAAATTGATTTGATATGGCTGAAGAGAAAGGCTTTTGAAGAGAGTGATTCTGAGTATGAAGTACCTTTGAAAGGTCCTGGATGTTGCCTGTTATCGCATTTTGTTATAATAATTTTATTATTACCATGTTTTCTTTTGCTCTTTGACATTCAGCTCTATAACTCTGTCAGCCTTACTTTTTATTTTATTTTACTTGTATATCAACAATGATGGACATAGCAATATGTTATAAAGATTAAACAGTGGAAGGAGTAAGACTGATCACAACTTTAAAGAAAAGTAGCAAGGAACTGTTGCTACAGATGCGGCTATGTTGAAGTAATTCTGTAATAAGGACAGATGAGGCAGCTCTCTTGTACCCTGTTTCCAAGTGCTCACAGTGCTTGTGAAAAGTTTAGTAACAAAAATGAACTTTCATTACTAGTTCAAAATCTCTAAAATTATGATAATGGCACTTCCTGTCTCCAGAGGATCTCGTAAGATTGAAGTACCTTGGGACTTCTGAATGAAAAGCTCAGGGAAAATAACATTTTTACTGGTCACTTCCTTACAAACCAGTATCTTTGTTTCAGGAACAAATTGCTTTGTTTACTGCTTTGTTTATTTTGGAGGCTGTATCTTAGATGTAGAGGTGCAACTGCATTTTAGCAAAGTGAAAAAATAGTTGCTCTATTAATGCATTCATGGAAATTAAAGTGAGGAACTTTTTCTGCTGGGGTGTAACTAGAATTTTGCAATAAAAACTGTAGACTCTTCAGTGATTTTAAGTGGTCAGAAATATGATTATGCCATTGCATATTGAAATCTAGCAGTGCATTATCTCTTCTCAAGGGTCATTCAGTGAAGAAAGGGCTTATTTTATTTCAAGCTTGCATCTGGAGAGATGAAGAGTGAGAGCAGAGTAGCCAGAATGCAAGAAAATGCCTAAATATTGGAGATATCCCAGGTAGATTAGATTTCTTTGTGGACTGTGGCGATGCAAGAAGATAGTTCTTAGCTCCCTTTAATTCTCCAGCATACAGCCTCAACACTACTAGCAAAGCTGAGATGCTCATAACATTTACATTAGAAAAAACAGCATGAATATGGGTACTTAAAGGAAAGGAAATCAAGTGCAGGACTAGTTGCCAAATGTCAGCTGAAAAACCTAAAGTGCTAAGCAGTCATCTTTCAGTTGTATTGCATGCATGTCCATCAGACGCTACTTCAGAAGATAGAATTTATTTTGCTTCACCAGCAATAGATGCTTTCAGCAGAAGCTCAATGCAAACTTCTAATTCATGTTACCAATAGTTCCTGAAAAGGTAATTCAGTCTAGACTTTGGTACAGTTTTAATTGGATTCCGTGGATTTTAGATAAGCCTATGGCTGGAAGCCTAATTCTAAGAACCCTTAAGGAGAAGGAAACGGTAACTTTTATTTCAACACCTGCTAAAGAATGGCCATGGAAATATTCAAAACTCCACAGACATCTGGCTGGAAAACCCCTCCCCCCCCCAATAAATCCAGTTGTGGCCTCATTTTGTATTGTTTTTGAATAGTTGGCAGTCCACATGACAGTTTTCTGAGGCATCTCTCGTCCACCTCATTGCTTGTTTTGCCATAGTGCTAACTTTAAATTCAGACCTTGACATGAAGAATAGAGATCAAAGACACCTGTGATAACTTATTCTGTGACCTTATTCAGCCTCTACTAAACAAGGGAGGGAACGGCATTTATTTCACCTGCTGGTAGCTTAAGATTGACTGTTATTTCTTAGCCACTTTCTTTGTAGGTGAAACCTTCTAGGTTTTCCGCACACTACCAGTATTTATCTCCTCCAGTACATAAGGACACAGTTATCTAGAGTGAAGAATGTAATTTGCAGCAGGCTGCTGAAAGAGCAGGCGAACAGTGAGTTACTGTGAAGGACTGTGCTATCTGATGGCAAAAACGTTGGATGGGGATTCATGAGACTTGTCATCTATTCCCAGCTCTGCTTTGTGCCTGTTGAATGACCTTCAGCAAGTCACTTTCTCTCTTTTGTCTCAGCTATCATTTTACCTGTTAAAATGTGATAATGAAACACTTTTTTTTTCATAAACTGCTTAGGTGCTGATGAACAGCACTGATGAAAAGTACTGTACAAAAACCAAGTGGCATTGAATATTTGATTGCACTTGGCTTCACTGAATTATGACTGATAATACAGATATTGACCAGCAAGTAGTTTTAATGGTCCAGTAGATGTTATGCAACTATCACATTTACTGTTTGTCTACCTTTATGAGTCTCAAAAATAATGCTTCACAGATGACATTTTCTGCTGTAATCTCACAGAGAAGCTGAAATCTTGAAATCTCTTTGTTGATATTTATTCTGATCTTGAGAGGGCATGGACCTCAAGATGACTATTTGTATTAGCTAATTTAGGATTAGTTAAACATAGTAGGCCAAGGAGTCTGGAAGACTTGTATTTCAGCACAATTTATTGTGCTTGTGCAAACATAAAACATACAGTTTCTTCCAGCTGTGACCCACCTGCTGTGCTTGGTTGGTGGGAGCCCGGCACTGTACCCACAAGCTGTAGGAAGCAGAGGTGGCTCGGTGTGTGGAACACCCTTGCTTAGGAATGGAAGGCAGATTTAATACACCTTTCTGCTTCTCTATGATCATGCAAGGGCCTGCTAGAGACAAGTAACATGAAGGTGACTTACATCCTTTGCCAGAAATCTGTTCTAAAATGCATGTCATTAAAATTTAGGGCAATATTGTAAGTCTCTTAGCAGACCAAGAAAACAGACCAAGGATCCATCATGCCAATGAACAAAATGTTTGCTGCTAAACTCAAAGGCTTTGTGTTTTTAAAGAGCTTCATCCTAATACAGTTTTCTTCTAACTTGATTTCATCCTGAGGTCCTCAGCTGTGGGCAAATTGAGGCACTTGTTTTTCCTAGCAATGTCTGAATGATTGGTAAAACTCAGACCGAAAATACCAGCTACCTGTTAGTGTTTCTCAATACTAACTTATATATTTTTAGTAGTAAAATACTTGGATATTTCATTAGGGGATTTTTTCAGAAACCCAGAAAACAAAAAATGTCATGTATATTTCTTTAGCGTAAACTTTGTAGTTTTATTTTTAGTTCACTTGCTGAATTATGGTGTTAATATCTTCATTCAGTTTTGTTTAAATACCAGTCCTTTACGTCTCTGTATTTCTTTGGAGTTGGTACCTTGAACTCTTGAATCCTATCTCTTCACTGGGTGGTTGGTAGCATGACTTTCACTGATAGCTTTCGGACAGGATACATGGACAAATGATCAGACTAGGCTAAAAAAAGTGTAATAGCTTTGAATGTACAAAGTCATAAACTTGACCATAAAAAAAAGAGAGATTCAAAAGCTCAAATAAAAGGTAAGTGATCAGAGTCCATCTGTTCTCAGTGGCAGGTCGACATTTATCCCTCACGCCTTTGAGTATTAACTTTCCTTCTTAGAAATGAAGATTGTCCTAAGGGATCTGTATTTCAGTGTTTCTGTCATAGAAAAGATGAACTTGCTTCCATAGTTATGCAGTATCCTGCAAGAACTGAAGAGAGATATTTGATGTAATAAAAAGAGTGAACCAATAAAATATGAGGCTCTGTTAATGCTGGCTCAACCATCAGAAACAGAAAATTCCATAAATTGTGCTCATCTGTCTGTATGCTTGAAAGGTGTGATTTAAAAAGGCATGATTTAAAAATACTTCCTACCTATGGCTAACTGATGAAAATTAGCAGGACAAATGACTGTCTCATTTCCTGTCTTTCAAAATGGACTATGCTTACAACACAAATGCAATTTTTATACCACTACTTCTATTTCAGTTTTTATCTTTGTCATGAAAAAAATTTTATGTATATATACACACACACAGACTTTGTCCCCCAAAGCAAAGAGCATGAAGTTTTTTGCCTAAGTTTATTGCTCACCAATGTGCAAAGATAAAATTGTCTCCCTAAAAATCTAGCCTAAGCAGCAGGAATTCAGAAAATGAATGACAGCTGAACAGCTAATTCCCTTGGCCTCCTCTCAGCTTTTGTTGTTATTGTTTAATTTCCTATTTTTGGAAATATTCATTCAGAAGCTGAACTCCTTTACTTCTGTACTTCCCCATAAAAAAATCTTATTTGCTTTGTAATTTCAGCCAGCTAGTGAACTTCATAGCAAGTAAGAATATAAAATCCAAGCAGTAGAGAGTGATTCATCCTCAGCTGAGTTATACACTTGAAACCATTGCTAAATGGTATTTTTTTAACCATGACTGTCCAAGACTGGGATGCCACTGAACTAATGTTCTTTTAAACACTTACAAAAAGATGATCCCTGTCCCCAAGGGCTGGCAAACTGCTTAAGTATCATCTTGAGAATTGTTGGCACTAAGAATATTTTTAAGGGAGAATGATCTTTAATGTTACTTCTCATTTTGTAACATGGTTTACTACATGTCTCTCATATCTTATTTGGTGGTGTTATGCATAAATTTTAAGTAATATACATTCTGCTTTCTGCTGTTTAGATTTGTGTATTTGTTTAAAGCCTGTACTTATTCTGTGGAAAGGATAAAAAGAAGAAGTATTTGGATTATTTGAAATCCTTCAGCTTGCACATAATTTCTATTACGTGTGCTACACCTTTCAGAGAGACTCCCCCAGATGACAGCGTAGTATATGGATATAAATGTTTTTATATCTACATGTATCTATACTATACCAGCTGACTTTTGTGTTCACTAGGATTTCATTTAGGTCTTTGCTACATTAACTTTACAGGCTCTCTGCATGCATGACTTTTTTCTGGGTTACAGTTTGGTGGCCCTTGAGGCACTGTGGGTGCTGGTGTTCACTGCCCCCTTCTCAAGGGCAGAGTGTGGGGCTGCCCCAGCATCACACCCTGTGCTCCCACAGTCCTTGCTCTGCAAACCTCTCACCTTGATGCCCCAGCATTTCTGAGGCACTGAATACATGGGTTCACACTGGGAAAGTCATATTTGCCTGCAGGTCACCTTCTTCACCTCTTTTTCCAAGGAGGGGGGGGAACTGGAGCCAAATTAAGTTGAGCATAAGCCAGCAAACAGACTAATTTGCTGTTCTGAAACTGAGATGTGCTTCTACTTTAGCTGTCTTGCTTTAAGCTGGGAACATTTTATGAAATAGTCATATTTTTCTCTAGTGCCTCTTTCGTTTACTTTTCACTCTCAAACTGCTAAGGAGTAGAACTTATATTCACCACAATATCCCTACCTCAACAGAACAGATGCACTTGGAGCAAAGTGCAGCACAGAAAAACTTTTAGCTTTATTATTTAACAAAGCAAAGCTAATCTCTTGATTTAAACATTCCTGCAATAATAATTAATTTTGTTCAGAGTTTTCCCTCCCAGGCCTGCCTGCTTTCTCTGTTCTTCTTTTCCCCAGTGTCTTACTTGTAGTTATGGCCACGATGCACCTTACAGTGCAGCTGCAGCACAGGCAACACGACTGCTCTTACAGTCCCATTACCATCAGACAGCTGCCAGTTCCAATTAACCTCCGAGAGATAAGGACTCAAATTAGTAAAAGTTGATAGATACCTGGTAATGAGAGGAGGACGATGATTTTGGTTTATATATTGTTAGTTTATGACCCAGCTGAATGATCTGGCTCACAAAGACCACCCATGATAATACACCCCCAGGAGGTACCTGCTGCAGGGGCTCACTGTAGTGTGGGATGAGAATGATGCAGACAGGAACCTCCACTGGTCCTCCACATCCACTGGAGTAGCCAGAAAGGGCTTGAGGGCACTGTGTGTGCAGGAACAGGTTATAGCAAGTAGTCATGGCAAGAAGGACTGTGCTTTCATCATGTTGTTGGTGGCTAGATATTGTTGAGAGTCTCTAATTGGCTGGAAACTTCTTGGAACTGGTTATAGTCTTCTGTGCTGTTCTGTTGTTCTTAAAAATTCTCTTCCTCTCATAAGAACTGTGTTATTAGAGAAAACTAATTTCCTGGCATAGGGTGGAAAAGCAAATACTCATAGGGGTAGGTCCCAGGTATTCCAACATAGGAGAGTAGACACACTTCTTCCACAAAGGTTAATGAATCAGCCAGAGTCAATGCTCTTTAAGACTTGGTTTCAGTAAGCAAAGAAAGTACAAAGAATCATAAGAAATTGTTAACTGGGTTAAGAAATCCTGACTTGATCCAGTTAAAATCATCTAAAACTGAAAAAGACAAATAGTTCTGTCACTGAATTTATGTTGAACTTGAAAACAAACTTTATTAAATTTAGGGAGGTGCTAATAAAATTCAAAGAACTAAAAAGACCAGAAGTTTACATACAAAGGACACGCAAAAACTATTTGTCACTGATATAAAGTCTATGTGGAACTTCTGTTTCCAGAAGAGGAAAAAGAAAAATATAGACAAGGGCTCCAGATCCAGTCAGGAGTCTAATAGAAAAACAAACAAGCAAACAAAACCCAAAACCACAAACAAACAAACAAAAAACCCCAAAATCAAACAAACCAGAAAGCCTGAGAGTAATTATATGAAAAAAAAATAACTATGTCTTGTAGTTCAGAAGGTATAGGAATAAACAGAGCTTCTAGTCATCAGCTGAGTTTGACATGAAAATGAAACTCCAATAGCAAGAAGATCTTTTTCAGCCATAGAAATGGAAAGACTAAGGAAAGAGAGTGGCTTAGGCAAGAAGTATGTGAAGCTGGGTATCCTTTCCCCACCCAGTCACAGCCCTCCCATCCCTCATGTCCGTCACACTGCAGTTCCCCCGAAAGTGCTGGTACCAGAATGCCTCAACAGAGAATGGGGAGAGAAGAGAAGCCTGAATTATAAGAAAAGGTTACCTATCAAACTGGACTTTCTCACCATCCCCCCATCTTTAAATTTCTCTCCATAAATGTATTGTGAGTCCATGCATATCTGGGAAATAAGGAGCAACTGAAGCTAAAGGAAAACACTGCCTAGGAGTGAATGAGTACAAAAGTGGACATAGGTAAATGTAGACTGAAAATAAGAAGGTGACTATTACAGCAGTGACAGTCTCCCAGTTTCTCTCCCATTTTTATTAAAGCCTGACTAACTTGAGCTGAAAATGCAGTTTTTGAAGTGGGTTATACGGTATGGCTGTTAGCCACAGCAAGGCACACACACTTGCGACCCAGGCCACTCCTTTCACAGTCGTGCAGAAGAGCCTTATTCGGCAGTAAAAGTGCAAGCTCCTAATATTGATTTTTGAGTAACTGATAATCAAAACTGGGAAATGAGCCGATTGATGTCTGACCTACACCCAAGTATCCCAATAAAGTGAGCTAAGCTTCTTAAAGTTGACATAGATATTATAGGAGGATGTTTGGTTCTTCCTGAGCTTGATTGTGGAGAACACAAAGAGGAAGCAGGAGTTTTGAGCTGCTCTGTCACCAGTCCTAGCTCTTGTTTCACATTCCAGCAGGTCTGTGGCTATCTGCCTCCAAATTATATATTCCTGTCTCAGTTTTCCCTTTGCTTTAAAAAGCCATGATTTCCATTATCAAATTGAATAACCGGAGTTGTCATTTTGTCTTTATACTTTTGGTTATTTAGAAAAAATACAGCAAACCTCCATCTGAAAAAAAAGAGGATTTAAAGAGTTTGTCATCGTCTTCATGTAAAAGCACACACTTCACTTGTTCAAAAACATTTGTTTTCAGTGCAAGGCCTGGACCATCAAAATGACATATAATAATTGGTTATTATTTTCTTCAATATTTTGAAATTTGTTTTTTCTTCAGTGTCAGTTGTTTTTTCTGAAAAAAAAAAGCCCACACAAAGGAAGCAGTCTCAGCTTGTGTTATATGTGCTCCTTACAGTAGGAAATCAGAATTATGACATTGCATATACAAGCATTTGGACCTCTGGCCTCTGCTTTTGAGACATTCCTTCTCTCTACTGTGGAAAGCTAGCATGCTGACACCTAGATAACTACAAAATCTTACGGAAATCTGCCATCACTAGTGCAAAATGTTACTTTCCCAGTTTTCAGTGGTGAATAGTTACTGTGTATTGTTCACTAGACTTTTTTTAAATTATGTTTTTGGAGCACAAAGCCATCTACTGAAATAAGACAGTAATGTAACCTTCGTGGAGATCTGTTTCCTTGCTGCGCTGAGGTTCTGTATTCTGACACCCCTGCTTCTGGCGGGACCCCCTTTGTGTTTCATCAGACAGAATTTGCTTTGTATACATTAGCAAGCAACACTGTTGGTAATTCAATAACAGTCCAGGACTTCTAGTGTCCAGTCCGTAGCAGTCCTACTTGATCTCCATATGTGGTTTTCTTTCTAAGTGAATTCAAAATTTTTCCACTTTAAAGTTATGCCTTATGCTCCTATAGTTTTATACTATTTTAAATGAAGGAAATAATAATCCCTGCCTGGAGGTAGTTTGTTGATAGAACCTAGAAAGTGAGATATCATTCAGGTCTGTGAAAACAATTGTTGGAATTAAGGCAATGTCAAAATGCTAATTCATTAATTCTGTAGTTTAATTATGTTCAGGTGATCTCTATAGACAGAAATGAATTGTGTAAGTCCACAGGGCTCGATTATTTTTTATAAAACCAAACCTTAATTAAACAAAGCACAAACTCTGTGTACGGTTTCGTTCTTCAGTGCTTTGCCCCTAACTCCACAAGGCATTTCCTCCTGTAGTCTCTGATCTCCTCTTCTGGGCCAAAACTGAAGGTCTGGTTGTTTTCTCATCCTCTTTGGTCAGTTTTGATATCAGTAGGTTACTCATTCCTGTCCTCTTTTCTGCTTTTAAAGTTCATTCCTCTTATGAATCTGTTCACCTGATGAGCCTGTGTACAGTGTCTTACTAGCCACACTTGCATTTCTGCCAGAGATCTCGTATCAGTTGCACAAGAGCATAAATGCATGAAGACCAGAGGGAAATGACATTTAACTGACCACAGTCTATCAGATCTGAACAGTTACCTGGGATTTTGTTTGCCAGAAAATGGTGAAGTTGTACAAAAAGTTCCTGAAGTTCCAGGGGGATAAGAAATTTCTATTAAAAAAAGCAGATAAGGACATGGGAAACTGATTGTCTAAATACAGCAAAGAAATTTGATTAATAACTCAGCTTGGAAGTAATTGATTTTATAATTCTCATTTTACTGGCGGTTAAAATGACTTACTGAAGTTAGAACAACCACAGCCCCTCAGTTAAGCTCAGGGCTAACTTTAGTTACAGGACTCTGCTTTTAATCATGATCAACTTGTTAGTCATCATCATACAGTGCAGACCAATTTCCAGTTCTGGAAGATTGTTGCAGTCAGTTCATAAATATCTGCATTTGTCAGAGAAACTGAATATCAGATAATGTCTGAAGTGGTGAAGACTAAAAATTAACATCTTCATCACTTCTGACAGCATCTGGCATTTAGTAACAGCTACTAATACTTCTTAAATGTAGGGACTATCTGCAGGAAAAAATGCTGTAAGTGGACGTAATTTTAGTGCTCTGTTTTGTACTGAGACATAACTTCAGTTCAAAGCATGAATATCACTAGCAATTTTGTATATAACTATAAATTTAAGAAAAGTGTTGAAACAGATAATTTACACACGAATGATGTTACAAAGGAATTAAAGTCAAGATTCTTTCAACTGACAGCTCTAGAATTATTTCAATTATTTGTCATTTGCTAGGCTTTAGAAATTACTGATTTTGTCCAGTTTTGATGCAATGAAGTGAGCTTCTGTTCCACGTTTAATGTTTCCTTTACTTATGCAATTGCTAAATTAATGGGGATCCTTTCCAGACTCAGTGGACTGGAGTTTTCAAGCAGCTGAGGGCTGCCTTGCACAGAGATTTAATAAGATCATGATTTTTTTTAATGTGCCTTTGTGCATGTTTTTTCACAACAAATATTTCTCTTTCCATCAGGCTGTATGCATATGTTGTATGTCTTGTTTCCTAAGCCACCCTTATCTCAAGTATTCTGTTCTCCTTGCCTGTTTGGTTTCCTCTGACCATTGTCCTGGGACACTGCAAATCAAAGATGTTTTCCCTTGAGTCTGATATTCCAGTTTCCACACCTTCCGGTAAAGAGAGACCAAGTTTGACGGCAGTATTGTGTAATCTGCTGCATGCCAGGAATATCTTACATACAGTTCTTTAGAAGGACAATCTGGTAATGCATGTCACCACAATGTATTTTAAAGATGATTAATGGTCTTTTAAATGATTCCTCAGGTGAGCTGTAGATCTTCATTATCTTCTCCGAGGACATTGCATTGGATTTATTTGGAGAAAATGAAATTAGGGTCATGAACCTTTCTTGAAAAGCTAATTTATATCTTCTGAAATATTGAAAAGCACTATACTCTAATGATGTGATATGGTTGTTGATATTATAAAGACAACTGTCAATATCATCCACAAGATAACTGTTATTTCTTATTTAACAACTTGGGAAGTTGCTGCTGTCTTTAAAGCTATTTTTAATAGCTGCCGTTCCTACTTCAGTCTCATCTGGATACACTCAAATTTTATCTGACTACCCAATAATTAGCTGCTGTCAATCCAATCAGTGCAAGATTGGCTAAGCTATTTTTTTCTAAAATGCAAAAGTTGTCACAACACTGCTTGACAATATTATGTCATGATGACGTTAGGTACTTTGCCACCTCACCCACTGCATAATGGTTAATTTGAGCAATATTAAATGAATGATAAGATTTAGGATCTTGATGAGCCAGGAATTGCTTGAAGAAGTATTGCCACATAGAATATTTGTATGTAGTTCATTTGGATGAAGAACATCACAAGGAAAAAATTCTGTCATTTGGTATTGATACATTAAACCCTTCCAAGTAAACACAACATCTAGATCTGAAAATAGAGGCTCAAGCCTATTTTGCAAGCTCCTCATTAGCTGACTGGAAGTTTATGCAGTGAGGATTCTAAGTGCTTGGTTTTGTGATGCTCTATCACTATGTGTGGCCGTATATTTAATTTTGTCAGGGATGTATGGAAAACTGCACAGCAGATGCCTTGTACCTCCATGATGTTTGGGAAGTGGGTGGTTTGCCTGGAAGTACAATTCTTTCTTTAAAATTTTCTGCTGATCTTCAGTTTCTCCATGGTTTCCTGTTCAACAACCATTTAAACACCTCCAAAAAAACTGTGCTAGCTTTAAGTGGTCTTCAGTGGTCTTAAACATCCTCTGTGGTGCAAGTAGGCTTTGCTATTTGAATTGAAATATTTGTAATACCCAATAAATATGTTTCAATATGTAACTGAGATTAAAGAGGGCTTTAGCTGTGGACTGCTGATTAAACTGACATGTTCTAGAATTTCTGTGCATCACCACTCAACCATACAGCTCCAAGCACAAGGCAGCTGCTTGGAAAGAGTGGGTGTTTTGTGAAACTCCAGTGATCGTACTCAAATTCAACGGCCTAGTCCCTGGTGATCCACAAGCACCTATGGAAGTCACTGGTGCACCTAAGTTTAACCATGTTGCCCTCAGGGCATGAACTTGAGCCTGTCACACGCACACAGTGCACAGAACGTCTTTTCTTCAAAGACTGGCAGCTCAGGCTGTGTTCTATAATGGGACTGTCAGCCCCATAATAAGCATCATCACGCCAGGGTTTTGGGCAAAGAGATCCATTGTGTGAGCACAATGTCTGCTTGAGGTAAAATGTTCTCAGTGCAATGGCTGTCAGAAGAATAACTGTTATCTCCTAGATTCTGGCAAGCACTTAAAGGTCAGTTTTTAAGTTTTCAGGTCCACAATGGTATCTTGCTAAGGACAGACTGTCTGTAGCATGTGTAATTTGTTCAACCAACCCTCTCTGAAGATGGCTTATTGCTCTTCACACCCATAGGATAAATCTACACCCTCATTCCTGCACAATGGCTTTCACAGATTCTTTGGGGTTTCATCCAGGCCCTCTTCCTTTACTACAGCACAGATCTTCTGTGTGATCCCCTACAAAAAGAGCCTGAGCAGAGGAAGGCAGCATGGACTGTGAGCATGCTGGGGTCAGTTAGCATTCTCTTCCCTTTGTGTGAGTATTTCGGTTTAGTTATCAAGTCTTCCAAAATATTAATATGAACTAATACTTTAGTCTGTGATATTTCTTTTAAAACCGAATACAATCTGTTATCCCCAGTTACATCATTTGCTAATTAAGAAAGCTAGCTAGAGTATTACAGTATATGTTTTCCACCTGACATATTTCCAACAGCCCTTACAAAGGTAGTTACTGTAGTGAGTCTCAGTGAATTGAAAAAGGCATTTTATGTATCACTACAAAATAATTGTGGTAGAACAAGTGCTGAGCAACTCCTCTGTATGTTGCTGGGAATGTAATTGCCTGTGATTTAAAGCTCTATAAGATCTGTACAGCATTTTGCTGAGCAGCTCAGCAGCAATGGTTAAAATACCCTTCAACTGCACTATCACTTTCCTTTTTAAAAGTCAAAATAGGTCAGTGAAGGTGACAGAAAGTTCTTTCTTCCACTTGCCTTCATTAAGTTTTGCTTAAAAAAGAAGAGAGGAGGGACTGAGGCATGCAGCAATTGCTTCAATAACCTTGCAGCAACTGCCAGAAAGTTTCCCAAGGCTCTCATGCAATTGAACCTGGTGAAAGGAACCTACTCCCCTACTCCTGCCCACAGACCTCCTTAATAAAGTTGCTGGGGGTTAGGGTTTTTTTTCAGAATACTTAATTGCATAGGTCTCCCAGCAAACCGGTGCCAGCCCGAGAGAATTGGAGCTGACGTTGCTAGTGGGGAAGGGGAAAAGCTGAGCTGAAGGGAAGACGCTCAGGGGTGTGCAGAGAGTGGGGACCAGCAGTCTCCGGTTTCCACTGCTGGCCAGCATACAGAAGTCACCAGTTATGATTGGGTTACAGCTCATGACTATTTAGACTTGGACATGGACTTGAAGCCACTTCATGTCAGTACAAAGGGAGGAATGTAACACTGTCTCTCCAGTGCCAGGGGGTAGAGATTTGTAGGTTGGTATGTGACCTTCACTGCTGGCCCATGCAGGTGCTGTTCAAAGGCTCTCCCCATTCAGCTCTTGATACTGATACTAGATTAAAAAGAGAGAATGAAAAAACTCCTTGTTAAAAACGTTCCTCTCTGTTTTTTCCCTTTATCTCTGTGAACAAGTTGTCTTTTGATTTGCTTGGGTTTGTGGGTTTAGGAGGCTGTTTTCCTTTCAAGGACTTACTCTTGTACTATGTATTTTTTCCTTTAGTTAAAAACATTTAACTCAGTGAAAGAAGATTTGTCTTGAGGCACTCTGGGATATTTAAAAAAGTTTTTAGTTTATGCCCACACTGTTTTATCACACTAGCTTTTTACACTTTTTATACCTGTATTTCAGTGAGTGTGTTAAAAGAGTCAAAGAAAAGAGAAGCATGCAAAGCCAGAAATTCACATCAGCAGGGCAATTAAAACAATAGCTAATAATAATAATCTCACTGGCTGCCAATCAGGGAAGGGACCAAGGTCCTCTCTGGTGTCTGGCACCATTTTCTGAGCATCAGTTGCGTTCCCAAACAGCCCACTACTCTGCGCATTCCGGTAATTCACTGTATCTAAGATGTCTTCAGAGGTGACGTGTTTGAAAACTGTTTAGTGAATGTGCTGCACCATCTTGTAAAGGGAAGTGGAACAGATCAGCTTTCCTAACCCTGCAAAGCAGACGGCATCTATCAGTGAAGACTTGGCTTAGCGCAGATATTCAGGACTAACTTTTGTACTAGAGAAATCTCAGGGTTTCTGAGGAGCTGAAGAGTGCAACAGAGCAAAGTTTATGTCCTGTGTTAGTAAGTACTTAGGTCAAATTTCTTCTCAGGTCCTCTTTGGAGGGCTGCAAAACTATGATGCCGTCTTTTAAAGACGGTTCTTTTCCTGTAGGCATGCTAAAAGGACCAACTATGTAGAACTGAATTGCTCCCTCTGCTTCCAGGTTCCCTCCCTGGAATGCTGCACAACAAAGCAAGCCTTAGCCCAGCCTTAGCAGCAATTTTTTCTTAACCCTCGTAGGGTTTTCCTATTGAAGTGGTTGCTATAATTAAAAAGCAACTCAACTGTTGCTGAGTTTCTTTGTTTTATATTTACTGGAGAAAACCACTGGGCTGTTGATCCGTGACTTTTATGTTATTATTTAATTACATTGAGGGAAGATTCTGCGTTTTGGATAATTTATTTTGAGTGCTACATTTTTCAGGGCTTTGTTTGGTTCTAGTATTAATCCCTTTCTTTCACAGAAGTTTGCATATTGTTTTGGATTATTTATACTTCACTGTCCTTCCAAATCCATTATTAATCACACAGGTATTGAAATACATTTCACAGATAATACTGGACATACTGCTGTATTGTTTGCTCACATAATAGTCATGCTTTCACTCGGCAGGTTTCTCATACATCAAATTATCATTAGATAAGAAAAAATGTTACGGTGAAGATTTGCCAACAACTTAATGCTGAATGCTCAAGCAAAACCCTGATGTTCCCAATTCCAGGTGATGACTCCTGGGGACAATAAATGAGCAGATGCTCTAGTTAGATGAGAGCATATCACCTTCAGGGATGTGAACAGTGCAAGGTTCTGCTCAGTGGACCCAGAGAAAACCTCTTGTTCATTTTTTCTCCGGCAGCAGTCCAGATGACTAAACAAGAGAGATTTCTTTCATGGTTGCATTTTGGTTAGTATGAAAAGGGACCATATTTTAGTTTTGAGAGTGTCCTGAAGCTATCGGTGACTGTAAGCCGAAGAACACAGGGCTGGAGAGGATCATCTGGGTCATGGTATCCAGTTTCTGAGTCACCCAGCCTCTAGCAACCCATGGGCTGCAGGCCATGCTTCCCCAGGCTCCACTGCGTCATTGCAACCTCACAGCAAAACCCCAAAAACCTCAACTAAAAAGAAGGGAAAATCAAAGGGGAAAAAGCAAGAGTGATAGAGAGTTTTAGCAACAGTCTAGACCTTTGCAAGAGCCTAAAATATTGTATAAAGCTCCCTGATGATCCCAGCAGGCAGCCCTAGCCTACTGCACAGAGGAAGACAAACTCCCCTGTCCCCTGCTTTCTTTGCAGGCTTTTCCACTGAACTCTTGAATAATGGGTTTAACCCTGAGAGTTTGAACAAGTGTATCAGTCAAGCCCTGGGAGATCCTAACACCGCTGAGAGCTGTAGCATTTTCCACCTTTGTTTAGTCTCTGCTAAAACCACCACACCAGAGCCAGGTGCTTTAGAGCCAGAGTTTTGCACACTGGAGACAGCTAACCTATGAGCATGTTTCTCTGCACTGTACAGAACAGGGCTGTTTGGGGAAAGGGATGCACCTACACTGTGCAACACGGAGGTCCAGGTTGGGTCCCTGAGACAGTTTTTCCATGCTCAGTCTGGCCGAGATCTCAATGTGGGTCTCTTGCTGAGGTATAGCATGGCATTGGCCCAAAAGTTATTCTCAGCTGGCATTGCCTTAGGAAGCCTAAAACCGGGCATAAATACAATGCAGGAACCATGGCAAAACACATGAAAATTGGAAATCTCAGTGCTGTTCCCATGTCACATAAGAATCTTCAAATACCTCTCTTTTTCCATGTCCACGTCTGTACTTAAGGGAGAGTAATAGTGCTTTGACATAAAAGCATTTTTCTGGTCCTTGAATGGATGGTTAGTGCTGACATTAAGATATAAATCTGTTCAAACTGAGGATTGGTTAAATAAGTAAAATATTATTACAGAAACTCTCTTAGGTGTTCAAAATTACCTTTCTTAAATTAACACAAGTGAAAAACGAGTAATTGCTTTCTGTCTGCCCACAGAGTCAGGCACACATGAAGTCCTCTGGATTTGTCAGACTTCTCAACAGAGTGGAGGACATCCACTGTCATCCTCACCAGTTCCTGCAGTGTCTGGCTCTTTTCAGCACAGTAAAAGGTCGGTTTCTGTAGACAAATAGCAACAGTAGTAATGCCTACATCACTCAAATGGAATCTCTTCTCTGTAATTCAGAGGAGTAGCAACACAGGTTTACAGAATTTCCTTCCAGTGATCTCAAAGGACTGTGAAGGTGGAAAAAAAAAAAGCTCAAAAAACCCACCCAGTCACTGGGTCCCAGTGTGACTGTTTTGCAGGTGGCAAAGACACGTCACAAGCAAGAAGTAACTCATCAGATATACACGTGAGAGGTGGGGCACAGCAAAGAGCAAATGAAATTGACTCTGTTGCCTGTCTGTGCTAAAAGCCGATCTTACAAAAATGGATAAATGCATTAAATAGAAGTGTGGATTTGTTTCTGTTGCCATTTGAATTTCATTTTAAGTCATGTGTAAATGACTCTGTATCCTTCTCTCTAGTGTAATATTGGCTTTAATTTGGCTTAGCCTTTGGGAAGGATGTTTGATTGACTGAATTAGAGAAGGAAGCTCAGTCCACAGGCGACTCTACCAAAACCATTTTGAAGATTGGCTTAAGTTCAGCCCATTTTGGGGACTCATGAAATCTCTTTATATGGTGATATTTATAATTTATGTGCAGTGATCCTAATCTTTATAATTTATATAATTACAATATATTAATGTGGTTACTGTAGATTCATTTTTCTGCAGACAAGCACCACTGTGCATCCCAATATACAGAATTACAGCTGGGCCATGGCAGCATCCTCTAACTCTTCTGGCTCAGAAATGGCCTTGAAAGCAGCAACTTCAACTTGCTTTTCTGAGTTTCTTGGTCATACTTTTTCCTTCCAGAACTGGGTATGGACTCTCCTTGTTTTGCTTGCTAGTTCAAAAGCCTCTACACTGCCTGCTTTTAGACTCTTATTTCTGGGCCCAAAATAATGGGATTGCACAGAGGAAGCATGGGGGATTGCTTGGCGTGGAACAATGTCTTTGATGCATCCAGATGGAGAGCTCTCTGGGGACAGCACCATCTTCCTAGTTTGTCTGTTGAGTGCCCAGCTTACTGCGGACTTGCTCTGGGACAAGAGATCTTGCCAAAAGGCAATTGGGTGCAATGCAAGACAGCTTTAGAGTAAGAAAGCTCAAGAATTTTCTTGTCCTATAAGAAGGGAAAAGGCTATCAAAAGGAAATGAAAGTTTTATTTGGGGGGAAGAGGGTTGCTAGATTTTTATTTTTTCTTTTAAACATCACTATCATGACCCCTTCCATGTTCATGTGTCATTTCTTCTGTGAAAATTTGAACTATCTCCTCTGTGTTCTGGTTTGCAACATCAAAAGGACCATGGAACAGTCTCCTTTGATGTTAAATGTTTCTGCTGATGCTGTCTGTGGTCAGGTAATACCACATGATTAATGTGAAAAGATTCAATTTGCTTATTTTCCCATGTTCACTAGCAAAGCAAAGGTGCAGTGTATCAGTGGGACATGAGATACAGTCACTCAAGAAACTCCTCAGTATTAGAAAATAGATTTTTAGCTTTCCAAAAGCAACCCTAATGAATTTTCTTTGTTTTTCATTTTTCTTTTGTGTGTCTTTGCATAATTGTTTAATATTAAAGAAGGAGACCGTGGTTTGGTCATTTAGTTAGTAAAATTAGGCCTTGGGACTACCAGGTCTGGGAAGAACTGGCTCCTCTCGCTCCGCTTGGCTCAGCTATTGGCCAGAGCAAGCAAGTCACTTTGCCTTTTTATAAAATAAGGATAATGGTTCCTCCATTGTAAAGATGTGAGATCTACTGCTGAAAAGCAGTACACGAGCGTTAGGTAATATTATTTCTGGCTCTCCTACAAATGTGCTTAGTGTTCAGTTTTCCCATCTGTAATGTGGGGATGTTAGAACTAATCTACCTCCCAGGGTTGTTTTGCTTAATTCCATAAAGTACTTGAAAACCTCACATGGAAAGAGTTATAGGAGCACAAGGTTTCTTAATAAAGCTCATTCATGAGTAATGTATTTTTGAAGTAAGTGACTTGAACCTTCACCCATAGTTGGAAACCAACATGAGCCAAGTCTTCTTTGTTGTTCAGCAAAGGTTGGTTGATTTTTTTTTCCCTACATATTTAATTCTCATAAGGCTTCACATCTCTGGTTTCTGGCTATGATTGAAAGCAGAAATTCCAAATACCACAAGAGAAGACTGGGGTTTTTTACTTTTTTTTCCTGACCCTCCCAGAAGCTGGAAGTTTTAAAACGTAAAAGAGTCTTCCTCACCATCCCCAGCTCTCAGTTGCCCCCTGCAAAGATAGGTGTCTGAAGGTGTTTTCTCTGAAGCCTTCACCTTTTGAGACTTGTTCAGCCACCTGGACCGTGATGTGCAAGTGACTCTGAGGTGTGTCAGGGCTGCTCTATTCAGACAACCACTAGGTGTTTTATCAGCACTGATCTGCCCTGCCTTTAGCTATACAAGACCACATTCAGTCTCATCTATTGCACTGTTATTATTGTTGATTACTGCACAGAGCAAGGTAAGGCTCTTTAGAAGCACTGCACAAATGCTGAGGCTGAAATGGTCTTTACGTCTAAGGGCTGTAAGGGAAAATTAGCCAAAACTCATTTACCTCTATGTCAAAATTCCTACTAACGGGGGAGGAAGCAAAGTTGGACCAGGCTGCAGGCTTTCAGGGAGCCTGGCCATCGCACCGTGGGATGCATTACAAACCCGGATTTGCAGGATCTCTGCCGGCAAATAATCCACACTCGGAGTGCTCTGAACGTATCATTTGATGTGTGTAAAAGAGGGATGGTGCCAGGAGCACAGAAGCTAACCTGGAGCTTGGGGAAGTTTTCAATCGGTTTTGCCAGGGTTTCCCTCGGTGGGAAGGCACGGACGGCTTTCTCCTGCCCCCTCCTGGTGCAGCCCTCAAATTTGGCTCTGGAAGCAGGAGGCTGGAAAAATGGCACCTTCATTTTCCAGGGGATTTGCACTTGGAGTATATGGCAAAGTTGATCTGTTTTCATATCATGTTATCATTTTTTTATTTTTATTTTTTGCTTCTTGGCATTGTAAATCCAGTTGAGCTCTGTAAAACTAAACTGAAGCTGGATCTGATCAATGCACTTGCAGTCGAGTATTTCAGGTGTATGATCTATTGCCCTTCATCATGGGAATCCACTGTTTTAGGAAATATTTATTTTTAAGCTGGTGTGATACTTAGCCAACTAAAGAATAATGCAGTGCAAATAATTTAAAGAAGGTAGATAAGAATTATGTAGTCCTCGATCAAACGTAGGGACTCCATTTTAGTGGGTAGCTGGAGAAACAAAATTTTACCTCAAGAGTAGAACTTGGCAGTTTGTAAAATACTCCCATTGTGCACTTGAACAAAAGACATCTGCTGGGCACTGCTCTCCATGGAGGGACAGGGCTGTCCGACAGTGCTCAGACTCCTGGGGCACCATTGGGTGGACAGACTAATGCAATTTTAAGTTTTGCAATGTTTGCCCACAGAAACAGTAACTCAATGTCTAATAAAATAGCTGCTAAATGGAATTGCTTCAGGCTTAAACCCTTTACCCTTTTGGATTGAGCACAGTTTGAGTACGATTGAACACAAGCTAAACTGGAGCTCCCTAAAGGTGGGCACCCTAAATCTGGGGTACCAGTCTCTCTTCATATCTGCATTAAGTTATTCCACTTCGTAAAATGATTATCATTCACCAGAACAGAAAAAGGTGCTACAAGGATTTTCAGGCCTTTTGGTTACCATATTTGCTTGAAATAAGCATAAAACCTTCCTGTCTGTAGACTCAAAACTGTGTTCTGCTCTTGGTGTAAGTTCTCTAGACACCAACATGCTTCTGCAAAAAAAAAAAAAAAATTAAAAGAATTTATTTTCGCAGAGAATTTTTTAGTCACAGAAAAAAAAGTGTTTCTGACAGTTTTGTTAAATATCTGTTCCTTATCATGACTAAGATATGTTTATTGCATAGGTCGTCTTCTCTATTTTCTAACAATTCTGTAACCTTTTTTTTAATAAGTAAGCTTCAGCCAGCTGTGGTTGTGCTGCACTTTCAGAGGCTGTTTTTATTTCATGGGAAGGTGTTGAACTTTCCATTAAGTCCCATGTGGATGTCCAAACTTGTGGGAGCACTCTTTCTGCACAGCTATATCCCAAGCTGAGCTGAAGTAGGTGGTCACTAGGTATTTATCTTTCTTCAATATATGTGTTTGAAAAGCACATCTTGCAGCACTAGTGATATGGATTTCTCTCTTTGAAAAACAGTACCTTTTTCTTTAATGTATTTTGGCTGAGGAATTTCCGTGTGAGCTCTTGCAACTTGCCTCTCTCTGGGTACCAGGCTTTCTGTCTGAGAAAGGGGTGACACTTTGCAGTCCTCATGGCTGTTTAGCTGCAGCATTGGAGGGCAGACAGAAACAAAATCATTCCTGCTAAATGGACAGTATCACAGATAGGAAAAAGAGGCAGGACTTCCCAGTTTCTTTTAGTCATATCCAGTAGTTTTAAGGAGAAGGTCTAGCTGTACGAAGTTTTCTCTACCTGAATGTTGGTTTTTGGGGAAATTTCCAGACATTAACTCCTTTCAATAAGTTTTGCAGGACTTTTCCATTGCAAGGAGTATCTGGCTGGTTTTTAAAGGGCTGTGACTTTCTGATCTATTTTGATACTGTCTGGATTCAGCAGTGTAGCTGTTGAAGCTGAAAGGCATAGAAATGTCTGAACAAAGCCACAAAAATTTTGGGAGGTGATTCATTTGTTCACCACGCAAAAATTCTGTTATGGGTGGACTTTTGAAGAAAATTTTCCAATAAATTTATGTTTATATGCAACAGACCACGAAGACAAAACAATTTCAAATCAAACAAAACAGTTTAGTCAGACTGATGAACACTTTTTTTTTTTTTTTCATAGTTCTTTCCATCAACAAACAGACATGAACTTCACTTCAGGGCAGTGTGAATGTTTTTTCTCCCTTCAGGTTCACCTGGCAAACTGAAAAATTTGTTATTTGTACAGGCCTGGTTGTGAATCATCTTGACGCAGATGTGTCCCTGCTGGGGAGGACACATCAGCCCCTGCCACCTTTGCATGATGCTTTGATTTTCAAGTTCACCATGATCCAATTTGGCCTCAGATAACCTGAAAAATGCCATTTCTCAAAAAGCACTTGAACTGCTACAGGGCTTCAGGGCAGGTAAGTACTGAGATAGGTATTAGATAACCAGAACCTCCATTTCTGATCTCTCTCAGACACTAGGATAACGAAAGAATGAAAAAGCAGGCAAACATACCTTCTAGAGTAACTCAGATATGGACCTTTTGTAATATCACATAATGTTCTGTTCAAATTTTCATTGTGTTACATCTTCTGCATAAGAGAGGACCTATCTACCCTCACTACTTTTAGCATCATGTTTGAATCATAGCACAGAAATTATAGCAGTAGAGGGAGGTGGGACCTCAGAAGGTAATTGAGTCCTATCCCTGCTCTACACAGAATCAGTGCAATAGGGATAGAATAGAATAGAATAGAGTAGAGTAGAGTAGAGCAGAGTAGCATAGAACAGACTATTTCAGTTGAAAGATATCTACAATGATTATCCAGTCCAATTGCCTAACCAATTCAGAGCTGACCAAAAGTTAGAGTCTGTTGTTAAGGGCATTGTCCAAATGTCCCTTATACACTGACAAGCTCAGGGTATCAAACACCTCTCTAGGAAGCCTGTTCAGGGTTTGACCTCCCTCTTGGTAAAAAAATTATTCCTAATGTCCAGTCTAAACCTCCTGTTGGAATAGTTTTAAAGCACTCCCATGTATCCTATAACTTGATCCCAGGAAAACAGATCAGCACCTCCCTATCTGCTTCCCTTCCTCAGGAAGCTGTACAGAGCCATGAGCTGGCCCCTCAGCCCCCTTTTCTACAAGGAACTGAAATTGTTTATGTAAAGAAGTCTTAAAACTGCCAGTGATTCTGCAGTTTCCCCAGTTAATTAATCTGCACTGCTTACAGCTAGAAACAATTATTTCTCTGTCTCTCATTATAGATTTTTTTTTTAATTTTTCAAGATTTTATTTTATTTTTAAAAATCCAGCCTAGATGTACAGTTGTTGGAGTTGTATCACCATCAGCATGTCCAATTAATTAGAGTTGCTTTATTATTTTTTAGTTAATTTTCAACTTCGGTTTAAAAATCTTTTCCCCTACTAGATTGCATTGCTGTATCAGATTAGAGGTATCTTCCTTGCAGACATCCCGAGATTCTACACTCAGAGAGGACCACATAGTCATCACATTTTCTCTCCCACGTGTTATAGACTTTTATATTTCATGCTGTTACTCAATACTTTGCATTTGAATTAAGCATAGCTTTTATTTTGGCTAAAATATGTTTTCTGGAAAAGCATCTAATTTTGATATGAATACATCAGGAAATGGATAATCCATCATTTCCTTTAGAAGTTTGTCGCAGTGGTTAATCGCTGTCACTGTTTGAAAAATTGTGACCGTTTTGAATTTCTGATTTCAACTTCCAGTCACCGGTTCTCATTATGCTTTTCTCTGCCAGATGTAAGAACCCTTTAGTATCCAGTACTTTCTTGTCTGGAACTAACTATGCAGTGTAATCAAGACATCACGCTTTTTTTTTTTCTTCACAATAAACTCAGTGGATGAGTTTCTAAATCTCTCAAGGTCAGGTGTTTCCTTCCTTTGTCAGTTTAGTCTACCATTTGTTCCCAGTAGCCATTTAAGCTGTTAATAGAGGTTGGTCAAAACTGGACTCCAGACTTCTGTGAGATGTTGTACTGTGAGGAGATAAAACCACTTGACTGCTCACTGCCCCCTTGTTTGTATGTATATGGATCATGGGACAATTTGTCCTTTTTTTCAGTCTTTCTGGAATTAGTATTTTTGTGCTGTGTTACTTGCCCACTGTGATTCCCAAACCATTCTCCAGAATCACAGCTTTCCAGGATCCAGGGTCCTATCAGGTTTATTTTGCTCTCTGCCTTTAGATCACCTTTGCACTGACTGCATTTCACTCAAATGAGCTCCGTTGTAACAAGTGACCCAAAATACTCTTAGCATTAGTGTTTTCTCCTCATCGTTATTTACCAGGCTGCTAATATTTGTGTCAGCCATCTGTCTATCAGTGCTGACTTTATATTCCCTTGCAGAGCATCAGTGAAAATGCTGAATAGCAACGAGTATACTTCAAAGCCCTGCGGAAAGCCAGTAAAGAATCCTCATTTGATGATGATCTGATTGACGCAGCTGGGCTTTGAGTTATGCTAAATAGCCATGCCTTAGCCATTTAACATAAGTTTCCTTCATGTTATATAGTATTTATCTAGTAAGTATGTCATGCACTAAGTCTAAAGCCTCGAGAAAGCCTGCTACATCTGTACAGTTGGCTTTTTTTTTGCAGGCAGAACATGAAACCAGTTTTATTTGAGCTATTTTCCATAAACCCACATTGACTGACAGTAATTAAAATCTTGTTCTTTCATGTTTTGGCAGTTCAGTTCTGTCTCAGTTTTTCCACTGTTTTACCTGGGATTGATGTAAGGTTAGCTGCTCAATAGCTCCCTTGTAATTGCACTTGATTTCCTGTTCTCCCTCTTTCCCCTCCTTTCTCTTTATCTCTGTCTCTCACATTCTCTTTTTTTTCCCAGGTTACTACCCTGCTTCCAATCACCTGGAATCTCTCTGATATTAAAATTTATTAAAAATTAACATTAGCAAGCCAGAATTCCCAGACAAATATTTTAGGACCCCTGGGTGTTATTTATCCAGGCTTGCTGATTTAAAAATGTTTATCTCTACTAGATGATGTTTAATATCCTGCTTATTTCCTAATGGGCTGGAAAGTACTTATTCAACCTTGGTCTCATATAAACACTATCAAGATATTGCTTTCCAAAATACCAAACAGAAATATTTATTGAACAAATCTGGCTTTTTGTATTGCTGTTCACAATTTCACCATATGCAGTTCAAACACTCCTCAAAAATCCTGCTCAGCATCACCATGGACCAATTTTTCACAGTCTCTGTATTTTCCAATATCAGTTTCTCTTCACTTCAGACAATTGCTGTATTTTTCCCATTTGTTGAATCTTTAAAATTCTTTTGGTTTACCACTGGAGTAGTTGAGCCTTAGCCAGTCTGTCCTCGATGATGCTGATGGACTGACTCTATTCTGAAAGAACTTCTGATTTCCATTCATGTTCTCCTCTCTGATTTCTTCCTCCCACTCACTGTTTTCTCATAATTTTCGTCAGCTGGAGGATATTAGCCATTGGGAAGCACCGGCTACAATTGTCTTAATTTTGTCCACTTTTAATTATAAGCTCTTAGGATAATGTCCCTTGCCAGCTGCAGGACTGCTACATTCTCTGTTAATCAGAGTGAGTTGCAAAATAAGTAGTTCATGTTGGATGGAGTAACTTTTCCTTATGTAAATGTGTAAGTGCAGGTTGTCATCCAATCACTTCCTCACTCATTTGGATGAACTGTATTGCACCCAGGATTAACGAGATCATTAAGATTTCTCCAGAAACACAGGTCAGGTCTGGGAATTGTGCACCGGATTCAGGCCTGAACCTCACCTTCTCCAGGGAATAACAGACATCAGGCTTTGCTTTTCATTTTGGCCTTATCTCACATTCGGTTCATTCTTCTCTGCCTAAATTGCTCCATATTCTGATGCCTTCCTCAGGGCTCACTGCTGCAGATGGTGTATTTATATTAACTTAAAGATTGCATTCCATCTTTCAAATGAGATTAATATATTTTTCAGGCCATTGTGGTTACCCGACCTGACCTCCTATAAACGCAGCCTATAATTCTTCACCCGGATTCCAGCATCTGGCCCTATAACTCATACTTGAAACACGGCATGTCTTTTTTAGAAATGCATCTCGTGAACATGTAAAGCCTCTGTCACTTAGATATTTTTCCTTATTTAGAATAAAATTCAGTCTCTTGGTGATATAAAAACATCACAGTACCTATGGCTGTTTGTAAGTGTGTAACGGTGTCATACTTCTGTGTTTCAGTACCTGCCTTATCCCTACCTAAAATACTGCCCTTAGATTCTTCCAAGCAGGTGTTGTTGTGGGCATGAACATGGGATCTGGAAGTCACTGAGAGTTACAGATGCTTGATGAAAGAGGCACGAAAAAACCCAAAATAATCCGGTTACTTATGGTGCTGTCCTTGTCAGACAGATGTCCAGGGGTTGACTGACTGTATCTCTGATTGCTGTGTTTTACATTTTTCTGTAATGGCTTTCAAATGAGGGTGGAGCTACAACTGTTGGAATTAGGAAGGCATTGTCATTTGCTCTGTGAAAAGGACAAACTTTTTTGTAACTATGATTAGTGTCAGAAAGCAGAATCTGGGATAGAGTGTTCAACCTCTTACTAGTACTCCTGGGGTTTACACTTATTTTTTATTTAATTTAATTTCTTTTTCTATGGTGAGATTTTACGCTGAACCCTAATATACTCCTACAGAATGGCATTCTCCTGGGCCTATTTGAAATTCTTGATCTTTTCTGCATCTGTTTAAATCCTGCGTTCATGCACGTACAGTACAAGGTCAACCCTTTTGTTTGTTATTTTTATGGAGTTTAAAGAAAGTCCAAATACCTGACCGAGGTACCTGTCTGGTGCAGCCTTGTGACAGTTGCAAAATCTTCAGACTCGGATGGTCACATGATTAACTGTTTCATGAGGAATACAAGAAACCATAAAATCAGGGGTGTGCTATGTGTGGTTGGGGCTGGCTCACCACTTATCAGAATACAGAAGGTGGCAAACTGTATGCTCAGAGGAAACCAGCCAAGCAATATGTTGCCAACTCGTGCTCCAAACAGAGCCCTGCATACAGGGAAGTTAAGAGCTCACAAACAAACCACAAAGCTCGGCTCTTCCTCTGGCTTATCACCTTCAAGTTCAACCTTACCCCACACGATAGCTAACCAGCTTCAGAAGATCAAAGAGCATGCTAGTAGAGATGATCTGCCAAGAATATTTTGGGTTATTTCGGCAAAAGTTACAGGCTTGAGTCCTTAGTAGCACTTTACAAGTCAATATCGAACTGAGTCTCCAGTTTAGTGTTATTAGAGGTGTCACACTCCTAGGGTGTTGCTGCTCATCTCAAACGTGAAGCTGGGCTGCCTGTTGTGCAACTGGCTTCACTGCTAAAATCCCAGAACTTGCTCAGGAAAGGTCTAGTTTTGGAATGGCTACAGTTAGCCCCAAAATTATAATTACTTTCAATTTTTATCTGCCTTTTTTTTTTTTTTTCTTCCCAAAAGATAAACTCCCTTCAGACGTTTGAAGGGATTTTGTTATATTTCTGCTACATTTTGTTGGTGTGAACCTTTGGGGAGAGGCTGATGTCTAAAGGAAATTTATTATTAAGAACTAGCTATACTGTTTCCCAGCAGTGAGCTTGTTACTGCCACATCCCCGTCTAAACTCTGTAATTGGTAATTATGTTTGTCTGACCTACATTCTTCTGCGTAATTGTACTGAGATATGGTATCTTTCAATTCCTGAGTAAAAATGTCCACACCAGTTGTGAAGTGTTGCTGGGCTGAAACTTTCACCCTCAAAAGGCAATAGTATTTTTGTGGTGGAGGATGCATTTTTAAAAAACGTATATAGCACTAGGATCCTGTGGGGGTAAAAAGCAATGTTGAAATAAGTTAGATATAATGACATGATTTTTCAGAACCTAGGAAACTAATGGTCAATTAAGTCCCAATGGAGGGTGCGTATTAGCTTCCTAATTTGTTTTGGATCCATGACTGGAATGTGTATGCACATGCTATTCAGTCCAGAGCATTCATGTGAAAGATCCTTTGGGTAATTTAACAGCTACAAATGGTACTTCCATCTAAAATTGTTATTGTGTTGTGTTTCTGCACCAATTGAGCCTTCAGTAAAAGATCTGATGATCAGGTTAGAAAATTTCCTCTCTCCTACCAATTTTATCATAAAAAAAAAGGAAAATTCATATTACTTCTAAGGTTCTTCAGAGGATAAGAAAAACTTCCCACTTAACAAAAAAAATTTATTACCCATAAATAACGTGGGAAGTATCTTTTCTACTGCTTCACCTGAGAAGTTTTTCAATATTTTGCACCCATGAAGACTGGAGGAGCTAGTGGATTATTAGTATTTCCCAGTATGTGGACTAGATAATTTGACCACAAACCTTGTTTCTGAGCCTTTCACTCTCTGGCTTATTGACCCAAAAGTTTTTCATCTGTTCCTTGGAGGCTGCTGAGAATTCTGATATTTTCTCCATCTGTTTTTCGAAATTTCCCTTGTGAGTACTCGGCATGTTTCCCTGTTCCTTCCAGATGACCCTCTCTTGCTGTTCCCACTGGGTGTCATAAACTCCATGACTCCTTCCAAGAAATGTTAAGGTGAGTCGCATTTTATTTATTGTGCTGAGTAATGCCATTAACACGTTCCAAATTGATCCATCAAAGAAGTCAGCCCAGAGAGCCTGCTCAGTGAGTAACTCCAGGTCAAATATTTAGGTGGGGCAACACCACTCACCTGAGCACTATGTGAAGTTGTTATTGAAGTGTATTACCTAAAATACCCCTCTGGGCTCTGCTGGACTTGCTGGCCTATTCCATGAAGTGGACCAGCTGCTCCTTTTAGAGTACCCCTCTGAAATGTGAACACAGGACAGTGAAATTGCTGTCCTGATGGATCATTCATCTGGAACAGACATTATTAATAAAGAGTGATAGACTTCCCATTAAACTGGGATGAAGGAATGTCTATTTTATCAGTAGTTTGTTTTCTCCTTTTCTGAGCCCAGTGCTGAGCCCCTGAGCACAGCCTGGCAGAGGCTGAATCTCACTTTTGGGAAAGTGCACTGTGTTGACACTTCCAATGGCTGCAATGAATGTTGGCAAAAGCAATCTCTTTGTCTGAGGGAAATCAAAGAAGTAGAAAAAAAACAAAAAAACAAAAAAACACTCAGAATCAGGTAATTCCTTGTGATGTATTAGAAATGTGAAAGCTGCTGTCCAGAGCTTCTCAAAAATTGCTTATTTATCCTCAAGCTGTCTATGGGGGACAAGAGACAGCTACTGTTCCTTCAAAAAACCCAAAGAGGTTCATTTAATAAAAATCTCTCCTAAACCTGTTTCTCTTTACATATTTTGACTTCACTGAAATTGTGTTGTTCCTCTTGATCCTGTTCTCTTCCAACATCTGCCTTTGTCTGCACATACCATGATGTTTCATGATCCACCCTTTGGGAGAAGGGGGAGCAACCCTAACAGGAGTCCCAGCCACAGGAGTGCTGGGCAAGCTGGAAGCCTGGCACACGGGGGAGAATGGGAAGAACAAGTCCACAGAATGACAGTGTTCCTGGTTACCAGGGAAACAATCCTAAATTGGAGCTTTTTTTTTTTTTTCAATCAGAATATTTGTTTTCATTTGAAAAATTTTCATAAGGGGTTTAGTTTTTTATAAACAAAAATAATTTTAAGGGGAATATCTGTTTTTAAATTCTGACCTTTTTTAAAATGAATATTTGTAATACACAGATTTGATTAAAAAAAATATGGTGAGCTAAGTCATCATCATCCTTTCATAAACACCTGACCTTGTACATAACTCCATAAAAATGCAGACCTCATTGATGGAGCTGGAGGGACTTAGAGGGGTCCTCTGGTACAGAACAGGATCAACCACACCTGAATTTCCCCCAACAGCTCTTAACATGCTTGCAGAGAAGTTCCCATTGTGGGGATTCTTCAGTCATCTTAGGTGATCTTACAGCCTCCCTACCCCCACAGTTGGTAAGTTTTTTCTGATACCAATCTGATCTTTGTCACAATTTTAAAGCAGTTAAACACAAATGTTGACTTTACTCTGCAAAGCAATCTTTTGCCTATTTACAGACCATTATGTATCCCCAGCCTCTTCCAAATACGGTAATGTCAACATTACTTTCTTGGTCAGAGGTCTATAAATTCATGACCTTTCATGCCTTATTCTCTTTATACTCTGTATCTTTCTGGAAGTGTCATGCCTACAGCTCACATGAATGGTTTTATCCCAGCATGCACATTTCTGATTGCAGAAAGGATCCTACTTTTTAAGCGATATCTGCATCTTTTCCTTTGAGCTGAACAGATATCTCACTATATCCAAAACTGTGTGTTTAAACATATTTTACCCTTCATGCCTATATAACAACAATATTTTGACAATGTAATTCGTCAGTAGCATCCTCCTGTTAAGAGCTATCATCTATGATCTGAAGAAGTGATACAAATCTTAAGTACTCATAACCCTCTTGACTTGTTCATCGAAAATGATCTTACGTAGCCTTCACACCTGCCATTTCTCTGGCATTTTCCTCCACAGTATCCATTTGATGCTCATTAGGTTTTCAAGTTATTTTCCCAGCTTTTTAACTATGTGTGCAATCTTGTATTCTAAATAGGGTTGTTTATGCCCCATGTGTTTCAGTGAGTATTTTGGTAACAGTACACAAGCAGGCGATATATTTGTCCTACACATCTTTGTCCCAGCATTCTGCAGTTCCTTCCCACTCGTGCCTGAAAATTGGAGTACACTGTTTTTTTCCTTCATCTCATCATTGTTGTTGTATTTTTTTTTACCCTCTAGCATTTTTAGAACATAACATATTTTCATGTAAGTTGTGTTAATTATGTAAGAGTAATTTATCTCAGATAAGATCTTTTATTTTTGTTTCAATTTGGCAATTAGAATGCTGAAAATTTCAGGCTTTGAACCCTGCCTTTTATGTCAAGTTGTCTGCCCACAACTGATGAGTGTAAGTATCTTATTTGCCTCAGAAAAGGAAGTGAAAAAAGTACCATCTGCAATTTTATTGGGAATTTAAATATCTTGGAGGTATGGCTGAAGAAATAGATCAGGGAGTAGTCAGAGTTGCTCTGTAATAGTGACCACAGAGTACTTTGATCCAACACCCTAAAACCCATTATCCAAGGGCATCAAGAATAAAAGTACCCATTGCTTCAGACACATCATAATAAGACAACTGGTCAGTGTCTGATCAGCAGGAAACCTAAACAAACCTTTTTTGCTCACACATCAGAGTTTACTGGGGTTCTTTGAGGGGGTCAGCAAGCATGTGGATAAGGGAAAACCAATACATATTTATTACCCGGATGTCTAAAAACTATGTATAATGCTTTTGTGGGAACTGAGTAATGGTTAGAGAAGAGGATAGACTGTTGCATGAATTAAAATAGCTTAAAATGTGTAAAATACCAGAGTAAATGGCAAATCTCACTGTGTGTTGCTAGAAGGATATGTAGAAATGTGAATGGCAAGTCTCACAGTTGAATACTACATGGATCTCGTTTGACCTCTCATCTTATAACCATTCCTATGTTCTAATTTAGTCCATGCACCATGTGCTTGATCCAGGACTCTTTAGTGAATGGTAAGTCTGACTTCCTATGTCCTAAATGTGTTGCTTCCACATGAACTCTTTTAATGCTACTTCACCTAGACAGTTTTTTTAGGGAATCAAACCCAGTGGGGACTAGGCACTCTACTGCTTTGTTAGGAAGGCTCAGTTTCTGACTTCTATATCCATTTCAGAAGTCACTTTCGTGCTGCACACACAAACAAATTTGATACAGTATTCCCTAACTTCCTTCTTACAAATCTGGATGTTGATATCATATCATCCTTAGGAGATTGTATGGTGGTGGCCCAGAGCAAGCCCGCTAGGCTTCCCAGTAATGCTGGTCTTCCCACAGGAAGAGCTGTAGTGGTCTGCTTTATTCTTTCAATCTTATGGAAAGCATCTCTAGATGTTCATCTATCTCTCATCATCCCCCAAGATACCTTAGTGACACGGAATTATAACAATCACAGACCCTAATTTAGGTATTCTTTCCATATTGGTAGAACACCATAAGTACCATGTTCTCTATGAGCTGCCATGGCACTGCTGTGCTATGGAGGATGTTACTCACTCTGCTGTATCTGTTGCTGTCAGATTTGACTGTCCTCATCAAACCAATCAGCTGACAAATAGACTGTATTGCCTTGAACGTCAGAGTAGATTTTTCTAACTAGGTCTAGCTACTGAGCATATGCAGGAGCCAGAATAGCAGTTGTCTGCCTTTATTTCATCCTCCTCCTCTGACAAAGCTAAACTAGCTGATGCTCCCTACCCAACATGATGGTTCAGACCTTTTAGCATCCTCTATTCAAACAACTTCTAACTCTCATAAAGAGAAATTGTAACCCCTTCTAGACTGCTGGGTGGGGATGACGGAGAGAAATTACCCCAGGTGGGCAGGCCCCTGCACATATATGACTCAATGGATATCGTGTGTTATCAAGATGTATAATCCCTAGATATCTTCAAATATGTGCCTTTCTGACCTTGAACAAGCACAGAACAGCATTCTTGTGACACTCTAGGCTGTACATCTAGAAAGAAGTGTAAGTTCATCAGTATCCACTATAGCAGAGCCTGCTGTCTGTTGACACGTGCTAGCATTGCTGGCTCTCTGCTGATCTGCAGCAGCGCTCCTTGGTGTACAAAAAGTCTTAATGACACCAAGTCCCAATGACCATCACTCTTACACCAGGACAGTGGCAGACCTAGCTCAGCATGGCAAAGTTTTGTTTTGGGACCTGAGCGACTCAGAGAGGGGGACGCTTCCCAGGGACACACAGTGCTGAAGGACATGATGGCACTGAAGTGCTGCGACTAACGTAACTACATGGTGTTTTCTTCACGCAGACAGGTTTATATCAGTCATGAGATTTGGGCTGAGGAAGGAGTATTTCTTCAGCAGGTACCAACATCTCTCTCTTCTTCCTATAGTTTTGTCTTTTTCTGCAGCATTGTGCATGGTCCATTGCCCAAGGACTGTATGTTTCAAAGCTTGTCCACTGTATCCACCTATATTAAATGGCCAAATAACAGTTATCAACATCACTAATCTAAGATCACCCATGCAGTTTCACCTGCAAATACCCATGAATCACACTGTCCCACCCCCCACCCCCAACAGGCTGTGTCATTAATTTATTCTGTACTTGTCCTTTTACATAGTCCAGTCTTGAAGCTTTTGATCTTTGATGCTGAAAATTTAAATTGGGTGTTGAGAGCTGTTTTGTGATTAGAGATGTCTAGGGCTGGGGGGAAGGTAAAGGAGAAATATGTATTACTTTCCTTACCTTTCATATATCATAGCAGAACTGTAGAAACCTGGTCCTGATGACCCAGCTAGAATGTTCCAGTTCAGTTTTTCCTCTCCCTTGAAGGACTGTGGTTCTTCAGTAAAAGGTAAATAACCCTTTTTCCTCTGACCCAGAAATACTTATATGAGTCATAATGTTCTAAATGTGCCTGTTGGTGTAAAACTATATGCTGATCTGAAATCCTTCTTTGGGTTTCAAGGTTGTTTCAGAACAAAATGGATTTTAATTCTTCACAAATGTTTTACTTTATTGTCCTTAGAACTGGGGATGTAGGAACCTATATATGATTTTATTAACACAGAGCAAATACCTGACTGTTTACTTCTGGTCTCGTAACTGCACCCTGGCGAGGGAAGAAAGGGGAGATGAGGAAAGGAGACTGCAGAGACTTAAGCAATTCTGACAAGGACAGAATAGAAATCAGTGCTTCTAGAGAGTCTCTGTCTCCTAAATTTCTCTGTAGTGCCTACTGGACCATTGGTAATCCCCACAGAGCAGTATTTTCAGAACTATTGGAGAGGCCACTGAGAATTTAAGTCTTTTATGATTTGTCTTCCTGAGCCAAAGAGATTCCCATCAAGTACCTTAATTTTATTCAGAATAAGGTTATTCTGACTCAGTTAAGCCAAGGGAGCTCACCTTCTAATGAACTCAGGTGGACATAACACCATAGCTAAAACTTATTCTTAACATTTCGAGTTCCTCAAACAAAGTGAGTGGAATTAGAGTAGGAGAGAAGGGGGCAGACCAAACTGAACAATTGCTGGGAATATGAGAATTATATAGGACCAATAATGAGTTTATCAAAAAGAAGAGCTGGCTAAAAGCTGTAGGAGGACAGTGACAGCTTGCCAGGTTTTCTTGGGGTTTTTTTATCACTATTTTAAAGTTTCACAAAAATGATCTCTTCTATAGAAATAATGCTTTGAGATACTCCAAAATATATGGTAGTCAGAATAGCTGCTTGCAACTCTGGAGGTTTTGCTCTTTCTCTCTCTGGAGAAACTGTGACTGCAGGTCTCAGGTGAAACCCCTTTGTAAATACGAAGAGTCTGCCTAATGTGGACATTACAGAGTGGGAGATGCTTAGTTTTGGTAGCCTGGATTTGAACCTTGAGTGACTACAGAAGGTGAGGGGCAGGGGGGAGTAAAGATGGCAAATGGCACTGTCATAATTACTCAAGAGGTATTTAAGACAGCCCCATGGACTCTATTGCCTTGTGCTCCGCTTTGTAAACAAAGGCATGAAGACAAGAGTTCCTCATCCTGTTGCAGATCTAGACTTGAGTTATGAGTACAGGTAGGCAAAATGCAAGGCAATCTCCAGTGCACCAAGAAATTAGGACTAAAGAAGCGACTGGATCATGACAGACCTCAACAATCACAGGCAACCATGTTAGCGTACATCAAGGTTTTAAAGGTTTATGTGTCCCTCTTTCTCCTGTATAGAAATCTACATCACGGGCCATAAGATATTGTAAGCAACTAAAGAGCAGGAGTAAAGGTGTGAAGTTGAAACTATAACATGTTGCAGGATAAAAGCAAGAAGGAGACGTTCTTGCCATCATCCAAGGTCCCTGTGATAGACAAATACGTTCAGTGGAGAAAACTCACCAATGGCTCCTGGAAAGCAGATTATCAACCAGGGTACAAAGAGGGAGGGGAATCCAACAACACCCCTCCCAAAGAAGTTCCCTCCACATTCAAACCTGGTTGTCAGCTTGAAATTTGGGTCTGTGCGTGGAAACCCTGACTACGAACCAGATTTGGCAGTTGGGAAGAGAGGAATACAGGATGTTAGGAATACAGGCATGAAGCAGAAATGAGGAAATCCTGCTTCCTAACCCTTGTGCTGATTTTTTAGAATAATTAATTGAAATAGAAAAGAGAAAAACTGATCAAAGAGAGCCTTGATTGTGCTTATACCTGAGGGTGCAGGGATCTGCGTTTTACTATGGAGAAATGATCATTAGAAAAGATATTTTTGAGCTAAGATCAAACAGAAGGGCTGGAAACAGCAAGAGCAGTGTGATTTTTTTTTTTTTTCCCTTATGACTGTTTTTGTGCATGCTGTAACTGCTGTACATTGGTGCCATCTACTGCCTAGTCTGGGGCTGTCCCTGGGTCTCCAAGGCAGTTACCAGTTATATGTAGCAAAAGTGCAACACAGGCAGGAAAAACTCTACAGTTCTGTGCTGATAGCCTGACATAAGAAGAAAAATTGTAACTATCTGTCCCGATGATAGCAGCACTGATTTAAAGACAACAGAGCTGTTAATCAGCAATACAGCTTACTTGCCTTGGAGGTAGGACATAAACCACCGGTGAACATCCCTTTGACCTGGAGGAAACAAGAAGGAATCAGCTGGATTCCTTAACTATGCCCATGTGCTATGGACCAATAAGTCTCATCTGATCCCATACAGATACCACCACCAGTGAGACAGTACCGCTGAGAGACAGGGGAGGAGATCCTGCAGCTTTTGCAATGCTGATGGTATATGAGTGCTCCCCTGGAGTCAAAGCCAAGGTTCATGGGGGATCCATGTGAGGAGACTGGCGCTAGAGGATAACCTCCAGTTCTCCTGCAGCTGCTGTGGTTGTCATCATGAACAGCCAGCAGGGCACCTCTGAAACTCCTCTTTGCATGCCAGGGCTTCTCCATGTCTCTTGTTCAATGTAATCACAATAACCCACTCACAAAGCTTTCATGGTGATCATTAAGCTGCTGTTCATAGTAGCTGTAAAGCTGATACGCAAAAGTGATGTCTCGATCAGCTGGTCTGAGCTGTGCAGCACAGTTCACATCATCACAGCTAACTCAACTGAGGCCACTTCAGAAAACTTTGTGTTTAGGGAAGGCAGGAGAATGATGTCGAAATGTGAAAAAGAAAGAGTTTTTGGTTGTACATAGAGTTATGCTATCAGGGGACTGAATGAGGCAGCTCATCACATGTGTCAGATATTGGCTGCTTAAGTAACCATAACAATTGTGAAATTTCTCTTAATCTAGCAAAATTATCCAGATTAAATTTTAGTAATCTGCATGTATTTGAGTTGATCTACAGGATCCTTATTAAGAGCCTGTATGCTGGCTCACATTCAGCAGCAGTGGCATTTTCAGTGAGCAGTAGCATCTGACAGAAAATCTAAAAATTATGACAAGGGCAGAGAGATGCAGAAAGAGAAGTTAAAACTTCCCAAGAGAAAAACGGTCTGACCTAAGCAAATGGAAATTCAGCAGGGTATGTTCTGTGCCTTGCATCCTCAAATCCTGAAGAGGTACATTTCACAAGCTTCAAGGAGTGTAAATTTCAAATCTGAAATTAAATGTCTTTACATCACATATTTTTGATGTAATTCACTGTTCAGAGAAGGGTCTGAGAGACATGGCATCCTTCTCTGGTGGAACATAGAGCAGGAATACAGTTAGTGTTCCCCTCAATTCATGGCATTTGTTCTTATAAACCACCAAACTGGATATTTACAGGGCCCTTAGCACCACTGTGGTTGAGGGTTTCATCAATACGCTATGCCCGCTTTGTGAGTGTGCTATCCTCCTTTTACAGGCAATGGCAGACAAAATCCTGAACCCCAGGTTTGTGACCAGGCCACCAAGCCAACATCCACGCAGCAAGAGCAGTGCCAGCAGCAGTAGAAAATGCCATCTTCTGATAGACGTGCCCAGAGGAAAACGAGGAAGAGTAGTTGAAGACAGACGTGGTGTTTGCCTGACTCACAGCTCAAGGTGAATTCTCATTTAATGACACAGGTCTCCCTGTTTATTTTGTGACAGAGATTGTCTCAAATATTTTCTATCTGTGGGTAAATGCTGACTTTTCTACTGTGTCATTCTGAAGCCTTGTTTGATCATTATGTTTGCAAGGTAGTCTCATAACCAAAGACTCTTTTAAGTGCTTATGGAGTGTTTAGGTTCAAAAGGATCTGTCTCAGTTTCCTCTGCTTCAAGTTAAATCAATGTCCATCACAAATATCCCAAAGCCAATTCCTAACCATGCATAAAAACTTCTATAGATAAGAATGTATATAAATTTATTATGGAAATTAACATTTAAAAATACACAAATAAAAGGGATTTCATTCTCCTTTTAGAAGGAAAGTTCTTTAAAATTTATGGAAAATTGCCTTTCTTAATAATTCAGTTTTACACAAGTTGAACATAAACTATTTCTGAGAACATGAGAAAAAAGAAAGAACATTTTCCCAGAACTGCAAATCAGTAGAGACTGCCTTTCAGGAGAAGAAACTTGAGTTTCCCACTGGGACCTGATCCACATATGACTTTCAGGAAGACCAGCCATGGCCACCAACAGATACACCATCAGAGCCAAACATAAGCCTTCGGGGGAATGTGATCTGACAAGCAGCTGCCACTGCTGAAAACTGTCTTTGTAGATCCTGACATCTGGCTTCTTCAGCTGCCAAGTTTGGCCTCTTCCAAGGTGCCACAGGATACAAGTTAATGCAGCAGGTAGGAAAATGGGAGGACAAAGGTCACAATTTGATGTGACTGGGAAGTAGGAGATGAGGTTGGCTGGATGTAAGGCACTAATTTGCAAGCCCTTTGTGACACCTTATATTTTCCTAGTGGTTCATTCATGACTTTGCAGTTCTAGATGCATAACTTACTGTAGTAGAAGAATGGAAAGGTGAGAGAAAGGAAAGGAATGGGAAGGCTCAAACTAGAACTTTCCATCCATGTTTGCATAGTCAGAATGTTCATACAATTTGATGTGGCTTCAAACCAAAGCTCCAAATCCAGTGCCTTACTAAATCTGAAAAGGATGTGCATGACAATATTGAAGGTGTCCAAAAGAAATTAGCTGGGACAAGTGCATTAAGGATATCTGAGCACTGGGCAGTGAGGATGAAAATGAAGCTTGACAAGGTGGTGGTCTCTTGAACCACGATGGATGTTGTGGACGTGGTGATTGGAGACTCACCCAAGCTCAGCATGTCATGGGATCGTTCAGGTCTGTGTCTGGAGCTCAGCTCCCTGCTGGTCTACAGTGGTTTCATTTGACACACAAGTATCAGCACTTCAATCCTTTATCAGAAGGGGGGCGGGAAACCAAGCTGAGGGTTCTGCAGATAGTGAATAAGTCAAGATGTCATTCCAAGAGATTTCATTTCACTTGAGATCTGAATGGTGAGACAGGGTGAACAGAAGTTCATGTTGCTACACTAGGTGTGACTACAACATCACAGTGAAAACAAGGTGTTTGTTTTCCGTGGCTTGCCAATTTCTGGCTATACAGGGAAGGAGGAAAAGACCAAGATGAGTCAGTCTTTGAAAGCAGGGTTTCTTACTCCTTCCTCTGAAGTGTCTGTTCCCAGTGTGGGAGACATGCTAGGTAACTGGTTTCAGAGAGGATACTACTTTGAGTTGACTCTTGGCACTACGCAAATATCTGTTTTCCAAAAGGTTTAAATGGTTCTTTGTTTTATAATAATTTTTGCATATAATTTATTGAATTGCTTTGTTCAAAACTTGGCTCCTGCCTAGACCTCAGTGAGGAGGAAAAGTAATTGCCTGAGTTTAAATGCTCCCCTGTTTATAATCCAAACACTGCAGCATGGAACTTTTGCATGAGAACTGGGAAGTGAACCTGACTGCAAGCCAGCTCCTCACAAATGTGAAACAAATGTCAGCCTTTCATTATCCAAGGCAAAATGCAAAGCAAACAGCTTCAGAAGTAATTCACTTTTTAACCTATCTCACTGAAGCATGGAGGCATTCCTAGTGATGCAGAAAAGAATATTTACTATATATATTTTACAACGGTAGAATCATAGAATTGTTTGGGATGGAAGTTCTAGCCCCCATGCCGTGGACAGAGACACCTTCCATCAGATCAGTTGCTCAGGGCCCCATTCAACCTGGCCTTGAACACTTCCAGGGATGGGCATCCACAGCTTCTCTAGGCAACCTGTTCCAGTGTCTCACCACCCTCAGCACGAATAATTCCTTCCTTATATTTAATCTACACATTTCCTGTTTCATTTTAACACCATTCCCCCTTGTTCTATCACTCCATGACCTTGTAAAAAGTTGCTCTCCATCTTTCTTGTAGGCCTCCTTCAGTTACCGGAAGGCTGGTACAAGCTTATGGGTCTTTACCAAATATATTTTATATCCAATATACAATAGTTATCACCAGAATTATGAAAGGTTAAACAGTACTTTTTAATATCTACCACGAGGTGGCAGAGTTGGACCTAGAACAATTACGTTTTCATGTAAACTAATGACTGAAACTTCATTCTAAGAAAAGTATTTTGTGTCCTGTAGGGAACAAACAAACAAGAGCCAGTCATTAAAGAAACATTTTCCCCATGGTATGGAATTGCACATCTGTATAAAACCAATAGTAGCAAACAAACTAACCAGACTGACTAGACCTAATGTCAGACACTGGGCTCCCTTCTGAATACCCTGGCCACAGTGGAGGGAATTACCTGGTTGGTGATGTGTAAGAGAACTGAGAAGTGATTTGGTGGTACCTCTTTTTTTTTTTTCCAGAGTCAGGCAAAGCAAAAAGCCAGCCATCAGCAGCTGAAAGGCAATTCCAAATATGGCAGAAATGCACATGATGGTCCACTGCAAAAAAACAGGGTTACCATTAAACTTCTACAAATATGTTTACCATAAAGAAAAAGCTTGGACACTTCTTTGGAAGTTCTGACCCTTATGGATTGTCCCTCCTAAGCAACTCCCTCCAAAAGTAGTATCTTCCACAGCTAAAGCGGTATCTCCCATACAAAAAAGTTGCTCTCTTCAGGGGTGTCCTGGGAATCAGATCTGTGCTTCAAAATGCTGGTATGTTCCACAGGATGCTAATCACCAACATGTTGTACACCAGGGTCCTGCCATTTCTGCATGCCGAAATACAGTAAGGAGTGTGTGGAAGTGGTGGGGATACTTCACTATTAGGAAAGTAGTTAGCAACATGTTCCCAGGTCTCTGTAAGCACTGGTCAGCATCACTTAGCTGCTGGCAGCAGAATTATACAGAATCCTGTGAGGAAATTTAGCTCTGCATATACATTTTAGGACTCCTCTGAAAACGTGAAGTCTCCCTTTTTCTGTGAAATTTTGTTGCTGGTAGCTAGAAGTTAACTTAGGCTGCGCTCAGTTATCAAATCAACAGGAAACTACATGGTGACGTCTAACAAAGTTCTGGCTAGTTGTATTGTAAATACACAAGAGCAGACACACTCATAAGTAATGTTATGACTATCATATAAGATATAAATACATGTTATATATACATGTTATACATTTATGGCCAGATCCACTGCCCTTGGGAGGTTAAAATGCCAACCAAGGGTTATTTATCCATGGAGAGTCTTCCCTGCGCATCTACCACTTTCCTAAAATAGGCTGTCCACTCGTCCACTCTTGCTAGGTTTTAAAAGATTTTTTTTTTTTTTTTTTTTTTTTTTTTTTTTTTTTAAATCTTCTCAGTGCCAGCTTAAGGTGCGATTTTAACTTTTCCACTAGATGGCAGATTGTCATAGTTGAAATCCTTATTCTGGTCCGTTAATCGAGCATCGTCTACTTGCCAGTTTTGCAGTTGAAATGTTTCATGTACAGAGAAAACACTGAAAGAAAAATAGATATGGTGATGTACTCTTCACCAATTTGTTTAGAATTCAACAAGTTCGTTTATTTATTTACACTTCCTACCTGACATCAGTCCGACATTTCAATACCCCTACAGCAGGAGTCATGGTTCCTGAGAGATAATGTACATACAACAGATGTGTAGACTTTGCAGCTCCTCAGGACCTACTCCAGGGCTCCTCAGAAAGGAGTGTGTTGGCCAAACCATTGTCATACAGACCTAGGATATGTGTGTTTTGGCTCTTTGGGATTTCTGGACACAGGGCATCTCAAAAAGTCCAGCACTATGACACAAAAAAGTATTTTTTCTCTCTGAATGATAAAGAAATTGAACCTACTTTGTAAGACCTGGTAGCCCTCCTGGTTTCATATTCCAGAGTTTTTCAGTGCCCTTTTCCCTTGCAAGCAGAGAGCTCCCTTCACTAGAGCAAGTCTATGACTTCAAACTGTCCAAGCAATAAATTCTGCAGTCCTTATGCTCCTGTGCTTGCATGCGGTTCTCCAGGTTCCAGTTCTAGCTTCACAAGCCAAAGCAAACTATGCTATAACTACCAGATTTTTCTTGTTTCACTCAAATCCATGAATTTTTACAGACCCCTGGAAAGATGACCTTGAGTCACAGGACACAACAGCTGGGTCCAGATTTTCTCCTCTGGATTTTGTTTATTTATAACTTTGAGAAATTATACAGGGGATGGGCTTGTGCTAGTGTCATTCACCGAGTTTAATGGATTTTTTTCCTGCTTTACTTTGGTGCAAGATTGATCAGAGTTGGTCCTGGTGACTTCCCTCTTAACAGTAAGTCTGCTATAGCGCTGTCCTGGCTCTGCAGCCTATGCTGAGGAAGCGAATGAGCTGCTTAAGTGTTAAGGTCTCTCCATCTAAAACCGCAGCACAGACTTCTCATGCCCAGCTTAAACAGTGATGGCGATTTGATCTTCATTAGCCCCAAAGCAGCCACTGGCACCTGAAATTTCACTTCTAAAGAAACATGTGTGAGCTTTGCATGCAAAGGCAAATAGCAAATTACTCTTCTGGATGTGTTAGCTTTGTCATGTGCTGTTGCCTCAGCAGTGGAGGCCTTTTAACAGTCCCAGAGAGGTGTGATGTACTCACACCTATCTGTATTTGTTTTCCTAACTCTAGTGCAAGTCTTTCAAACTTTCATTTGAGAGGATCAGTGCTTCCTAATAGGTTTTCAAAGGCATGGAGCAATTTCCCACTTTCCTGTGACCTAGGTAAGGACCTTGGCATCTCGCAGAGTTAATTGGAGCCTGTTACAGCTGGACTGACCCATTGTACTGTGACACGAAAAGGGCACCCAACTTCTTTTTTTGGGGAGGAATGATGTCTGGAACTGGTCATATCCTGGAAGGTGGTGATCTCACTTCTTCACACATCTAATTTGAATTACTCCTATTGTGGTGGATAAATGCTGATTGGACACAATAATTAGGACAATCCTGGTGCCCCATGCTGCCGGGAGCTTTCTTACCTCTTACATGGTCATCTTTTCCATGCATTTTGTAGATGTCAAGTTGCCAAAGAAATTCTCTGGGTTTGTTTGTTCTTTTCCTGCCTTGGGATCCTACTAGTTTGTCAGTGTAAAAGGTGGATTTGCTGATCCATCCCTGGGGGAAGGTTTGGCTCTTCGGAGAGCTGTACAAGTCCAGCAAATACAGCCGTGTGGAAATACTTCATTTCCCCCAGATGTAGCCATTCCTTCAGGCTCCCAGCCTGCTTCAAGCTCATTCCCATTTGTGTCCATCTGCAATTCGCTGCAAATCTTTTGTTGCCAAATATTTTTTGACTACACACAAACAGAAGGTCCCTAGAAACTATGTGAATTGATCTAATGGAAACCTGAAGACCTGTAGCAATGAAAAGCCCAGTTATACAGCAGTGACAGGTTTTCTGTGCATAAAAAGCCTGTGACTAGAAGTCCAATACTTCATATACTGCAGAAGTGGGAGCTTTATATCATTTCCAGCTCACTAATAGCGTTGCCAACTCTCATGATTTTATCATGAGTCTCATGATATTCTTCTTAAAAGCTTAGTTTCTGGAGTCAGGCAATTACATGAGAATCTTTCTCTCTCTCTCTCTCTCTTTTTTAACATTCTTTTCTTAGCAGCAAGTTTCTAACCCTGCTGCTTCCAAGGGGGGAAAAGAGTAAAGAACAAAAAAAACCAAAGCAAGCTTTAAAAGATGACCAATGTTTGTCCTGAAGGCTCAAAAACCCCAAGAATGCAAACAAAAAAAGATACATAGATATTACTGTTTGCTTTTTTTCTTTTTAATCTTGTGGGTTTGTTTCAAGCCAATCTTATGTCCAACTCATGATTTTTGAATGCCTGGGATTGGCAACCCTATTTTGACAGAACTAATGCCTATGTGTAGCACTGGAAGTCCTGTTGTGGTATTTATTTTTAGAAAAGCTATTTTAGCTCATTTGGCACATTCTTTATAGCTCCATCTACCTCGTGTAGTTAGACTCATGAGGCCAGATCCTTTGCTGGAGCAAATTAGAGCAGGACCCGTGATTTAAACCATCTGGAGATCTAGCCCATGGTGCAGTCATCTGGCTTTATTGGCAAAGGGATACAAAATATAGTCCCAATAACATTTTTAAAAACTCCATAAAATGTGCCTAAAATAGTCTTTCATCGTTCTGGAGCAGATGTAGTATATACAGAGAACACAGGATAGAAAGCTTCAGAGGATTTTCCTGCTGCTTGTCTGAGAGCATCCCCATAGCTCACTCCATCAGATCTGCCTCTTGTGGGTTTTGTACTCCTCCTATGCACTGCACCACAACTGAACTGCTGCTTAACCGTGTCTGTGCTGGGTGCTGTAAAATCATCTTTATACATGTGATTTCCATACCAGGGAGATACCGACTGTGCTTCTTTTTCTTCATAACCCTTTACCCATTGCAGTGGAACCACGAAGCTTAGCATGAATAAGAATAGCCCACATGGAAATGTCTTTATGCTGGGCTCTCAAAAACCCTCTGAAGTGAGACAAAGTCAGTGCTGCTCTGGAGTTGGATACCTCAAGGACCACAGAGGAGCTGCAGGAAGCAGACTTGGTGACTCAGCTGGTGGCAATCTGCCTACTGGTTCAGCATTGAGATGATGCCCCAGCATGATGTGAAAAGGCAGTGTTTGCTTGGACATCCTTCAGATGAAGTGCAAAGAGGGGCCTCTGACCACTTTGTTTCTAAAAGATCTCACAAACCTTTTTTGTAGGAACAAAATTTGGTGTATCCTTTCAGGAGACTGAAACAGTCAAAGAAACATTATTGCTGATTCAAATCCAGGGAAATGGATTTTTTAAAAAATATATAACTCCTTCCCAGACCCTCTTCCAGATGTTCTGCAGTAAAAGTCCACACAACATCATGCCGACCTCCTGAATGTCACTAAACTGTTCCACTTTGTACTTCATGAGGCTGAGTTTCCCTTGCTGAACTGTTAACTGTTAATTAGAGTTGTTCAAAGCTGCTCTTTGATTTCTGTGACTGTATTGTTGGCACCCACACTAGAAGTCTGTGAGCCCCTCTTCTACTATTCAGTGATTCTAGAGACAATCACCGGAGAAAATCAAACATCAGTGCTCTGAGCCTCTGCTGTACCTTCTGCTCAGCTGTCTCCACCTGAGTGTTTTGCAGCTTGCAGGAACTCTTTCCAAAGGTGGTGGTGGGAAGGAGACCACAGCTCAGTAGCTCAGTTGCAAATTGTGCAATCTTTGAATCGCACTTGTGGCTGGAGCTCTTCATTCCCAGGAAAGTGTTGCATCTTGGATGGCCCATTTCCTCAGGGACTGTACCCTTGCAAGACACAGGGCTCACTGTGGTCTTCTGAACTGCAAGTTTTGTTTGTTGTGGGTTTTCTTGTGGTTCTGCCTGCGTCACTACTTGATTGAGTTATTCTCCTACAACACAATTTGAGCTTTCTACCTTTTGACTACAGGGTATGAGCTGTTTTGGGTTACATGAACTCTAGTTTTTTACTGTGTTTGCTTTGTGTTTTTCTCTGGACTCATCCAGAACCTAATTAAATAACTTTGTCCTGAGCAGTTAACTCTTAAGAAAAGCTGGAGAAAATGGGGCATTGGCCGGAGAGCGTTTGGAAAGAAACAGAGGTGATCTGTGCATAACACCCCAGGCTGGTGGAACGTGCTGTGCTGTAACACTTTGTGGACTCACTCTCTTCTGTCACGGTCTTCAAAGGTGTCGCACACTTCAGATGGCAACTGTGACACTCTGTGAAAGCCTAGGAAAAGGCTGGGCAAGGACAATCCTTCCGGGTGTGTGGGGGAGCCCAGCTGGCCCTGGGCTCTCTGTAAGCTAGGATATTGAAGATGGAACTTTACACCTGGCAGAGGG
>JAYRBT010000181.1:12090774-12109208 GCA_036023395.1 Myiotriccus ornatus | reverse complement strand
ATAGTGCATGTACATGTGTGTCACCCAGAAGTGTATAAGTAGAAGCACTGTTGTAATAAGGGGGGCTGGTATCCCTGGTCACCATGTCGTCCTCCCGCCTCGACCGACGGCAATACGGGTGTACCTGATTACTTTTACCATGATTTATTCTTGTGTGGTCAGAAGGGGAAAATGTAATTTAGTGGTGTAAGAAAATGTTTGCTGGGTTAAGTATGTTCATTTCAGAACACTGTGGTTTTCAGGCAAGCTGTGGGAGCATTGCTGATAGAAGTCTCAGGATTCAGCCGACTGCTGAGCTGCACCAGGATCCCATGAGTTACCAGCCCAGTTCTGGGGGACACTACTGCTGCTTAGAGATGCTGCAACCAAACGACAGAAGGACTTTAAACAGTATTCTTTCTGATATTTGGAACATATTCATAAGTCAGGACTACTGGGCTATACTCAGTGGTGTTAGCATCTCCTGATGATCTTTGAAGAGAGGAATGTTGTTCTTTGCACTGATTACAATCTGCATGGTCATTACGGAGGTGTTCATACCATAAACACCTGGCTGGGGTAAGCTCAGCTCCCTTTGGGGCCTGGGTGGCTGGGGGAAAGCACAACTCTCCAAACAGGGATTCACAACAACAGGCTGACTTACATGCTCTGACATGGCTTGTGCACAGCTCTGCCCCTCTGCATTGATACATATGAAACCAGGAGCAGTAGATTAGATTCTCAGGCTGGTGCCCACATTTTCTGTTATTCTTACCATGTTACATTTAGTATTTAGGTTGTATCATATCAGCTCTGACAGCTGGAATTGAGAATTTTGCAGTGATAGTAGAAGATTAATTGTTCTATTAAGAGGTCATATTACCAAAGAACCAGATTTACTCCTCATTTTTATATCAACATAATATAATAGGGTTTCTTTTCCTCCATGTTTGATGCTAAATAATATTTGATTGGTGATTCTGAGGAAATCAAGGATTAATAAACTACACATTAGTAGCATAACCTCTATACTCCTTGCGTGTAAGACTGTTACTACAGTATATTTTCTAGGATTTGTTCACTCCAAATTTTGGAAGTTGTTAAGGATGGAATTTATTTGGTCTTGGTTTGTTTATTAGTATAAATGTTGTAATCGTCATTCTGTTTTGGAAAACTTTGTTTGAATCCATGCATCAGAAACAATGGATTGAAATGGGTGAATGGTTAGGAGGTGGTAGAAATTAATTTCAGACTTTTGGTGAAAGTTTATATGGTCCTTGCCAGTCACCTTCTGTTGATGCCGTTGTTCTATGAAGTTATTAACAGACCTAAATTGTCCTGGATTATTAGATAGCTACTTCACTTAAGGCAAAGACACTTCATATTGCAGTGTGATTCTAATATATAGAAGTTGCATGTTTATCTTGTGTATTGGTATGTGACCTAGTACATATATTACCTATCACTGAGGACTCCATTCCATCTGCTTAGCCAACGAGGCATGCACAGATCACCTCTTGTGTGTAAAGCCAGCAGGATTTAGGCTCTGTTTTAGAAATGTTTGGGATCATTCTAGAAGAAAGAAATCACATCAGTATTATAGAACTACATATATCTGTGCATGTTGTCCTAAAACCCAATAACAGAGAGAGAGAGAAGTGCTCTAGTTATGTGCAAAGGTTTGATGCTGTGTGCATTTCAGTGGAAATAACTTTTGTCTCTGTGGATGTGTAACTTTATAGCATCAGTTCCCTAAGTATATGTAAAACATATTCTGCTAGTAAACCACTTCTTGTGTAGTCAATATGCATATTTATTGGTAAAACATATGCACACTGTCATCTGTCAAATGTTTTACATGTTACCCAATTTCAAATGAGTAGAATAAAACAACTGCATTAGGCTGCATTATATTGGTAAAACGTATTTATTCTCTTCTCATAAGAGGAAGTTCTGAAGCTCACCAGTGATTGTGGCGGTTCCTAACACCAAACCCAATTAAATAGGGTGTAGAATCTTGCCACGGTGGTACTTTGGTTTGTGTTCCCTTCATGCAGAGCACTAAGTAACACATTAAATTCAGCAGCGAATCTAGAGAAAAGGGGTATCCAAGCATTAATCATTCATTGCAATGCTTTATGAAAGAAATCTCAGTGAAAACAAAAGCAGAAAACTCAACTATTCTGAGAAGCACTTTGAGGTAACACTAGTTTCAGCTGCCAGGTATTTGCACTATCAATCAAAATATATTTATTTATCAGTTGAATCATATATTAAAACCCCGGGCTATGCAGAATAAGAGGCAGAAGAGAAATATTGAATGTATACATACAAAAATACTGAAGCCTACACTTTCTAGAAATAATACATAAATGTCATTTGCTGACAGAAAAACAGATTGTTGTAAAAGGAACTCCAGCAATGACCTGATATCAGAATCACAATTTCCTGTGTCACAGGTTAGTGAGAAATTGCTTCTTTACAGCCTAACAATTCAAGGAATAATGACCTAACATTGTTCCACTGTGAATTGGGGCCAAGATATATATTTTTGCAGGTAGCAACAAATAAGAACAAACCTTTCAAAGAACCAGAATGCATAAATCCTAAAGCACACGGGAGAATTCACCAGTTTTGACATAAGCAATCTATAAACAATATAACCAATCTGAAATATATTAGGTATGATTGCAAATGTTACTTGTCTCTTCAGCAAAACCGTGCTGGACCTTTGTGGGCAGTACGTAGGAGGGCTATTATTTAGGGACTTGGGGTCCTTCTGATGTCAGATGTTGCTGTCACTCTTTTATTCAACAAATGTAATGGATATTCACATTGGCTTGATAGAGTTTTCAGACACTTCATGCTGTTCAGCCTGCAGTTTCATACACCTGTGTCCACATTCTTTGCTCATCACCATAAGATGTTAGTCAAGATTTACAGTAAAGGATGTGTATTTTGGATGCCTTACTCGAGATAACTCACAGACATCTCATTTTGAAAGAAGGCAGGCTATGTCTTAAAATTTGAATACTGAAAAATAGGAGCCCTTTCTGAAACTTAGGATTTATACAACTTTGATTATTGTTCTGCAACCCTTGGAGATTTATCTTGAGAAAGGGGCCCTCAGTACACAGCAACACTGAGATGTGGATTATATGGTCATATTCTTATTTCTAATCCTTTTATTCCTTTACAGCCTCCTAAAACTAGGACTAGCCCAACAGTTCATGCTTTTGCTGAAATGCCATCTAGAAGAATCGTAATTCCTCCAAAAGACTTAAAAAAGTGATTTACAAAAGTAAATAAGGTGAGATGGTTTTGAATGATTTATATACCCTTAAATCAGGACAGAAAAAAGAAGCTCTGACAAAGGATTTCTTCATGAGACAGCATTATCTAGTAGGCTGAATTTGGGTCTATGAATTGGGATTTCCTTTCCAGCTTTACCAGGAATTCCCTATCTGGCCTTGGATGAGATAAGCATTAGAATTCCTGATTAATACTTACAGAATGGTTAAGGTTAAATGCATAAAGTTTTTCGGCTGGGGGAAAGCAAAAACTTTAATAAAGTCACTGGCCACAGTAGATAATGTTTCAGCAGTCTGACATCAGGGCAAATCCGTGCAAATTATTCGTCAGTATATATACACTGATACACAGTGTGTACATGCAATGTAGTATAATGTGTGCAGCACCAGATTATACATTTTGTACTGACAGACATTTCTATTTTTCTGCAAAACCTAACAAATTTTCTCTTCCTGGAGTGGAATGAAAAGTCTTCTCCATAATTTTCCCTCATGAAATATAAACTTAACTTGCAACAAATCTCAACTTCATATCAATGGCCGAGTTTTGCTTTCTGTACATTGCCAGCTCCAGTTGTTTGCAATTCTTCATGCAATGCCACTTACAGGTATCCCAGTTACTATTATGTGCATCCCACTCCCTGCTCTCTTCTCCTCCCTCTAAGGAGACAACAGATTTCGAGTAACCAAATCAACCCTGGGCAAGAAAACTGTTATCTGCCTCCTCATCAAATCAAGCATTTTGTTGGGGGCAGATGAAGCCCAGAAGGAGCCTTCCTTTTTCAAATTCCCAGGCAGGCAGAGCACTGTATCCCATCTCCGGGATGGCAGAGGGGGCTGCAGTTAGAAGGACAGGGAGAAGAAAAATAAAGAATTGGAAACTGCAAAGTCTCGTGAGAAAAGACCATCCCTCAGAAGCTGCACATTTTGTTTTCACATCCATGCCAAAGAGCAATGCTTCTGCAGTGTCACTTGTTTTCCTTTCCCCACATAAGCATGATGAACTGCTGCTTTTCTACAACTGGAAACACTGTAAGAGACATAACACATCCCCAAGCTTTTCACATTAAACTTTCTGTAATTTGGGTGTTTGAGCTTGGAGTTGTTACTCTAAGAGCAAATTGTGCTTTCTGTTTCAGATCTGAGTTGGAGAAGGGGCCTCTGACCGTCCAACATCAGGCTGGGTCTGGAAAGAGTAGCCGCAAGTGCAACACTTCTTGAAAACTGTGCAGACATGACGGGCTCTGTGCATTTTGAAGAAGCTTGTGTGCTTCTGCTAAGACAGGTAATGAACGGCATGCATATCCCTAGTTCATGGTGAATGCCCGTTCAAATGGTCTGCTTATCATTTTACGAGCAGTAATTTCAGTGTATGTAGTCGTGTGAATAAGGTCTTGTTTTAGTGGGGCATTTCAATTTGTGTTTATAGTTGAGTAAGATCTTGCATGGTCTCTGAAATGAAAGGCAGGCTTCCAGTCCAGTTTTGCAGTAAATAAGAGTACTGCCTCCTTTGCTGATGTAGCATGGAAGTATCATTGTGTAATAATGGAAAAACCTTAGAGGAGATAATGGCTTTAACTAAATATTCATGATACAATATATGTTAAACCTGGCAAGAATGGATCCTTCCAGTGCAACAACTAAAAACAAAAAAAGCAACAACTATCAGGACATTAGCATTGAAGTTATACTTTGGAGACAGGAAAAATAAAGTAAGGTTTAATCAAAATGTAGAATGCAGGAAGATGGCACCTGCCTCGGGAAACTTAACACTGAAGCTTTAAACAAGAAACAACACATACATAGAGGAAGATAGGAATCAGAGCTGCATATCATCGCCATGAGTATTGTCTCATTGTCTACCCACAGTTACAATTTCCGTCAGGTAACAGGGCCACTTTAAAAAAAAAGAAGGGAATGTACTGTGCCAAAAAACCTTTCCCATTCTCCTAGTAAAATTCTGAGCCAGCATTGCACATGACATTATTAATTCATTAAATATCTTTGTGATTAATTATATTCAATAGATACGAGTTGCATTCAGGTTCAGTGCAACTTCATTGACCCCAGAGCTGGTACAGCTGTTTAAATCAGGACAGAACTGCTCATGTACTACTTCCCACTTGGACTTAAACCAGACATCATAAAGATAGAGTTGCGTGAAACATGGTTTAAGGCCTCTATATACTAGTGATCATCCCACATGTAATTATTTTCTACATTCTAAAAGAGAAGCATATTTAAATGTGATTCTTTTTTTTTCCTGGTAGCTTTTACCTGTAAGTATCCTTTGGAATACTCAAATGGGCCTTTTAATTTATCGTAAGGATCTATAAGGATTTATAGAAATAAGTCCTACAGATATGAACAGAACAGAATGGAGCATCCCCCATTGGTTTTTCAACAATTTTCTTTAAAGATGTACTTTAATAAAAAATTACAGCTCTCTTTCAGAACTATATAAAACATTTTAACAGCCACATTTTTGCCTTTTGAGGCTAGTCGAACTTCCAGATTTTTTCCACTGACCCAACAGAGGTGGGACAGATCCCAGACCCGGATCTAGCAATCCTGAACCTGGTGGTATGTCAGTCTTTGATCATTGTGAGAGCTTTTTTTCTAAAATTGTGATTATAAAAAACCCCTTTCCTTAGTCCTGCACATTTTGGAATGTATCTTCTATATCCACATGCTCATGCTACAACAAGGTATAGTCAGTGGACGTTGTCATATATCTTTATATCCTTACTTGGTTTAATCCCTATCAAGTTGTACAAGAGCAGGAGGGAAGACCAGAGGGAAGATTTGCACTTTGACCCCTTGTTCATATTTTCATTCTTTTATGTATACCAAATGTCAGTCATTCTGTCGTCTATTTAATCTCGGACACCTATGGAAGATTAAGAGAGGGCAGTTCAATGAGCAGAGCAGGAGAGGGAAGGATAGATGAGCTACAGCAGGCAGATAATGTAAAAGCCAACTCAAAGTTCTCAAAAAACTCCAGCCGTCACCAGCCGTCATCCTTCAGACAAAAAGGAGGAGTTTCCATTCAGGCTTAAAAATCTCCATCTTCTAAAGGATTGACATGTGTGAATTCTAGAAGGGAAAACTGTCCTTCTTTACCTAACTGAGTTGATCCTTTAATGCTTCCTTCTTTTGATTTTAAATATGTTCTTGGCCAACAGTCTGGATTGCACATGTGTTTGTAAGTGTGCAGCAGGAATTTAGAACGTATCTAGTGTTAATTTTCTGCCAGCCTCTCTTTTTGATCCATCCAAAACCCTCTTATTCTAACCCATCTCCCAAGCTGCCAGGTCATCTTTCCCCAGTAAAGTAACCTGGGAATAAAAGCAGGCTTTGTTTTTTGGAGATCAAAGACTTGTTTTGTTCCACTTTTGGTAACCAAGGCCCCCTTTCCCTTGCACGGTGCTCGTCAGTAGTAGGTGCAATGAAACTCCTCTCAGCACAAAATTATCCAGTTGCATGGGGTAAGGTTGTCCTGCTGTGCCAGCATGGAGTGTATGTGTGCCACAGAAAGGGAAAGGGATTTTTTTTGATGAGAGAGTGGGTGCACATTAATGCTAGACTTTGACCAAAAAAAACGTTCCGTCGTTGGTGGTAGGCAAACCAACCTGTTGCCTCGCTGTCCTCCCCAAGCTATCTGAATGGAATAAATGGGATTTGAGGGTGCATGAGGAGCTAGTTGTCACCCTCAAATACCAGCCTTCTAATGCCATCCAAAAAAAAAAAAAAAAAAAAAGGATGCGTGCAAATTTTCAGACAAATTGGTAGCAGGTTTTTAGGATTAAAATTTTAGTATGGAGCGGTCCAGCCGAGTTGCTTTGCAGAGGCTAGAGGAGGAAGTTTCTGAGTGGTTTATGCTCATTTTCCACTTGCCCGGACCTGGGCTGCATGTCGGGCAAACCCACTGGCAAATGTTAACACTGCCCAAGGGACTGAAAGTGAAGCTGGGGGCTGATGTGGCATGCGGTTGCCATGGTGCTGGCCATAATCCTGCCGGAGTCAGATACCCTGATGATACTGCGAGTCTGAGCTTGCTCTGGGGTACAGCTTGATGACCCTCCCCAACAGCATCTGGTTGTGTTTTAAACTTTTGTTAAATTCCATAGCCAAAGAAACCAAAACAAATCGAAAAACAAGCTCAGCCTGGCCGAAACCCAAGTTCAAACTGCTGCGTTTCTCACTGGTGCTACTGTTAATGCACCAGATCAGCGCAAAAGCAAAAATACTTGGGGTGGGAGCGGGGCACTTCTTGAAGATTATTCTTCTTCCCCTCCTCGCAGCCTCGGTCCCAAAACACGAGGATTAACCTAAACTATCGTGCTCCGGTGAGGTTGCTTATCGTGTTCGGGGAACAGTCTTTAATGAATGCTTTTCCCCCCAAGATGTTCCTGGCGGGTAAAGCCGCGCGTGTGCGGGCGCCGGCTCCCGCAGGGATATGGCCGCGATACGGGGATGTTCGGCGGAGCTCTGCTTCCCCCAGCCCTGCCGGGGCGGGGGCTTGAAAAGTCGCGCAAACTCCCGGGGAAAAAAACAAAATAACCACTAAAGTTGGAGGAAAACTACCCCCAGCTCCATCCCCGCCTCTACGCGAGCCAATCTGCACAGGCCGAACTTCTGCTGTTCGGGGAGTAGGAGGGCGGCTTTCCCCGGGGAAGGGGGATTTGTGTGGGTTCGCTGCAGATGCGCTCCAGCTGAGCGGAGTGCGGAGGGGCTGTCGGCTCCCGGCCCGCTCCCGGGTGGCACAGCGGGGCCGGGGTGGCGGAGCGGATCCCACCGCGCCCGCCAGAAAGCCTCACACCCAAAATGGTGCGGTTTGCCAAGGCGAGGGGGCGATCCGGGATGAAAGAGGTTGGGGGGAGGAGAGAGAGAGAGAATCCGGAGCGGTGCGCTGCTCCCGCGCCGAAAGGATGGGAAGGCTTAGATTTCCCTTTTTTTCTTAAAGGGGGGGGGGGGGGAACAGACCCTGCAGCCAGTTTTCCTCTTATGTCAGAGCTTGAAAGCGCTCCAGCGTCTTCCTGCAGGCTGCTCAACTTCATCCCATGTGTATGCATGTATGTGTGTGTGTGCGTGTGTGTATATATCTAAAGTACGTATACATGTGCGCGCCGTGTCCCGCGGGCGGCCGGGCCGGATGGGCTGCAGGAGCCGCCCCGCAGCGCCCCGCACCTCTCCACGCCGCCCCCGGCCCTCCCCAGCCCTCCCTCCCCGCCCGCCTCCGCGGAGCAGCTCCGCGGCAGCAGCCGGGAAAACGCCGCGCGGCCGTCGGGATCCGCGGCAGCTTTTGGCGAGGAGCAGAGCGGAGCACAAGTGGGGAGAGGCACAAAAGGGAAGGACGGAGGGAAGGTCCCTCCCACACCCCCCTCCCCCAAGTTTATGATGGGGGTCCGGAGGAGCAGCGCTGCTCCGCGGCAACCGCTCGCCTGCTGAAAACTTGCTGCTCCGCTTTTTGGGTAAAGTTGATGCTTATTGCGTCTTTTCATTGTGCTTTTTATCTTCCCTCCCCCCCCCCCCCTTCTACCGCTTTTGTCGGAGCTACCCTGCACGGGCGGGGAGAGGGGGGGGCGGTGAGGGAGGCTACAAATTTGTTGAGGGTCTGTCCTCGCAGCGGGTGTCGGAGGGGGGCCCGTCCCGTCTGTCCCCCCCCCCACGTCGCAGGTGAGCGGGGAGGATGCGGCCGCGCGTGTGTCCGGTGTGCGCCCCCCTTTCCATGTCCAGACCCCTCCGGGACTGTGCCTCCATGGCCATTGTTTTCCCCGGGGGCTGCGGTGACAGTCCTAGCCGCGGGCCGCTGCCGGGACCGCCTTGCCCCGGGTCCCGGAGGACAGCAGGGCTCCCGAAAGCCAGCAGTGAGTTTGCCTTTCTTTAAAAAAAAAAAAAAAAAAGAAAAATTAAGTTACCCCCTCGCCTTCTTGTCATTCCCCCCCAACCACCCCTCCCGGGAGGGGCAATCTTTCGACAAGTATATTTGCTGAGGAATTTAAAAAATTCCCTGCTGCAACTTGATCCCTGTGTGATGAGGAGCAGCTTGGAGAGACCCGGACTCCAATCCTATTAAGGACTTAGAGAGTTGAGAGTTTTTCCCCTGGACTCGGTGGCTTTAAAACAACCAGGGAGGAGGGGAGGGAGATGGGCTCATCTAGATGCCTTTTCTGCCTCAAGTGATTGCCATCATTTCCTGGGAAACCTGACTTTTCCCGCGCGAAGGTTTAGGATGATTTATCGGTGGTCCTGCTGCCGGCTTCTCCGATGTTTACGAGCTATTTATTTATTTATTAATTAATTTAGTTAACGTGGGCTTCAAAACTTTCCGGTCCGGGGCTGCGGCTCCGTCGCGGGTGCGGGGCGCGCAGCGGTGTCCCCTCCGCGGGCCCGGGACGGCATCGGGCTCGGCCTCCCGGTGCATGTCCCGGGTGGTCAAATGTCCTGGTGTGTGGGGGGCACCGCCGGCTGAGCCAGCGAAACTTGTGTCTGCCTAGAGCAGAACCCTCGCTTCTCGTACTGCTCCAGGTGCTGGAAAACTTTGTGCGTATAGAAATTAGCGTTTTATTGGCGCATCGTGTTTATATTTTTACAGCCACAGATAGAGGAACTAGTTGTAAAACCTTGTCCACCGCTCGCCAATCCCCTTCACTGTTTTTTTGAAAGTAAGCATTTGACTAGCATGTGCATAAAACAGCATTTAAACAAATATTATATTGGCATGCACTGTGGAGTTGATGCCAAAAAAGTAAAGCAAATAAGCCATGAAATTCAAAATACACAGAAGTGGAATAGACTGATTTGTTACAAGACCTGCTGATTTGATCTGTTTGTTGTAGCTGCCTTGCTTTAAGAAAAGCTTTGGGGTTTTGAAGGTTGGGTTTTTTTCTTTTTCGGTTTTGGGGTTGGTGTTCTTTTTTTTTTGGTTCTAAACCTAATATACTTCACTAGAAAAGAAACTACATGCACCTGGAAAAGAGGATCCTGTTAAGTAATTAAATAATTATTTATGTTCCTGGGCTATTTGAAATACAGCATTGCTGCATACAGCAACTACAATTGGTCAATTGGTTTGGTTCAACTTTTCTGATGGGCAGATATGGTAATTTGTATTTGGGCTGGAACTTCAGGAAATGTTGACACCTGTCAAACTTTGAATTGCAATAAAAATGTCATATTGAATGTTATTGCAAAACTGACAACTTTTAAGAAGTGAATGAAATTCATTATGGCTTTTCCACTGTAAACAACTCTTGGAAATTTGTCATTTGATTGAAAGCGTGACCTATCGTAGCACTGAAAAGTGCCTGATTCACTGAAGATGAACTTGTTAATCTGTGAGTGTATATATCAACCTTTGGTGTGTGTTTGTGAAAGAGCTGGTCTTTAAAGCAAGGTGAGGTAAGATTCACTTGATCTTGAATGTTGTTATTGCTTAAAGTATGTGACTTTGAAGTACCCAGAAATGTAACTGCTGTTCTTCAAAGGAAAACAGATATCGAGGACTGTTTCCAACTTCCTTTCAATGTCTTTTTTTTTTTTTTTCCAGTGTGTCAGAGGGGATGTATACAGACGGACAAATACTGTTTGTGTTAGGTCATTCAATTAAAGAAAAATTAGAGCCATAGAAGAACTTGAACTAGTTGCATATGTCAGTATAAATCTAGCATCATTTCATTGAAGCTGCTCCAGGTTATACTTGGATAAAAGAGAGCAGAACTTGACCTCAGATATCCAGTGCATAGCAGCCTTCATTCCCTAATGTCACACTGAACACTGAAGTTACATTTAAAAAAGACAGCCTTTTGGCTGCTTACATATAATGACCAGGATTTTTGTCATTGTTTTGAAAAAACAGTTTAAACTTTTATGTCAAAGACCCTATGCTTTTGACTATGCTTTCTGTCATTCTAATGATCTTACAGGTTTATACCACAACTTCCCTTTCAGTGGCACAGTTGTATAGAAGCTGTACAGGCTCTGGGACTACGTGATCAGCTGTATATGGAGCGGGTTATGTGATCGCTACAGCACTGTATGACTTGAAAATATGCTTTTCATGATCCTGATACTTTATTTCTATTGAGAGAGTTTGAATTTTTCTAGTGAGTTTTCCAGCCCTCTGGCCCCATCTTTTTTATTTAAGGATATGGTAGAGCATCTGGCCTGATAGCAATTGCATTATCCTCATTCTCTGCTTCTCAGTAAGGAGGACACTTGGTTAACTGCCTCCCCCTGTTTTCAGTGGCCTACTGTAAGCCAGTTGTTTGCCCTGTAGTCTGAAAGGTACACAGATACTTCATGCTTTTGTACTCTGAGAAGTGCCCTGTTCATAGTGAAGTTTCCAGTGCAGATTAGTGAAGGCAGTGGATTCAGTAAGCAATCACCAAAATCTGTATGTATTTGTGCAGCAAACACCTATCTATTGCCCCATCACAAAGCCTCCACTTAATAATCTGGCCAAGGATTTCAAGGCAGTGAGTTTTTTCAAAGAAACTACTTAGGAACATTAGATGTGACTATAGCATCAATCTAATTAGTTGCCACTCCACTTCTATGAAGCTTCCAGGGCTTTATAGAAATGCGATATTTGCACTTCTCACTTGCTGCTAAGGCATTGAGGTTAAGCGGTCTCTGCTTTTTGTCAGCTTTCTTACTGATGGGAAAGATTCCAGGGCATTGTTCGAGAGCTGCACAACCCCCTTATATACCTGGGTAAATATTTTAAACAGTTGCACATTTGGACAACTTGCCACAAAGCATTAAGTGGTATTTAGGGTTTGCTTCAGCTCTGTTGCCAGGGCCCTTGTAAAGAAAACCAAAACAACAGGAGGTATTTGGGAATTAATTAAAGCAACACTAAATAAAAATAACAAAGAATGAGTCCTAGTATGAGTGATGGCAAGAAGACATTGTGTTAGCATGTAGGTAATACATGATTGCCTGTGCATATCTGTGCATATGTGCATACATTTGTGTGTATATGCATGCAATATGCCCAATTCTTGATCTGTGTATACAGCAGATCCCGTATATGTGCACCTTCTAGAAACTAACTGGAGTTTGATGTAAAAGTAATTCTCATTAGATCTTGCATGGCAATCTTGAAAGTTCAAGAGGCAAAATTGCAGGTTTCCCTTGTGAAAAAGTGAGTGGAGTGGAAATACTGGGTAATCAGATCTAATTTTCTCCAGACTGGTTCCAGTTGGGAGTGAGTACATGTTAGATGTGTATAGTCCAGGAGAGGCCACAGAACTTTGCTTCATTCATGCTTCACTATTGTAAAACCACACCCCATACCCTTTAACTTCTTGTAAACAAAATAAACCCAAATACACTAAAGCTGAAATGTGTTGTATGAAGGGAGCAGGAAAGTTGTCCTTTAATTCAGAAGTTCAGGGCTGTAAAAATTGTTTGGGATTTGTGAATATTGAGTACCACAGAAAAAGAGGCCCTGGTGCCTGGAAGTGGACACCCAAATTAGAAAAAAATTGAAAATAGGCTCCCTTGGGCTCCCATTGTAATGAGTGGAAGCATTTCTGATACTGTCATGGGCATGACTGCCCAAATACATTAGTCACTGGTGAATCTTTTCTCATTGTTTCACAATTATTTGCGATTGGCTGTCACCTTTCTGCAATTATAAATATTCTGAGAGGAAATAATACAAATTAGAATTGTAGGTACCAGGATCTTTGTACTGGATGTATTTCTTTTTACTTTCTAAGTGTTCTTTTTCATATGAAAAGAGTCTAGCAGCTTTATCCTTATTCAAGTCTTTTCTTTTTGTATCTACTGGGGAGAAAACCATTAATTTTAAGGAATGGTGAGAGTAAGCCTTAAGCTGTCTTTGACATTTTAGTTTAACTTGAATAGGTTAATTTTTTTTTTTTTTTAAAGAAAACAAGTTGGTGGGAAGTGTGTTTTAACTGTGAGCGCCCGATTTCGACCATTAGCATAAGAAAAAAAGTTTTAGTGCATTTACTATTGTATTGAATGAAGAGTTCCAACAGTCAGGGAAAAGAAAGTAAAAGGCTGTAAAGAAATGATGGTCTATTCAGATTATTCAGCAGCCCAGAGCTCTGGTCATCTGCCTCTGAAATCTGTGATCGGGATATCACTTTTATCTTCCTGTGCCTTTCTCTCGCCTTTTTCACATGTTCACTTTTGTCAAGGTTTATTGATCACGTTTTCTTCTCTGCAAATCTGTGGAAAATTTAATGAACCAAAAACAACTGAGAAATAAAAGGAACTTTTTATTCATTAGCCACTAGATTGAATTTTGTTCTGTAGTCACTACCCTCTTGCCTCCCATGTGCCTCATTGTGTCACTTCTGCAGCAGTTACAGTACGTACAGTGGGGATGGCAGCATTATTAATTCTCTTCCAGAGAAAAGTTTGTTTAATGTTGTGAACTCATGGCAGCCCCAGCCCTGCTGCTTGGCTCTTCTCTGTCCTCCTGACATTCAGATTCTTGACTGTGGTGCTTCTGTCACTAAATACCTTTAAGTGTGTATTCTGCAGAGCATTTACCTCTTGAAGAATGAAATGTATTTGCTGCCTAGCAATTAAACCCAAATTTAAATGATTGCAGATTAGTAGGAGTTATTTACAGTCCTGATTGTTTTGGTGCTGTGATTCTTGTTCATTACACATCTGCTTTGCCGTGGTGCTGCCCCAGAGCGCTTTGTGATGCAAATGCTTTTGTTAACTTACAAATAGTTTCAGTATCTAGATCATCTCAGGTGACATATTTAAGTCTTTTCTTTTTTCCCAGATGGACTTAAAAAGCTGTAATTAAATGTGGCTTCCAGTATGATTAAGCTTTGCTAACATTTTCCATGGAACGATTTACTTGAACTCTGGCACTTTCTGAACCTGTCACTGAAAGATTTTTCAATAAACGCCCCTTTTAACATTAATTTCATTTCATTTAGTGCAGCTTGTAAGTGTAGGAAAATGAGTTAAAATGAAGCATATATCTGCCTGAGAGATTTCTTGGGTGTTTCTTGATTCTAAAGAACTTTGCTGTTACCCTGTTTTAAATGCTAAGGTGTAAATCCCAGGGGAAGGAAAACCATAGGGTTCTGTAGAATAGTCCCAAATACTTTCCTAATGAATAGTAACATCAATGCTTATACTTTTAGGGGATGAGGTAAAAGCCACAAAAGGGAATCTGTACTTGAGCTTGTAATTTCAGCTACAGTAACGGCACATCTGTGACTGCATCTGTTTTTCTGTGTGTGGAATGACTCTGCTCTCTAGCAGTACACACCTGCAATCTTAAACTGTCTGTAAACTAGAGAAAGGACTTTGTGCCCAGCACAATCAACTCTGCTGGGAAAATCTGGGTTTCTGTTTGGGAGGAGAAAAAAAAAAAAAAAAAAAGGTGATAAACAAGTCTTCTATCCCCTGTGAAATGTGGGATTTTAGTGTACATAATTCCTTCAGATGAAACTAAGGAAATCTCTCCAGAGGAAAATACCTTGTCTGGGATGCTCTGCTGCACAGTGGAAGCCAGTGTGGGTCCAGCCCCTCAGAGATGGACCCCTGTGGGTCCCTCACCCCTGCCATGATGTGGCAAGTACCCCGTGATGGGGGACCACCAGGTTATTCCCAGGATTTGCAAGGGATGATCAGCTGCACAGCTTAATTCCTGCAGTAGCAGTGGAAAAAATTCCAGTGTTACAAATGCAATTCAGATGAGTAAGAGATGCTGTAATATCACAGTGCTGCAGCTTATATTCGTTACTGGGATCTTTAAATATCCAGTCTTTGGAAGTTAAATCCTTTTTTTGTTTAAATGTCCTGTGTATTTAGTGATTATATCCTCTTTAAGCAAGTGGTTCAACTGGAAATTGTCTCACACTGTGTTAAGCAGTTTGATTCTGTTGCTAAAATTCACTGAAAACTCCTTAAAAACATCCCACCAATTTTTTATTTTTATTTTTTTTCCAGCTTGGGAAGTGGCATCCCTGGCTAGAATCAGTATATTGCTCCCCTCCACGCTGACCTGTGGAGCTCTATTAGAGTCCTTTTATCACACCGTCTTTAAAAGCAAGGTCTGTTGATTGCAACAGTGTTAAAAGAGCATCAGTTCCTAACATCAAGATCGCTCCTTTTCAGAGCAATCCTCAGCAGTGCCTCTTTGTGCAGTGGACAATGCAATAAGTCAGACAGGACTTTCTGAGCCACCTCTATGAGGAACTGTAAGGGCTGCTGAAGTACACTTGTGTTAAGTTGAATTGATTGAAATTTAATGGCTGTTAGTAGCTATGAATGGTAATGATTTTCTAGAGTATCTTCACCATGCTTGACATTAATAACTGGAGAGTGTGTATGTGTGATGCTAGTATGTTATTCATTTTTAAAGATGCTTTCTCCCAGCCCTCTTTCCCATAATTTAGTTGTTTTGATGCTTCGGGAAAAAAAATCTTGGGCTTCAAAGAGCACGTACATCTTGTCAACATAATTTTGTGCTCAAGATTTTTATTTTTTCCAATTCCAACATAAATCAGACTACAATATAGTGAGAGTGATGAATTTGTTTTACATGCCATCATGAATTAATGTTATGCAAATAGAAGCTTTACAGGTGCCATGATTTACTTAATAATTTCAAGTTCTAATATTTAAGCTCATTCATTATGTTTGAGTAAAAAAAAAAACAACACAGCATGTTCATATTTTAAAACGTGAAATGTGAGATTTGTGTGCATTTGCTGTGTGTAGTTGCTGTGTAAGCACATTTGATGGCTAAGAAAGAATCAATCAGTGTTTGCATTCGGCATCCTATGCCTGTAGATGTTACAGAGACATTTCAAAGAGAATAATCAAATATTTGTGTGTAAGAAGAGGAAGATGGTGGTAAAATATCCTTCATGGACACAAGTGAGCAGAAAACTGCCAAAGCAAAGTTTTTTGGCCTTTCAAATTGGAGCAGGGCAGCATGATTTTGCTGTGCAAAGTGGCCTTTATTTCACCCTGAGCAGTTTGCTAAGAGGTGCTCCCAGACCTACCACCTTTGCCGTATGGTGAGGATAAGTCCAGGAGCTAGTGAGAGCTATAGGCATCCTGGGTCAAAGGTGAATGCGAATGTGATCGCTGGGCTTTCAGGCTTTGATATAATTTTTAGTGTGCTTCCCAAAGGCTAAGGACAAAGGGGAGAAAGTTTGACACGTAAATACATCTTGAATCTCTGCAGATAAGAATAGATTTTGATTTTATTTCTCAAAAATTGAGGTCACTGTGGTCTGATGACAGGCTGAAAGCCCATCACTCAATTTTTTTTGTTTCTTACTTTTCTCTTTTTTTTTTTCTTTTTCTTCTTCCCCAAATGAACAGTCAGAATTTTATTTTTGATACATTGTACACGTTGAGCTAGTGACAGCATATTCAGGTTTTGAAGTTTGTGGCCCCTAGGTCAAGGTTTAGTTATCACCAGCACTCCCTGCCCAGATAGTAAGAATTCTACTGATAATGTCACACAAAAATCAAAGCTCTTAAATTAGGTAACATAGTGAATTAAAAGTGAATCTTTTCAAAATGTATTTCTGCCATGTGTTTCTGTGATTGCTACAGCCATTAGTTGTGGGAGTAGGCTCAAGAATTGGTCCTTGACCTCTTCAATCCCACGGGACCATTGGCCAAGGAGCAGAGTGGTACTTGGCTTTTAGTAATTCCGTCAACTTCTTCTTTTGCTCTGTGTTCTTGAGGAACTCAGAGGAGAGAAATTCATTCGGATGGGCTATTCAAGCCAAGGATTTAGCTGGGTGTTAAAGGGCCACTTGGGAAGTGGCACATACTGTATGTACCGTGATCAAGTTAATTATGTTGCTTTGGCAACCTCAGGTTTGGTATTTCCTGACTAGGATTCGTTGATGGAGTCATATTCCAATATCTGGCATCATCAACACTAAAATCTTTTATAAAGCCAGTTCATTTTTGTAAAAAAAGCAGCAGAAAAAAGAGCTGGAGGATTTTTCTGAGAGTGTTACAATTCATTGTTTTACAGGCTTTTAGCTGAAAAAACTTTCTGTTTAGAATTTTAAAGTATAATTCCCATTGTAGAAAACACAGTAGCAATACAGTTGATTTTCCAGTAGATTTCAAGTGATTGTTTTAGCATTCCTTTTGTGGAGAATTTTGGCATTTTGAGGTTTTATTTTAATTCACAATAAGTCAGATTTGGAAATCCTAAATTTCTTTGTAAACTGCAGTAACTGTATTCCTAACTTTGCTTTTTGCTTCTGAGAACTGTAAGGGAACACAGGGCCAAGCATAGCACTTATGTTACTGAACCATGTCCATGGCTAATTTTTTCATCTTTGATTTATTGTGTGTGTTGTTGGGGTCTTTTCCCCATTTTCTTTAGAAAAAAGGGAACTAAAGGGAAAACATTGTACATATTGGGGTTGCATTATCTCAGCAAAGCACCTAATTACAGACCTTGCTACAGCATTCTTAATCTTCATTTTCTGTTTGAGAAATTTCTTACTTCTGTATTTTACTCCAAGGCCTCTGGCAGGACTTGCTAAAATTTAAACTGTGCTTTAGACTTCTTCTGAGAAATTCATTGGTGCTGCAGGTGAGTTCATCCCTCTGGGACAAAACAAACAGGGGGAAGTGGGCGGTGAAAGGCAGGTCTGGATCTGTGTTGAAGGGACGAGGATGAAACGGGGCAGTGCTGGCAGCTGCTGGAGGTTGCACCATTCTCCCAGGAGTGCGCAGCATGAGGGATCCTCATCTTCTGCTTTCCAGAGGGCATTTCCAAGGTGCAGATGGCAGGATATTTGCCAAGGCATTTGTTCCTTTAATCTCTTCTCAGGGTAGGGAGACACCCAAGAGCCAGACTCCATCCAAGCTGTTGAAGGTGGGAGATGAGCAGGACTTGCTTGGTAGAGGGGAACTTCCTGACTGTGAGGTGGTGTTGCTCTCTGCTGCCCATTCTAGGCTGGCCCATTTTAGGTCACTTTGTGTTCCTCTGCACAAGCTGATGGCTTGCCAGGGAGGCACTGCCTCAGATTAGGCTGGAAACTTTCAGTGCATTGGGTGCAGTCAGGTGACAATATGCTCCAGCTTTCAGGCTGAAGGAAGGGGGCACAAAACAACTTGGAACCCCTAACCCTGGTCATCTTGGTG
>JAYRBT010000181.1:12064322-12090674 GCA_036023395.1 Myiotriccus ornatus | reverse complement strand
ACAATATGCTCCAGCTTTCAGGCTGAAGGAAGGGGGCACAAAACAACTTGGAACCCCTAACCCTGGTCATCTTGGTGTATTCCTCATTTGCTGTTGAAGATGCTCCTCTGCAGTCTAAGGGAACCTCCACTCCCTCCTCCTGTCACTGCATTGCAATAACTAGTGCATTCATGCGGTTCACCAGTCAGATCTTCAGTGAAGTGTAGGAACCTCTGGTGGAAGTGAAGAAGGCAACCACTCAAGATGTCCTGTGTGGACTCTCAAAGTGACTCTTCTCTCCTTTTCTCCAGGCATGACGCAGCCTAGGGGCTGCCATCTGAGGCTGGCTGGATGTTAGCCCAGCTGTAAGGAAAGGAGAGCAGTTGAGGGGCTTTTGTGCTGTTTTGGTGTTTGTTTTGGGTTTTTTTTCCCTCTCTTGCCATATGTTGTTAGTTGCTAGGATGAGGTCTGTGCTCCTGGTGTGCTAAACCACTTGCCCCACGAACCTCCCATGTAGGCTGGACCGGGAGTCCTTGGTGCAGCAGTTCAAAGTGCAGTGCTGCAGGTGCTCTTTTGCTGGCTGATTGCTTCAAATGTCACACCTATCCTCAGCTTAACGTCTGTGCTATTTCAACATCTCATGTGAGCTAATGGAATTTAGGCATCACCCGTTTCTCTCTCTCTCTCCCTGGAGGTTACAGATTTCCAGATACCCTTGAGATGGAGTTTTAAGGTCATCGGTGGCATTTTTAGGTCACAGAACTGCAAGACCTTGTCGTCTTGCCAGCTAATCAAGTGACTAATTAGTTCTTATATCGCTGCTGTTATCTTTTTCTCCAGCTTTGGTTCAGCTTTGCAGGATGAAGCCTGCAAGATGACATCTGAGAATTATTTGATTGGAAACTTAGAGGCAGATATGGTCAAGAGACTCCATATGAGCAATCACTGGTGCCTGTGTTAGTCTGTGTACCTCAATTCATCCATGTATATTGAAGCATCTGTGAAAGCACAGTATTTAAAAACAGCCTTCCTATAAGCCTTTCTATGATTATGGCAGTGAAGACATAAAATACACAGCACTTCTAATTCCATAGTGATTTGGGTAATTTCTACAAGACTGTATTTTTATCAGTGTACATATATTTTAGTTTATTTTAATGTATGAGTGTTTTTACATCAGGGCACTTTATCCTGCACCTTCCCAAATGCTCACAAATAGGAACTTGAGCAGTGCAAACCTCTGTGAGTATCACAGCCACGTTAACCCACTTTATTTCCCACTTTTCTCAGGTGTTGATGGCATCTGGTTGTGACAGATGCTTTCTGATAAAGCCTTCAGATCAACATGCCTTTGGAGACATCAGTGCTCTGTGTTGGTACTTGCAGACTGCTGTATCCAAATACTCTTCTTTAATTGTCTTATTAAGTAGAGAATTAAGCTCTGTGCTTTGACTGTTTTGGTGCCAGTGATTCTTATTGCAGGCTTTGGCACAGCACCACGTTGTGTTTTAAAGAAACAGCATCACTTTAATGATGTGGGAATTGAGTTGGAGGATAAAAATCCGCTGAGAAAATGGCTGACCGAAAGTACAGTACGTAAAATACGATTCCATGTTCTTCCCCTCAGACTATTAGGTGGGGGGTTTAGTTCAAATGCCTGCGATAATTTAAGAAATAAAAAGCAGAAATTCTCCCTGCTGCCAGACCACAGGCTCCTCAGCGCCAGACTTGCAGACGAATGTCACATGTTGCTGTATGTTTTGAAAGCATACCATGTGTTATTCTTTAGCTGTCTCAGTCTTCCCCCACAGCTATATCATCTTGTCCCTAGCCAATCTCACAGAAAAACTTCTAATGACATAAATTTTCTTCTTCCCCCCATCCGGTGCAGACCCCAGGATGTGTTCCCCTGTACCTGTCACTCCACCTGAGGCTCTCTGCCCGCAACTGTGCAGAAGTGATTTTAATTTGACTTCATGTAACTCTGCCTCTTAAGCTTTAAATCAGGCACTTTTGACACTGATATTGCAGCTTATGTTGTGCGTTAGGATCAAGAGCTCACAAATGACTAAACATATGGTTAAAACTTTTTTTTTTTCATGAAATATAATATGTTTCAGTTTAACTCGGCTGTGGGTCTAGATAACGAACCACCACAGCTTACCACTGGAATCATTACATTTCCAGAAACAGTTTTTTACTCTTTCTTTTCTACTGTCTTGGATTAATGTTTCCTCCAGCTAATGACAGGAATGGACATGCAAACCAGATTAGAACACAGTGTGAATAGTATAAGCTGAAAATGCTGGCGTCTCACTTTATTGCCTACAAGGTTAAGGGGTTTACTGTGAGGTCGCAAGAAGTAAACTCAAAGCAAACAGGCAAATTAATCCAGATCTCTTGGGTTCCTCCAATGATGAGAGCAGCTCCGAGAGCATTTGCCTCTAAAATGTTCCTTTGAACTGTCCCCCTCCACCCTGCCTGTCCCCCCAGCCTGCAGCAATGGAGCCTTCCCACTTATGGACAACTTGCCTACAGATGGGAGGTCAGGGTCCAGCCACCTGCCAGGTACTGTGTGTCACTCCAGCAGCATGGCCACAGGATGTCACTCCTCCTCTTGATCTGCAGTGGCAGAAGAGGTGGCAACAGCAGCCCAGCGCTGCAGCTCTCGTGAATGGTGAAGGCTGCTTTGTATTAGAGCTGCCCCCCGGGGCTGCCTTCTGCAGGAGGTCTGCTCCTGATTTCAGCAGGGGTGGGAAGCAGCCAGTGCTTTTGCTTGACATCTCTATCAAGTTTACCACACACAAAAAAAAAAAAAGGCTACTGATGCTTGGGTTTCTGCAGAAAAGAGCGTTGAGTTGGTCTAGTGGTAGAACTGTAGATCACATCTCTGATAAGCAAGAAAGTGCTGGGGAGTTACATTTGGATAAAGGGTTGATGGTGAGGGCTGGGAAGACCAGAGCAGCTGGTGTGAGGGATCATATGTGCATCACATCTATGTGTGCTAGCTAGACCTCTGCTGAAAATTCATCATATTTCATTTGTATTCTTTCTAGTTTTACTTTTTTTTTTTTTTTTAACACTGCCATGAGTGGGATTTATACAAACAATCCAGCTGCACCTCGTAATTGTAGGTGGTGTTTCTACCAGCCTAGGACCTTAGGTGCTGGGTGTGCCATCTGATGCCCCAGTTTGCAACTATACTGACAGCTGAATGAGTCTGCATACTTACCCTACTCAAAAGCTTAGATTTGAATCCATGTTGAAATGCTGAATCACAGCCTGTGTCTTGAGTGTCAGCCTTGTAGTTCTCCCTCCAGTATAAATGAAAGATTTATTGGGTTTCTATGAAAACAATAATAGAAAGTTTGTGTTTCTCATTTAGGTGTAATTATGAGTGTGATGCTTGAACGGTGAGGTGTACTGTGTTCAGAAAAAAAGCTGGCAACATCCCACGCAAGTGCAGGGTTTCCACCAGGCTGTGTCTCTGATATAGGTTAGAGAAGTCCTGCTGTACCTGGAACCTCCTTCCTCACCAGTTCCTCATGTTTATTGGGGAACTGCAGTGCTCAAACCGGGCTCAGCAACCAGCTGTATTGCAGTGGCAGAAATATGGGTGGGACATGTTAAGTGCCCATGCTGGGCCCACCAGCCTAAGGGAGAGTGACTCCTGTGTCCTGACTGGTTGAAGTGTGTACCTTGTGTCTATGGAGAGGAAGAAGATGCTTGTCTCCCACCAGGGGTATCACAGGGGAGACTACTGGAGAACAGGGGCAGATTAGGCTGCAGTGAGGTAGGGATACCACATGGAATTGAGGTAGAAAGATATTGGAGTAGAGGGGGAGAATCACTTCCCTCAACCTCCTGGTCACACTTCCTTTGTTCCAATACGGTTGATTTTTCTGGGCTGCAAACAAAAATTGCCGGGTCATGTTGTGCTTCTCATGGACCAACATTTTCAAGTGTTTCTCCTCAGGGCTGAGGCCAATCCATTCATTTCAATCCATTCGCTGTCCAGCCTGTGTTAATGCTTGGGATTGCTGTGACTGAGGTGCAGGATCTTATAGTTGGCCTTGTTGAACTTTATGAGGTTCACATAGGCCCATCCCTCAAGCCTGTCAAGGTCCCTCTGGATGGCATCCCTTCCCTCCAGCGTACTGACCACACGACACAGCTTGGTGTTGTTGGCAAACTTGCTGAAGGTGCACTCAATCCCACTGGCCTTGTCACCAGCAAAGATGTTAAATAGTGCTGATGCCAGTGCCAGCCCCAGAGGAATGCCAGTCATCACTGTATTCCACTTGGGCATCGAGCTGTTGAATGCAACTCTTTGAGTGTGACCATCCAGCCAATTCCTTATCAGCTGAGTGGTCCATCTGTCAAATCTGTCTCTCCAGTTTAGGGAAAAAGATGTTGTGCAGGACAGTGTCAAATGCTTTGCACATATCCAGGTAGATGGTATCAGTTCACAATCTTTTCTTACCCATTAATGCTGTAACCCCATTGTAGGAGAACACCAAATTCATCAGGGCTGATTTGTCCTTAGTAAAGCCATGCTGGCTGTCACCAATCACTCCTTAGTTTCCATGTGCCTTAGCCTAGTTTCCAGGAGGATCTTCTCCAAGATTTTGGCAGAAACAGAGGTGAAACTAACAGGCCTGGAGTTGCCTGGATCTTCCTTTTTAAAAATGGGGGTTATGTTTTCCCTTTTCCAGTCAGTGGAAACTTCATCAGACTGCCACAACTTCACAAATATGATGAACAGTGGCTTAGCCACTTCATCCGCCAGCTCCCTCAGGACCCATGGCTTAGTTCCTTGGAAATACCGGTAAATTTTGCAGGTCTGGTATCCTCATCAAGAGCTGCCCTGTATATCTCATGTTCATAACAAAGAGCTAGTGAGTGATGACTGCTTTGTGAGATCACGTGTGTCCGAGCAGACTTTCATCCTGCCTTGTGTGTTAGTGTTTTCCTCTCATGTGGACCTCTGTGACCTGTTTGTACTAATGTGCTAGACATGGAGCTATGCCTTGAAACCGTCCAGAGTTTGCATTAGAACGGAACAGCAACTTACCTTGCAGCCCTCCACAGACAGCCAGTGACACACATGTACTGTGCTTTGTCTGCGTACAAGTATTCAGGGGCCCTTCAAAGTATCTGCTATAAACTGGAAATGTCCACCAGGTTTGGGACTTGCATTGCTAAGACAGACCTTTCCTTTGTAACACTGTCATGGTGGCACATGAGAAGCTACCTGAACCTGATCCCCTTGATTTATGAAAGGACTGGTTGTAAGTTTGGTTATTTCCCATGGGGCTTCTGAGAAAACAATGCTTTCCCTGCCCTTTCCTTATCTGACAGAGCCCTTCCTGTGGTCTGCAAAGATCACTTTACTTTTGGGGCCTTTGTGGGACATATATGTGTTACGGTTCTGCTTGGTAGCAATGCCTGCATGGATTATCTTAGACAGAACTACTGCATTACTACGTAGGAATTTCATAGACCTTCTACAATTTGCTGTTTAAAGGGAGATCTTGGCCTTAAATTCATTATCTTTAGCAGAAGAGGCAGAGCCCCAATAAAAGAGGAGGCTGGAATGTGAAGTTATTAGCTCTCTGCTGTGTTAGACCTGTGGGCTAGTGCAAAACCACATTTAGCTTGCAGCCAGCCACGGCATGTACTGCCTCTTGGCTCGTGTAGTTAAGGGACATGAAGGAGTCACAAAGACACAGATGCCCGGACAACCTGGTGGCAGCTGGGGTAAATACTGTTGGGGAAAGAAGGGATGTAAGGCACCAAACCTGTAGGAAACCAGTCTTCATTAGTTCTGCAACTCGTCTGACAACTTGCGCTCTTTTATTAACTTTTTATTACAGCAAAAGTGACTAGAATAAAAATAGTGTAGGTGCCAAGGGGATAAACAGTGAATTAAAAGGATTAAGGTCTGAACATTTTATTGCTTTTAGAAAAATGTTATTAGATTTAGTAGCTTAAGTTAAATTTACATGACTGAGTTACTTCTTAACTTAGTAATGAGTTTTGTGGGGAAAAAAACTTCTGTTTAGGTGTTTTAGAAGGACTTAATCCAGAATACATCATAACTCTTTAGGCCATTATGGAAGAGTAGAGCAGCTATCCTTTCTGTCATAAGATAAACGGGTGCTTACTGGAATTTGAGTTTTCTGGAAGTCGGTTTGACCTGCACACTGTGTAGGAATTGACAGCAGCTCCAGCGCGTAAGAGAGCAAGGGAACTATTCCTAGTGTTATGTTAGTTATACTGCCAACTGTGATATTTTTGATTATTTCAGTTTTCATAAGCTTTTGAGACAACTGAAGATAACATAGGGTTTTTTAACACATAAAAGTCTTTTGTTTTTTAAAGACAGCTCATGGCAAACTGATGACTGAGAGTGGCAATTCTGCTTGAGATCATCTGCAATAAACTTCTCTCCTGATACCTGTCAGTGTTGTCAAGTCAAGCCAAACCCCAAGCTCTTGCCCTTTATAAGGATTCATGGTTGCTGGCAGTTTGTGTGCTGGCTTCCTCTTAATCCACACTGCTTGTGTGTGGCTCTTTTTCCCCCCACAGCTCCTCACGCAGCACACTTGCATATTGGACAGAGTCCAAATTTCCTCCCTCCTGGGGATTCCTTTGCTGTTAATTTAAGTGATGGCAAATGCAAACTTCTTGCCAGAGCTTGCTGTGTGTTTTTGGATGCTTTCTTTAGCTGTTCCCTGAGGGGTCAGCTTTTGTCCTTCCCCATCATGCTTTCTGCTGTGAGGAGAGAGGCCTTAAACTGGAGCTGATCAGTCCCACCTGGCTTTGACTGCATCTCTGACATGGCTTCAGGACCTCAGTGTCTTTTGCAGTTTTGGAAGACTTTTTGCTTTGCTGATGTCTGTACAGAGCTGGGCTTTCTAATAACATGAATGTATATGTAATCTGAAAAGCAGAAGGAATCATTCATGCCTGTGTGTGTTGGATGGTTGTCTGCAGCACTGTGACTTGATGATTTTAGATGCTAAGTGCAAGTTACAATTAGGGAGGGAAATTACTATTTTTAATAGGTATACAAAATAACTTTTCTCTTCAAAAGTCGTGTGGTGAAGACATGGTGTTGGTATGACAGGGTGAACGTGTTGAAGATAAGTGAATGCCCATCTGCTGTGAGCCCAAACTGTAGATTTATGGGACATCTTCTCGAACTGGGGATGTTCACTTAGATCAGAGCACAGCCTGGAAAAGCACTCAGTCTCCTTCCAGGTAGACCAGCAGTAGCCAGGAAAGCTGAAAGGCAGCCCTTCTGTTTGAAGCCTTCTGTGCCTTTGCTCACTTCCCTCCGTGGGGTTTGCCCTTGTCACAGGAGGGGGCTTCATTGCCTGGCCCAGCCAGAAGCTGTGCTGGCCAGGATTATTCTTCAGGGCCTTTGTCCTACTGTGCAGCTTGTGCTTGCACAACTAAGAACCCATTTACTTGTGGGTTTTTCAGCAGTCCTCTTATTTGTTCTGTTGGAGGAGCTGTGCAGCAGGACGTGTTCATAGGACGGGGAAGAACAACGCTGGCTTTATGAAAACACAGGTGTTAGAGGAATGTAATCTGTTTATGCTTCATTTTACACATTTCAGAGTGTTCTCTGTGACCATCCAGGCTGCAAAGTATTTGGTTTAGCACAGACGTATATAACACCAGTCAGTGCATAGGTGGAAGGTTGTGGTGCGGTGTCTACTTCCCTGCTGGGTTGAAAGTTTCTGGTGGATTCATAGAATCATAGAAATGCTCTGTGGTGGCACCTGGTAAACTAATGGAAATGACAGTGAAGGAATGCTCCATCATGACCTCCTGGATGGAGTACTAAATCCTTGAGTCTGGAAGCAACATGGCTGGTGGACTTGGTGTTTGGCAAAGGTGACTTGTGCTTGCAAGCAGCAGCACATCACTTCAAAATGGGGTACAAGTAGGAAGAACACCTAGGCTATCTGGGGAAAAAAATCCCCAGAGGAATAACGTCTGGGATGCAGCATCTGTTGGGATATCAGGGTCTGCCAGAATCAAAAGCTGAGCCTGAAGATCTTGTAAATGTGCTGCTTTTGGTAAACTAAAAAGACCACCAAGAAAAAAAAAGGTTTGGTTGCTCGTCTTGCCCTGAGGTAGCAGCTGGGACTGAGGACATAGCACTGGTAACTGCAGGAAGTGTAATGCATTCAGGTCTGCTTCACTCCATTACAATAGAGATTGACAAATTGGAGAGAGTTCAGGAGAAAAAAAGAAGTAACAAGAGAGCTTGAGGGATTGACTTACAAGAGAAGACCGAAAGAGCTGAATATAGATAACTTGGCTAAAGGATGACAAATGGGGTGGTTGAGATATAAATCTACAAATATCTGAAGGGTGTAAACACCAAGGCTATGAAGAATTATTTAGAGTGGTACAATGGGGTGTAACTAGAAGTAATGGGATGAAATTTAAGAGAAGGCAAATTTCAGTTGAATAATGGGAGAAGCTTTTTGACAGTGTGATGTATTAAACCATGGGATGCTCTTCCAGCAGTAGTCCTATTGCTCACTACTTAGGGCACAACCCTGTTTGCTAAGAAGCCAGAGTTTTCTAGAGTCTTTATTAAGGACAGTTTCAAATCATGCCTTTGGTGTTTTATGTATTTGATGCAGAGGCATGCAAACCATACATCAAAACTGCTGTGCCTCTCCACATGTGCACCACATCCAGGTGTGTGTAGCGGCTCCTGGTATTGTGGCAGTGGAGGTAAGGGCAGGGGTGTGAGCAGCCCCTTGAGCCACAGCTCATCCCAGATGGCTCTGCTGGCATGGAAAGTTCAGCCGGGTCGGTAGTGTCTGCTCTTTGATCAGGACCTTCTTTTACCTCCCACACTTCTCCTCATCGGGATGTTGTAGTATTACCACTTGGGGGTTAGTTCAGTTATGGTCTCTGGAATAGGTATTAAAGTTATGCTGCAGCTCTGTTTAAAAAAACCAAGAAATCTCCCACTTTGCTTCAAAGAAATCAGGACAAACAAGATCCCATTGATGTACATGATCTATGGTCTTTTATAAATCTACAATACTGTACCTTAGCTTTTTCTTTAGAAACTCCCATTTCTTCTCCTGCTTTTCACTTCACTTGAAATGCAAACTAAGGTCAGAGGATCACTTTCCTACTGGCAGAACACACTGCATTGTCTGTCATTTTAAAATGTCCTCCACAGTAACTGAGGAAAGGTTCATTTTTCTACTATTTATCCTTAGGAGTAACTGTCTTGAATGCATTTTGCTTTTCCTTATCTAGAAGGGCAAATTAGAAAATTAGGTAAACTAGCTGCGTAAATCAAGTTAGAGTATCTCAACTAAAATGGTAGTTTATCTTCAGCACAGGGAAGATGGCAGATTCATGTAATTAGAGAAACAAATGCAGCTGTAGCACACTGGCAACTTGGCTATTCTGTTGAAGAGCGGGAGGACAGAAAACTTTAGAGAACTGGCATTCTTGGAGCATAAATGAGACAAGAGCAGAAAGTGTCTTTTATAATTGTTTGTAAATGTGTTTCATACTGCTCGTGCTGTCCTTGAAGAGGTCTGTGTCCATATGCTTCAGGGAAATTTCTGGGTTATATCCTCACTCAATCTGTGGGAAGAATGAACTGCTGAAGGGTTTCATTCTCCTCTGCATGGGCATGAATATTTTCCTTGCTGAAAAATGCAGTTTTGGTCTCCTCAGAACTGGATTAATTTGGTGGATGCTTTTCATGGCGAATTTTGTATGTGGGGAAATGTCAAAACAATTGTGTCTTCATTGCAGCCCTTCCCGTCACTGAGGGCTGTGGTGAGGGCACACTTCTGAGAGGAGAGCTTAGCTTTGAACCACTTTTCATGTCCAGACCAAGAGTGGATGTGTGCTCAGGCCCCGTCGTCTCAGGAGAGCAGCATAACCACTAAGCTACCTCAAGTTTGCCACCTTAATCTAAGTGGGTTTTATTCAGCAGAAATAAATCATTTATGTCAGTATGACTCCAGAATTATTTTTAAAAAATTGTTTGGTTTCACTACTGTGCAGGAGTATCAATTATCCTCCCTACCTTATTTCTGAGGCCACTTTAAAAAGGAATTTTAATTATGCAGCTGGGGGTCACTAATAGCATTTGCAGGAGACATCACTGGGTGTTTTTTTCCTGAAGATTGATTGATGATGCTTTTGCACCTCTGTTAGTAGACTTAGGCCCTACTCATTTACAAGGCAGACTTTCCAGCCAGGTCCTCCTCAAGAGGACAGCACAAACGTGGCCACCACATTAAAAGGTTTCTTTTAATTGTTTCTAACTTCTCTGAACTGCACTAGTGAAGTACATATTTACGAAGCCAAGTCTGGACCACACTGAGGGAAGTGTCTGGGGGAAAGGGTACCTCAGAATAAACCACAGCGAATTTTGGGGTCACCACAGCAGTCCAGGCCATTTTCTGTACTGATGGAGGTCTTGGAGCATCCTTGCAAACTGTTGATACATGCTTGCAGCTTCTTGTTCTTCCTCTACCCCCTTACAGGTGTGTCTGTACCACCCAGTTTCCAAGCTGGTATTTTAGAGCTAATCCTTCACGAAAGGGCTGTATTATGACGTGGAACATTTGGAGTACTCCCACCTTGTTAGTCTGGCTTGATAACCTGCAGCTGAAGGGCCAGGGAGATGGGAGCCTTGAAATCCCAGCAGGAGCTGCAGAAGTTCAGCTCCCAGAAGCTTGCAAGAGCCATCCTGTGCAGTGTGGCAGACTATAAGGCACAGTAAGCACACTTTTATCAGTGCAAGAAAGAAAAAGTGTTGCCATCCCTCCTTATCTGTTGAGGGCAATGAAAAATCTTGAGCCACCTTGTGCAGTGAAAGGATTAATTTGCTGTGGATGTTTGATTAATAAAGCAGTACTTTATCTCCTTACATTTCCCCCTAGTAATGGCAAAAGAGTTTCAGATGTGCGTGGCCTTTCCTGCTCCCCTCCTGCTGTGAAATGGATGTCTCACTGACTACCATTCAAAAGGACAGATCAACACCCAAACCCTCCTTCTGGCAGGACTTGAGGAGAAGCCAAAAAGAAGGGAGTCAGCCCAAGTGCAAGGAACACACCTTTCTTCTTATGCTGCATGAGAGAACACATAAGCATGTGTGCATGAAAACCAGGCAATGGAATTAGATTATTTTGACTTTAGCAGCTTTTAAAGGCTGGAGAGTTTTTAGCTAATTGTACTGGGCAGTTGTACAATTTCTCCACCACCTTGTGTCTTTTCCAGGGCTTTTATTCTTCATTACTCCCATACTAGTGCCCTCCCTTTATCTCCCGCAAGTCCTGCTCCTCTGCCTAGCACTGCGGGCCTCTGAGAATAATTCTTTATAATGTTCATTTAGCTTCCAGTGAAATCTCTTCCAGCTTTCAAAGAAAGCTCTTTAGTTTGGTCTGCACAGATGTAAACTTTTGATAGGAGAAATTCTGTATGTTCAACTAATGACTTCGGGACTCCCAGTGTTGCTGATGTGCTATAGTTCAGTGTCCATGTAACTCCATGTAAAAACTGTGTACTACCTCTGATTTTTGAGTTTAAGCACTCCACAAGAGTGGATTTAGGCCTTCTGTACTCACAGCATATAGTAACAGTAGCTTATTTTTGTTTACATATAAATAAGATGCCTCTCCACAAGATCTGTTGGAAGCCAAGTTTGGGGTTTAAAAAGGAATAAATAAGCAATGGAACAGTAATTCTGTCATAAGCTGCATTGTGTCAACAGAAGTTTATTTTATTTACCTCTTGGAATAGGAAGTGCTCTGACTTGTTAGCGTTTGTTGTTGCTTTCTGGTTTGTTGGGTGCTAACATGGTTCTCAGTGACTTTTGTGTTCTGCTTCCCCAAGAAAAGCATCATATCAGCTTCTTTTTACAGCTATTTTCCTTGGCAAAACCTAGTATTTTATTTATTGTGAGCTGCCATAGGCTACAGGTAAACTAGTTTATGCTTAGAGCTACATAGTTCACTCATTCACTTTGCACATTAATTAAAAAAATCAAGAAGATAGCACCAGCTATGATGCAAGTTTTTCCCTTGCTGCCTTCTTATTTCACAGCAAATCCTGCAATGACTGAAAGACTAAGGGCTGTTTGTTCTTTCCATCAATACCCCTACAAATGTTTTCCACCCATACATCTCAGAGTGCTTTAAAGAAATGCTTGAGAATTATATACCAGATGCTCATGTTAGGAAACTGAATCACAGATGGACAGTTGGGGGTATCAGGACACCTGATAATAGCGGCTGTACCCTTGGCTCCCTGTCCTGGGAATTAGACCACTGCTTCATGGTCCCCACCTGTGTCCCATTGCATCCTGCAGAAGTCAGAGATACATGTTCCTTAAGGTCTTGGCCCCCTGCCAGCATCTCAGGATACGGTATTCTAATGCAGAACAAATTTCCCAGGATTTATTGGGATGTCCAGAAAATCAGCTGTCTTTGCAGTACGTCCACTCTGGATGAATCATTTCTTGTCACTTTTCTCTGACAAGATGAGAAACGGAATGGCCGTAACTCTGAGCTGAGTGTCTCGTGACGGCCAGGAGAAAAGGGCAGCTTTGGAGTTGGACTCCATTGCCGTGTGCTAAGGGGTGAGGTGCAGCTCCAGCACCTCTAAATTAGCATCAGACAAGAAAGTGATAAGGCAGGTTAAGCAATGTCCTGGCAGCTCGCTGATGAGGCTGTGCAGCCTAGTACTGGATTGGCTTGGACTGGACAGCCCAGCCCAGAGGTGTCCAATGTGCTCTATTCACAGCACAGCTGTGTATGCAAATGACTTCAAGAGCTGGCAGGTTGGGGACTTTGATTAGGCTAAAACACCCTTAAAAATGTAGAAATAAAGGTGAAATAATTAACAACCAACAAGTGCTGGTCCCCTGAATCAGTCTACCTTTGTTACAGTTTACACTCATAAATCCTGGTAGCTGTTGTAGGGATGTGCATGTATGGGAGCGGGGAGAGGAGGAGAGAACTGCTGGTATTGATCAAACTGGATCTTAAACTCTGGTTTGTGTTGAGCCAGAAGGTCCTAATTATATATATGTAACATGCAGTGAAAAGCAACACAGGATTGGGTAGACCATATGTCTAAGTGCTGCTTGGGATGATTGAGAGCTGCTGAACCAAGCTTTAGATTTTGGAGATGTGGTTCAGGCACAGAATTGTGCTGGTGTCCCTAAACTTTCCTGGTTTTGAATAACATTTTTGTAGCTGAGGTTTTGCAAGTATGAAGCCTGAAGCCAGCTTAAGGAAAGTTTATGATGTGAAAATTGAGTTTTCTCTAGTAAGCTGCAGTTTGTCAAAACAACGGCACACATTCCTGTTGGGCCACAGTTTGGCAGGATGCAAACACTTCATCTCTCCCTTTGAATATCCGAAGAAAATGGAAACCTGGCATTTTAATCGTGCATGGATTTCTACACATCCCTTTCAACAGCTGGGATAAGCTCCCCTGCTTTATCACACATTTTCCCTTGTGTTATGAATCACCACCTTCTCTCCAGGCAGTTCACATACAAGATTCTTTAGTCTTTGGAAGCTTGTGTGTTTGACTAAGAGGAGGAAAAAAGGTTGTAAAGGGACTTGCCCAAGGATAAGATGGATCTCAGATCTGGTTGTCTGACAAGAACTGAATTGTCATATAATTGGAGCTAGTGCTAACTAATATTTCTGCTTTTGGGGGAAATATTTTGGGAAAATTCACTCTGTTTCCCAACAGAGCTCTTAAAAGTGTCTCACAGAAAGGAAATTCCATACGTTGTTTTTTTTTTTTTTTGCTCTAGAAGCAGGAAAAAAAAAAAGGGACTGGTTTTAGCTGATTATTCTAAAATGAAAGAAAACAGCTGTCTGCCCTGACTCTCAGAGAAGAGGGCTTAAAGCCCCTTAAGCTTCATAGAAAGCTTGAACTCATGGAGCTCACAAGCTTTCTGCTCTTGCCAGCAGACTGGGTCAGGCATTCGAGCTCTCAGGTGCAGAAGGAAGTCTGTGAGTTGGGGCTGCCTGGGAATGACAGAAACTGGGGAGTTTGAGTGTCTCCCTGGACAGCTGGTGAGGGAAAAAAGCAGTGTTCTGACCCACCCCATGAGCCATTACTTCAGACTGATGCACAGCCACAGACATTTCCAGTGTAGACAACCTGATGTTTTTCACTGGAAGCCTCTTGTGACAGGAGGCTCCTGAGCTTTGTTAGATGTGCGTTGGTGTATATACAATGTTTAGCATATTGCTAATAAGATTGTATAGAAACATTAAGACTCGGAGTCTTGCTGGAGCAGAGCTCAGTTGTGCAAGTTGCTTGGAAGGTCACTTTTTGGATAGGAGCTAAATGGTGGTACCCAAGCAGTTGTCAGCAGGGGATCAATAAAACGGAAATGTCTGAGTCATTCCCTTTCTGTTTTGCGACCTCGGTATTTTAGAGCTTTCCCCTTTATGAAACTCACCCCTGTGTGAATTTACTCACAGCTCTAAGAGCTATTTAGTTCCACTCATTAGTGATGAAGCAAAGGTACATAGTAAAAAATGAAAGGATAATACATCACCTACTGTATTTTGTTCCTGGGCTTGATGCATATGGAGCACTTTAAAGTATTGGTTGTTTTCAGATATAATAGACATACTGTTGTGTGTTTTGGAAAACCTAAATGTCTAAGTAATAGGAGACCTCAGCCATGCGCTCCGCTATTAAATCTTTTCTGAGAAGTACAGAAAAATGTGTTTGCTCTGTGTGTGTTTGTGTGAATTATGGGCTGTGCAGATCAGCAAAGTGCAAATTAGCAGTTCTCTGCTGTCCTGTCATATCTCGACTCGCAATAGCAGAGTTCAGAAGTTCACTGCTTGGGGGAGGCAAAAAAAAAAAAAAATTAAGAAAATTTGCTCTGACTTACTTGTGCTTTTATGAAGACTGTCTGGAGCTGAATAACCCCTGGTGAACTTGTATCCTCCACCCCAGCTGCAGCCTTTCAGCTCCAACAAAGACCACTCACTAAATCCAGGAAATCGAGCGGCGCGTGGGTGAGTGGCTGACTCCGCATTCACACCCTGCCCGCGTTCGGGGGGAGAGCCGCTCGGCCCCGGCCCTGCGAGCAAAACCCTCCGCATGTGTGCCTGGAAAAAATAATTCTTCACCATCCGTAGAAAGCTGCACTTTCCATTGAGTTTTTCCAGCAGTGCAGCATTTAAGAAACCACAATAAAAACACGGGGCTGCAGGATTTTTTTTATTCTTTACATTCCTCACTGCACAAAAAGGGGCGCCAAATGTTTTTCTGGAAGGATTTCCAGCCATGAGGAGTGATTTAGGAGGGTGACAATATCAGTTTCCAAGAATGTTTCGTTTGGAAAACTTTGAAATTTACTTGAAACATCACCAATCATTTTCCTTTGCTTTGATTACTCCGCTTGCATATACATTTATTTAGCCACTGGCTGTTGTTTTTTACCCTCGAAAAATCTGTTTTGATGCCCTAAACATTGTCTTCTTTGTTATGCTAAGGCGGGAGATAGAGCGGCATGCAGAGAGAGAGATAAAAGCGGTGTTGTTTTATGAATCCTACGCAGTGTACTTTGCAGGAACTTTAAAAATAATTTGCACAGTACTTCTTAGTGGGATAAACGTTCTCTAAGATCATTTACAAAACACGAACAAAAGAATATTAACAAAGACGAGTAAGTACAGATTTCCTCTTTTCACAGGTGAAGAAACAAAGCTGTGTAAAACTTATTTGTTGTTACAGGGTCTGGTCAGGGTTGAAAAGGGTGAGGCTCATCTTGCAGGGCCATCACGTCCATATGTCATGGTAGTTGGAGTGAGATGGTAAAGTGACTAAGGAACAGGTAGTTTAGTCATTAGACTTTGCTGCTTGTGTAACGTGACTTGTTGGAGATGTGTTTAGGTGATGCGGATTTCTGTCACGGGGGTGTAAAGACAACCCAGAACCTCAACTGCCCCTGCCAGATGCTGCAATATTTTGTATTAGGGAACTTTATATTTTTAACAGAAATGTAAATTTTGTGGTTCTGGAAGATCAGAAGTTTCTTTGGGAACTTCGGCAGCGCCCCCTGAAATGAAGGAAGTGGGGCTGTTGGGCCAGGGGGGAGAAGGTCCCCAAAGGAGCAGCTGTCATGGAGAAGTTCCTTACTGGCCCTGGCACTATCTGGTTCACAGTTTTGTTAAAACCAATGATTAGTGGTTTAAAAACAGTTACAATAAAGCTTATGAGAAGAGGTTAATGCAGAATATTTAGAGCTTTGCACATTTCTTCCTGACTGTGCTTTTCTCCAGCTGCTGCCTGGTGGCCTCTCTTGGGAGGCAGACGACTGACTCACTGTACTTGGGGCAATGCTCATGGTCAATGGAAGCTTTGCAGGGATGTTGTCAGGATGGGACTTGGAGCCCACATGTCCTGTCTGGAAACCATTATGAGCTCCACGGTGCAAATGCCAGCCTTTGACAGGCTGAAAAGTTGTCCCAGGTGTTTCATGGAGGCACATTCATGGGCCTTTCTGGCCCCTCCAATCCCACCAGGATTCCCCAGCCTCTGCTACTTATGTGAGAGGATGTATTTAGGATTTTTCCTCTGCAAGGTGTTGGTCAAAGGCAACTTAAACTGACCCAGCTGTTACAATCCTGTTTCCATCTTTACTCCTCTGGCACTCATATGATCATACACTATACACATTCAGATGCTGAAAATTGATCTTTTTTTTCTCTCAGAATCATGTTTTTGGCTGGATCAGTTCCCTGAACTGACTGACATGGTAATTGCATTAATGTGAGCACAGGAGAAGGGGAGGGAAGATGGGGGCAGGCGGAACAATGGGATCACAGCATCCCAGGCTCAGTTTGGTGTAGACTGTCTCCTTGGCTGCTAGAACAGGCTGCATTTTTGATGGCTGGTGAGACATAAATTTGAAGATAATTTGTGCAGGAGAGTACAGCAAAAAAATCCATTGATTGACATCCCAGGCCTGTATGTCAGCTACTACACAGCCTAAGTAATACTGTCTCTTAGATTTTATTTGTTTCATTTTTTTAAAATCAGTTGGGTTTACAGCAGTTTCAGTTTACGTCATCTATGCTTAGTCTTGCTTCTGCAGAGTGATACTGCTTATCAGTAACTGGGATTATTCTGCAGCTGGAGCTGCTTCAGGAGAAGAGCTGGTCCCCAGGGACTGGTCTGAGCAGATGTAGAGCAAGAGCTTTGCAGCCTGCAAATGTCAGGCTTATGTTTTTTCCTTTTCTGACTGGACATTTCTATGTTCTCATAACTCTAGGTAGAGCTGCCTTTTCTTCGATTACCTGCAGCATCAAGACAAAAATTGCTTTGGTTTCAGTGCTTCTGGCTGGGTGATTTTTCTCCCTACTGTTCGCACAAGCATCCTGGGACACAGACTGACTGTCCTGGCCTAGTCTGTCTTTGAGCTGCTCCCTGCATGCTTCTAACTGTGGTTCAGTCATGTGTCCCAATGGGCTTGACAGTAAACTGGAATCATCTGTCTTGCAAATGGTCTTGTCTTTAATTAGAAAATCTTTAATGTCAGCGAAGTCACATGTGGGTGCCAGAGTTTGCGGCTCTGTAATGTAAATTCTGTTGCCTTGCTGGTTTTAGGTGTAAAGTTTTAAAAAATAATATCTTTAGCCTCAGGATAACAGTATCCATTGAACCCTGCTAGCAGATGTTCCACAGGCTAATTCTGGCAAACACCTTCCCTCACCCCATTCATATTTTTTCCCCAATGAAACACTAAAAAGGGTCTCCAATTAATTTTTTCATATTTATCCCCAATGGCCATCTGTATGTGCAGACTATTTATTTTCACCATCTCTGTACAAGTGCTAATGTGCTTTTTGTTGGTGTTTGTTTTGGGTTTTTTTCCTGTTTTTGTCCTGTAGTCAGGTATCCTGAGCCTGTTTTCTCTGTGTCAATTATTAGCTTGTTTTTCTCCTAGTGACGTGCTCTTTCTGCCTGTAGCTTTTGCTGTCTGGCTGCTGCCACCAAGTTTTGTATATGGTGTGCTGGGTAGCGCTGAGAGAGCAGTGTGTGACCCCAAACTACAACCTCTTTCTGACGAGAGGGCTCTGTGGGAACGCTGTGACAGCAGCCAGTGCAGAAACCATGTAGGCTTCTTGGTGTACCCTCCAAATGTCTCTTCCATGTCCATGCTGTGTTATGGGAACCTACCTTGCTCCAGGCTTACAAGGAGCCATGTCAAAGGGCAAGACTTTGAGTGAGTTCTTTACAAATAAACCCCTTGAATATTTTTTCCGGCTTTGTAGGAACTGTAAAAGCATAACCATGATTCAGATCGTGTGGTTGTGGAGAAAAGATGTAACCCAAACTTGGATGGACCACAGGTGTTCTGTTTCCTTTGTCTTTCCTATAAATTATTTCTCTATATTGCAGCATCAGGAAAGGATGCTGGTTCTTTCCAGGCTACTGGATACTCCCAACTCTGGGAAGCACTTTGTGGACAAAGCTTGCTAAGTTGTACAGAGAAGACTATTAACAAAATAAAACAGCTTCATGAGAAGCAACACTTATGTATGAAGGAATCAGTCTTTTATGAAAGACTTTGTGTTCCCCAGATTTATTTATTTATTTTTCTATTGAATGAGCAAGATTGTTTAAAAAAGGTGGTGGGGAAACTCACGGGGGAAAAGCCCCCTCCTTGACTCACTCATCGATTCTTATAACATTACAAAAATTAATTTAAATTGCCACTTTCCTCAAAATGAAGTGTAAAGCTTTCATAGTTCTGTTGTTTAATTTCCCAACTGGATATGAAATTAAGGAAATTGTAATTGTTTGACCTCTCGCATCAGGGAGTCTAGGTATTTTTTCATCTGTTTCACAGGAGTACTTCTATATGAGCATAATGGCTTCCCTAGAGGCTTCATCTCTTGTAAAATACAATCTAATGAATTAAAATATCTCTTCTTCTTGGTGCTTTTCCACGCTGTGACCTGCCATGGGTTTGAGTTTGGGGTGGCTCCTGTTGAATTGTCTGAAGGCTCTCAGCATATTTCCTGCTACTGAATTGTTCTTCCTGAAGTTTGCCCACTGATTACATCCTCTGGATTGGGTTGGTTGTCTTTCTTACATGGTTCACTAATTTTTCCTCACTAAGCATTGCTAATGTGCCTTCCATAAACTTGCAGCTTTTTAAGCTTTGATCCAGGAACCTTTCCAAATTCAGCAAAAAAATACCAAAGAAGCTGAACTTTTTTTCCCCCCTTTCTTTGTGTCCTTTGTTACTGAAGAGGGCTGCAGATATTTAATACCTTTTAAAGGCAGACAAAAAAACACCCCCCTCTCTTTTGGTGATTTCTCCAAAACACCAGTTGATTGTTGTTGGCAGGGACATCACACTGGAAAGGACTAGCTGTTCTTTGTGGTTTTGAGGCCAAAATACTACTGGGATTGTCCTTGGTGGCTGGGTGGAGCTCTCTGGGTACCTGCCTGAGAGAGCAACAGTGTCACCACATAGCAGATGTACCTCTCTTGGTGGGGAGGGAATACTTGGCACCAAAGGTCTCTCCCAGAGGGTGAAAAAAAATATACTGAATATCACTGAGGAAGCAGCAAACATTGGTCTTGAGGTCTCTGTGCTCTGTATGACTGATCAGATGCATGTGAACTTTTTCAGGGGATCTGATAGACCATCTTTTAGAGAATAGCTGGACATGTCGGAGCGTGGGGGTAAGGTTGCATTCATTTTTAGGGCTCTTACAGAGAAATTTTTGTTCCCAAGTCAGCACTTGAGAGAGGTTTCCCATGTGGGAATGGAGGCTGAGCTGACTCGCCATCAGAATAAGCATATTTTGGTCTTGAAGAGAAAATGTGAGCAAACACCAGCCTCGCTGATATATTTAGCTTGCAGTGATTGTAAGGATGAGTTCAACTGGATCCACAATCCCTTGCTTAGCTCTCTCTTATTTCCCAAATGGGCCACACAAGTGGCCTCGTGCACACCCATAGCAGCTGGTAAAACAGCTCCACTTGCATAATGGAAGAAGTTGGCAGGAGAGGACTGTCAGGAAGGTTTTGTCAGGATTTCATGGCAGAGAGGTGACTTTGTCAAGACCGCAAAAGAGTTGGTCCAGACCCGGTCAGAAGTCAGGACCTGCTCTGCCTCGTTTCAGGTATTAGAAACTCTGGTTTATGTAGCATGTGTATCTTGAGTTTTTAATACATAAAAATCCTTGCATTCGTTTCTCCAGTCCCAATTGTTTTAAAACGGGAGGAACTTTTCAGCGTGCCCCAAATAAGAGAAGGGCGGAAAGCAGAGGGTTGACCGTGGGTCAGGGCAAACCACTCCATCCTGGGCTGGCAGAGGAGACTTGCAGATGTCAGTGGCCCTGTGAGCGGGGTGATGGCCGGGGCTCTGCGTGCTGTGCTGCCAGACCGCACCGGTGTGCGAGCCTGCGGAGGGAAGGGGAATGAAGCCGTGCCTGCGGCCAGCAGGCAGCTGCGAGGCCGGCAGCGGCGGCCAGCCCGCTGACAGCACGACTCTGGCACCGCAAAGAATCGAGCCCTTTGTATCTAACCATCCAGACCTAATATACTGACATGGTCGTCATCAGATACAGTTGACACATGTTTAAATGGTGTATCTCGCTGCTTTGAACAAGTGGGAAAGTGTTCTTGGACTGCTTTGCTCTCTGCATTTCTACGGAGTTTCCCACTGTCCATTTTCCATAGTTACTTACAGCAATTAACTGGAATCCAGGGCTGCAGCGGCTGCACGCATAGTCTCTCAAACCACACCTGTGGCTTTTTTGTGCCACATATAATTCATGACTGAGTGACGCTTCCTGCCTTGTCATCTTTAGTCCTGGATGAATGAATGGTGTAGCTAAATCAGCTTAGCGCCGAACTAAAGCGGTGTTTCATGTTTAGCTGTGGCTCTTGTACAAGTCGTGCAGGAACTTATTTGTGTTGGTACGGCTGGGTGTTCACTGGAGGCTCCAGCTCTTTTGATATCGGATCCACTCACAGCTTGCATGTCCTGCCTCAGCTTTATTTTCCCTTCCAGAGGCATAGATACTGCATGAATCACTGTGTCTTTGCAGAGGCTCCAATGGGCGAAGGTATTTGTGCTGAAACCTCACCAGGCTGTAATTAATCTGTAGACGAAAGGAAATGGTTTTGTGACAGCTAAATGAAGACCAAATAATGCAATGTGATGAAAGGTATGCGCAGCAGTCTGATTCAGGATCTGAAGTTATATGCATTTAGCTTTATGGTGAGCTGAAAAGTGTTTGAAAAAAATAATTGCCTCAAGTCCCACTTAGTAGCAGACAAAAGCAAAGGAAGACCTGCATGTAATTATGTATTAATATGCAGAAAACAGGGATTAAAAAAATGGCACCCTGTTATTCAGTGTATTTGAAAATATTTGGGAAACTTACACATAAACTGTGAGTGCTGTAAACGGAGAGGCACGTGCTTTCTGCATTTGATCTGTGAGATCAGGCTATCTTCCAGTGAACAGGCTGTCTTTTCTTTGGGCTTTAGCTATGCTGAGATAGAAAACATCTGATAACTTTTAAAAAAATAATGTAGACTTTTGTAAATTAAGCTGAGGGGTTTTTTGTTGGTTGGTTGGTTTGGGGTTTTTTTTCCCCCAGATTTGGATTGTTTTGCAGAAGAAAAGAAGTTGTTGATCATCTTGTTTGAAAGTTAAATGTTTCTCCAGTGAAAAGTTTGGGGTTTGTTTTTTTCGTTTATTTGTTTGTTTGTTGGGGTTTTTTTTTGCTTTCAAAGAAGGAAGTAGTATTTTGAATTCATGTTTGAATTCATGTTTCAGCTTGTTCATCATCAGTTACACCTTTGCTGCAGCTTCTCTCACATTACTTCAAGTGTAGCTGGGATTGGTTTTAGCAAAAAGACACAATGGTAAATGTGGCAGCTTCCCTGTAGTTCGGTGACTGTGACGTTTGGAATAGGCACTCTGAAATTGGTTGATGCTGAACATTTCAAGCGGCAGCAGCAGTGAATCCTTAGCTAACTTGATGATCTTCCAGAGCATTGAGATTTCTCAACTCCACTTGTGTAGAATCACAGAATCCTAGAAATTTCAGGTGAGGGAGACCTGAGGGGGTTCTAGTCAAGCATCCAGCCCCAATGGGGACCGTTGTCAACACCAGGTCAAGTTGAATGTGGCTTCTCTAGTGGAGTCTTGCAAACCTCCAAGATGTCTCAGCCTCTTGGGGGTGACCTGGTCCAGCATGACTTTCTTAGAGAAAACTTTTCTGAACACCCAGCCTGAACTTCCTGAGCTGTGTTTTTGGGGTTTTGGGTTTTTTTTGGTGTTTTTTCGTGTGTGTGGGTTTGGTTTTGGTTTTGTGTTTGTTTGTTTGTTTTGATGTTGTTTTGGGGTTTTTGCATTTGTTTTGGGGATTTTTTTGCCACTACCAGGAAGGATTTTGCTCCATCAGAATTATAACTGCAGACTGTCACATATTTTCACTTCTAATCTAAGACTTCGATAATGAAAATGTAGTTAGACAATCTGTATTTGAGCTAAAACCACATCATTATTACAGAATTTTAATGAAATTGTAATTTCACTATGGCTATATCATGCCTATACCTTAGTAGCATTGTAAGACTGTGACAGTATTGTTATTCTGACTACAATTGTCATTGTCATCATCATCACTATCTCTGTTCTTAATATGAACATACCATTTCAGGATGCTATCCCTGTTTTTGATAGCAACATTTGTTATGACTGGGCAGAGTTGGATACCGGTAGGAAAGTTAGTTGGATTCTGTTATGAGTTCAGCATCATCACCAAAATGATCTAGTACTGTAAATTTACATTATAATTATGATGTCAGTCAGGAACAATATAACTTGGTTTTCAGGTTGACTGAGAATGTGCTCTGGGATTTTGGAGGGAATATATTCTTCTCATTTGGAAGCTGAATAAATCCTAACAGAAATATTTCAAGAATATATATGTAGTTCAGTAATGTTATACTCAGCAAGTATTTTATAATTAGCTCAGGTTTTAAGGCCAGAACATCTCATTTTGTTTCCTGTTTTATTTACTTGTCATAAATGAACTCAAGACTCTGCATTTGCAGCAATGCTCCCTTTTGTCTGAGATGTGAATTATTCATTTGAGTAAGCAGGTTGCAGATAACTTGAATCTTGAGAAATGAACATTGGAGGAAAAGCGGTTTTCTATCCTTTGGTTAAGACATGAGATAGTATTTTTAAAAGAATATAGTGCATTGAATGCTGAACTTCGTAGGGACAATCTGGAATACCTTGTATGTGCAGATAGTGACCAGGTATCTAACTCCTCCTGGCTGTATAATATCTTTAAAATGTCTTATCATGGACATCCAAAATTCTCCATGTGTAAATGATGGCAATTCCTGAGTAATACTGGTGTTAGTTCTCTGTTAGAGAAGGTGTCCAAAGCCATACAGGACTGTGGCTGCCTCTCCAAGTTACCTGAAGGGAACTATTCCTCTTCAAACCAAATCTTTGTACCTCTAGTATACGAGCTTCAGAAGGGCTTTGTCTTCAAGGTCTTTCTGGTTCTTCCTTAAGGAAGGCATCACTTGGTCCTACTCAGGGTTTTAGGGATTCTCCAGGATGTCTTCAAGGAGGTGATGAAAGCAAAGGGCACAGTGACGTGGAGAACGATGCCATCTCTCATACTCGAGTGGATATGTGAACTCATCTACTGTGGCACGAAGCAATAGCTCTTACAACAGCAGCTGGTTTTGCTTCTGTTGGTGCTGGTGCATTCTGGCTGGACAGCAGCACGGCTCTGTGGATGTGCTTTCTTACCTTCGTGCATCTCTTCTCCCCTTCCCCCACAATTTCTACTGCACTTTCTCTTGTAGACGGCAATATAGGATCAGACTGCTTTTCATTTCCATCACTTTTCCCTGCTGTGACTGAATCTGTTGCAATTAAATTTTAATTGAGATGCACACTGCTTAAATAGACACAAGACAGCTACAGCTATCGCTAATTAATTTTCTTCCAAAATGACAACATTTAATAATTGTATTCCTTGTCACTTACATTATTTATACAAGTTTAACTCTGGAATTTTTTTTAAAGACACGTCAGCTGTGAAAGTGCTTTATGGTGTTAATCTCCTGTAAGGCAATTGTGATTAACTTCAGAAGTGGAAGTATGTTTATAGCGCATTTAGTAAAATAACATGTAGTTCTGCAAGTTGCAGTAAAGATTGAGGTATTTCTATAATAAGGTAATAGTATTTCTGGTTACAGTATTTAAATCTAGGGAAGTCCTAATGATAATAATTTGTGCTCCTGTATCATCTTTGATCTGAGGATCTCTAAGTACTTTCTGCCTTTGAACAGATAAGTTCAGACCTTCTGCAAAGATTCCTTCCCAGTTTCTCACTTCACCTGGCAGAGCACAAAGAGATCATCTACTGCCCCAGCTTGCAAAAGTCCTTACCCTCTACTACCTTGCTCTAATACCAAGTGAAGAAAATAACCCGTTTGTATTTTAGTCTGAAGAATCTGTCACTGGTTGCTGACAGACAGAGTGTTGGATGAGTGGGACCATTTGTCTGTTGCGGCGTGACAGTCCTGAGGCAGTGCTGTGACAGTTTGGGGATTCTGTCTGTGCTTTTGATGCATCATTGCTGCTTCATGGTATGACTTTGGTGTTTGTGGAGAAGTGCATCACCAACCTCCAAACTTCAAATGTTCACCAAACAGGTAGAAATTTCTTGGGACTGACTGTGCAAGGTGAGATCCATCAGCCCTAGGGTTTTACTGGCAGATTGGGAAACCTTGGGAATGACTGGAGTGTTGGAGAGCATTTTTTTTTCCTCAGTGAGGGTCCTGTCTAAGGTGAAAGTTTAAGCTGGAAGCTACAGCAGAGGGATTTTGTGGGTCAGAGAAATAAATGTGAGAGGGCAGGACAGGTAAGACTTTGATCTCTCTAAGGACCCAAGACGAATAAAAGTCAAAACTAGATGCGAGAAGTGAGTGCAAGTGCCTGGGTCTGCGTATTTTCTCTGCTAGCATAGAGTAACTCTTTAGAAACCTCCACACCTTTCTGGTTATCACTAGCAAAGTAAAGCTGCCATGGGAACAGAGCTCTGGGAAAGTGTGTGTTTGCATTTATTAAGGGGTTGGGGACTAGTACTAATACTGCAGAGCAGAAGGAGTTGGATGGTGCAACCCCTTTCCAGGGAGACACAACAGAGAAGTTTTCCAAGGGTGGCGTGAAAAGCAATTGTACTGTGTTCTGCTGTGATCAGAGGAGGTTAAGGTGATGTTGATGTAGAGGGCTGATCAACAGGACATTTGGAGTGTCTCAGTCAAAGGAAATTTGATTAAATGTGTTAAATGTGTACATAGTAGAACTCTCGTGTTGGACATATGGGACTATCATATACTATTTATCTCACATGAATTTCAGTGTCTTCTTGAAGGTAGTCATTTCAATTCCTTTTATAGTGAATGTATAGCAAAAAAAGTACCTCCAGAACCTTTAGATCTGTGTTAATATGAATTTGAATGACAAGCTGTCTGTCTGGTCATCTGTCTATTCTTATGTACTGTCACAGCAGCAAAATTGCATTACAAAAAATTTTTCATTGTCACTTTTCCCTCAACTTTGACAACAGCAGAAGAGACTGGGCAATAATTAGTGCTATTTTAGTGTCTGTGTCTGGTTTCCTGTGCAGTGTTGCACAGTGGCAGGGTTTGATATGCCAGGGAACTGTATCTTGGATTTTTCAGAAGCAACAGAAACTTTTTTGTGCCTTTATTTTATTGCGTCTCTCAGGAGGTTGTAGATTACTACTCTCTTCCTAAGCAGGTACTGCAGTTAATTATATACAGATTTTTGTGCTTATTGTGACCAAGAGTCACAATTCTTGGCAAAGACACAGGTCGTGGTAGCACAGCAGGGTGGGACAACAGAGCATGCTGCCCTCTTTCTCCACAGTGGGCCTGTCCTGGGAGCCAAGGTCTGCTCCCTTGCACCTGGAGAGACAGGAATCATTTATTCCTCTAACAAATAGATCTCTTGCTCTGTGTGTTTTCCCTGAAGTTATTTACACACAGTGTTGTTTGCTTTGAGGTCTCTCATGCTCTATAATTTGCATGTGGTGCTGGAGTTGCTGACGGTTTGTTGCTTTGATTGCCAATTCTCACGGTCCTGAAAAATGCCTTTAGCTGCCAGTGCAGTTGGGTAGCTCTGGGGGCTGGAATCCGAAAGCCTGCAGGTCTGGTGAAAGCTGGAAGAGTTTTCTGCATAACGCAGGATATGAGTGGTTGTGTCCAGGTCCCAACCAAAAG
>JAYRBT010000181.1:12008433-12064222 GCA_036023395.1 Myiotriccus ornatus | reverse complement strand
GCAGGTCTGGTGAAAGCTGGAAGAGTTTTCTGCATAACGCAGGATATGAGTGGTTGTGTCCAGGTCCCAACCAAAAGACAGGGCAGAAGCCATGTGGCTTTGGGTCTATGTTGTATCATTGCACTGACCAGCAAAAGGAAGGCCTAAACGTTAATGAAGGTTCACAGCTACCAGTCCTCTGCTCAAAAAATCTCCTCAGGGTGCAGTGATGAAAAGCCAACTCACCGCGAGTTTCAGGTCTGTTTCTCTGAAGGCATCTTCGGGAAATATTCACTAAATAAAGACCAGTATTTGGCTGAGAGAGTGCTGAGGGAAGACATCTACTGTTTTCTCAGTATGCCACTAATGATTTGGGGATGTCCAACAATTTTTGTTTTCAAAAGATACACTTTTCTGTTGTTTTTAATTAACATTTTATAAGTTAGCAATAAACCTATGAAACTCGGAGTTTGCAGTGGAGATACTGGCTCCAAAACAGAAAGTTTCACTAACAATGCATGAAAGACTGGGAAAAGCCCAAGAGGACAAAGTAGTACCAAATATTGGGTAGCTATGGATGTGATTTAGAGACAAGAAATTGTGTGATCATCTGTAACTGGTGACAAGTCCACCATCCTTGTGCCTTCAGTTCTATGAAAGTCTGGGCTCAAACAAATGACTGCAGAGATGGGAAGGAACATATGTTTAATTTCTTCAGTAGAGAAAAAGCTAATGGGCTTTTCAGTGCTAGGTTATGAAAGCAGTTAGAAAGAATAGTTGAAGAGGTGTTTCAGTATTTCTGTTGCATAATTTTGAATGTCAAGTTGCCCTGACTCTATGTGTTATGCAGAGGAAGGGTATATAGGAAGTATGATCTTTCTTTTATTGAGGGACAAATGAGTTACGATAAATGAGTTATGCAAGTAATTATTTCCTTACAGGAGGAGAACTACAGTTACCTGTAGAACTCTAGTACTTCTAAAACCAGAACAGATGTGTTTGCTGGTTCCTAATTTTTCAAGAGGATCTGATTTTCATCTTGCAGACCTGTAATAGAACAGAAGGCAGCCCAAGTCAGTAGTTTCGCTGGTGAAAACTGGTTATGAATGAGACAGGGAGTGGACAAATTTCTCTGGTCTGTATGACCAAACCCACTCAAAGAACACATATTTAGGCCCTGATGGAAGAAAGTGCATATGCATTTTCTGAAGTCTTCCTAAAGCCAATGAGATTGAAAGCATAGTGTGGTAGGCTTTGATAGGCTTTGAAAGAGGAGACAATGGTTGAGGCAAAACAAAAGAGCATGCCATCAAAGGATGTAAAGCGAAGTGACAGGACCGAAGTGACAAGCTAGGAAAATGCTCTTTGCTCCCACATTCTGAATGGCTGTGAAATCAGCTTTGTACTCATTAGAGCCAATGTAAAGGAACTTGCTGTAAATGAAAATGAATGGCTTAGAAGCTGGTGTTTTGAGTTCAGCTGTGTAGGTGAGTGGCAGGAAGCTCAAGGAAGTGCCAAACTTTGTGCAGAAGGAAGAAGCAGGAGTCAGAGGTGGCCTAGTGGCAAAATCTTACAGTGAGGTTGGAGGAACCTGAGGACCACCCCAGGTTTCAAACTTGAATAACAAAGAAGATGCTATGGTATCCACCTCTACAGCATTGCTACCTTCTAACCATGGCCAGACTGCTATGAGAGATATTTGAGACAGGTTGAATATCCTGTGTGATTGGAGGGAATTGGGTCTGAACTATGTCAATATGAGAGTAAAATGTAGGTATGATTTAGTGGAGGGAAATTCCAGAGGCAACTGGGTACAGAAGATTGGATACAACTTAGCTGTGAATGAGGATGAAGATGGAATGAGAGTTACAGACACAAGTGGGATTTTGTTTTTAGAGAGGCAGACCAAGGCAGACCAGAAAAAAGAGAGAAGGGGCAAGGAGAGTAAGAAAAGTGGCTGTGACATGGTTTAAAAGATGGTTGTGGAGGAGTGAGGTGATTAGAGGGAAAGAGGGGATTAAACTTTAGGATCAGAGAGGGAGTTGTAGATAGGAGGTAAAAGACTTTCTTGTTCTGACTGTTTTATCTAGGAAGAAATCAATGAGCTTGCATGCAGAAAAAGAAGATACAGAGATAGAATATAATTATTTATGCATAAGTAGGCAACAGAAATAATGTACAGTAACTGCAAGGTAAGTAATAACTGTAATTAGCAGAACTAAAAATGTATATATGTGTATGTGTGTATACACACATACTCCTATAAAAGAATTTTGTCCGGAAGAATTTATATTGATCCTTTATGTTTTGTCTTAAATTAGATCGTATCAAGGAACAAAAGCAAATAAGGAGAAAGTATTTACAGGTTCTTCTTAGGCTAGCCTTAATGATTTGAATCTTACGTATTGAAATAGTAAAAAGAATCTTTTTGGGGTGTATTGTCTGGTGGCCACATCAATCACTGCCTCAAAGTCTGGTATAGCCCCTGAAAAGCTGTGGGCACCCAACAGGAGCACATGAAGTTTCCAGTGCTCAGCCCCTGGCCTGGTTACCACCAACCACAGTTCTTCTGCATCACTTGTTTCGACTGTGCAGTTGCATATGCACAACGTGGTTCCTGAACTTTTCCTCTGAGCCATAGCAACCTGCTGACATTTGCTAAAGGTTCACTACTGCCTTGTCTTTTGTTCCAGTAAGTTTTGTGGACCCGAGATGTCCTGACATGTCAACCCAACTTGTTTTGTATGTGAAGCAGACACTGCAGGGCAGCAGAGGACCAGACCTCCAGTCTCCTGTAGGCTGTGGAGACACCAGTGCTGAGGTTGAGAAGGGAGGTTTTCCCCTTAGCTTTTATAACAAGAGAATGAAATAAATTACAATGTTGTTTCTTTCCTTTTTTGATGATGGCAGCTTCTTGCCAGACCAACAAACCAAGTTAATTCTTGTAGGCTACAAAGTGAAAATTGCATGACATTCTGTTGGTGAAGGGTTTATAATCTGTCTTAGTCATCAAAATACTTGTAACAGTGTAGACATAACTGCATAGTGAAGGAATGTACATTTGGTATCATTGCCACTGGCTGGACATAAACACCTGAGAGTTTATCAGTGCTCTGGGAGATTCTTATTACTTGAGTCTGACTAAGTCCTTATCACAAAAGAAAAAAATTGAGAAGTTGGAGTTTGCTTGTCAGTGGAGACAGGCATGGTAAAATTGAATCATTATACATGCAGCTGTTTTGATCTGTGAAGGTATGGCCAATCAGCCATTAATAACACACTGATTCATAGGTGCGCAGAGGATCAGGGTGCTGATCTGGACACCACCAGAGGTGTTTCTCCATAACACCATCAAGTACTTTCCTGTACTGAAACCCATCCACATCCTGTGATGAGTCTTGAACTATAGCAAATCTTCTGGAAAAATATCTGAACAAGAATGTTAGCTCTGTCATCCTAGAGAGGCTGGAACCAGTGTGAGACTAGTGCTCTTTTCTGTTGAAATTGGGAGCCTTGTTTCTAATCCGAATTTCTCCAGTTTAGCTTCTAGCTCTTAGTGATTGCAGTTGTTAGGTGGCTGTAATTGGTTTAGCCATAGATTCTTTTCATGTCCCTTACCTCTGTCAAAAAGCATGTGTTATCAAATTTTTTGCTGATTGTATGTGTATTAATATTGCTGATCAAGTCATCCTGCAAGTGCCTCTCCTACATTTTTTGAGCTCTCCTTCATTTTTCTCATGTATGGCACTGGAGCCTTTGCAGTTTTCATCTCTCTGCTTGGACTGTTCCATTAACAGTCAATTCAGGGTTAGGCAGAGAGGCATTATAACCTCCCAAATTCTGTGCAGGCAAACACACATTGCTTTAATTGTTTTAATACTGGCAACTTCCATAAAGCTTGTCAGCCACTGTTTGCCCACCATAAAACTTCAAGTCATCTCCAGTCACTGTTTCTCAAAACACAGTCTTCATTTTAATCAATTATTTTCCAGATGCGTGGCCTTGTATGTGGTTGCTTTAGAACCTATAATCTTCGTATAAAAGCCCATCTAAGGATGGAGAGCATGTCACTGGTACAAAGCAATCATCTTTATTTATCATGTCAACAGTCATTTGTCACTGACAGACTTCATGACTCTGTATTTGTTTCCAGTCACTGATACGCAAAATGATTGTAGCTCTCCAATCATATGAATGTTTCCACCAGATTCAGTAATCTTGATCAGGATTAATTTGTGTATTAAGTGAGCTATTCCACTTCTTGTTTATTACTCGGGTTCGTAGCATTAGAGTCTACACAATTAAGGAATCTCTTCTCTTTGCGTCCCTTGGTACCTTGATTAATTTTAGTCTTGACATCTTGATTTCTGGCTAAATGAGTGCTCATTTTCACCCTTGTCTTTTGTCATTAGCTTAATACCCTCCTGAATACTTTAGCCTGTCTCCTGAAAGACTTATTCCCTTCCACTGAAATGACAGTCAGCCACATCTCTTTTCTCTGTAGGAGATAGACCTGCACTGCTGAAAACTTAGGGGTTCTGCCATTCACCACTTACTTGTTAAATTTTGGAAAAATATTTAGCCTTGTAACTTGAGTTGCAGATCACAGAAATGAGTACTGTTCAAAGCATTGATTTCATTCTCCCACATATAAAATTCTTTGCGAGGATTCTTGGTCTTGAATTTTTCTTCACCAGCTTGTTTGTGTCCTTGAAGACTAGACGGTGTTGTGGCTCATGGTCCATATCGTTCTGACCTCTCCTATTACTGCAACTGTCAGATATTTCAGCAGTTTTGGGGTTTTCAGATGCTCTGTTAGTTGTGAGCATAAGACCGAACTTGATGACCTCCATAGGTCCCTTCCAACCCTAAATACTCTATGTTCCTCTCAGAAACTCTTCTCTCATTCTCATCTGGATGAATTTTTATCCATTCTCATGTTTATGAACTGCCAACCATTTTATGTGGTCTGCATCCTGCCTTCAGCTGGCAACTGTAGTCTTACAAAGACAATATGTGGAGTGGAATAAAGTGTGGAATAGCAGCTTGTGTGGTGTATGTGTTCTGCAGAGGAAAACGTGCCAACTGAAGTGTTGCTTTTTTGTTTTTAATTACATTCTTGTTTCCTTCCCAGGCTTTTCTCTTCTGCATACTTACACGTGTACCTCCAGAGGGAGGATTCAATAGGCTGATGAACAGAACTGGAATGTTTAAAAATAAACCAAAATTTTGTAATGAAACGTGTTCTGAAAGAACCTAGTTGCCATAGGGATTTTTGCAAGGATGCAGTCCTGCATCTTTCAGTGGTCAAAATAAGGGTTTTCATTTCTTGAGCCAAATGAGGGGTTTCTTATCCAAGCTTTGGAGGCTGTTCAATGTCATCTGGAGGGACTAGTCACTACAAGACAATATTACTCATCCCACCCCTACATAAAGCAAACCCATTAAACTTCAGTGCATGTGGTTTGTATTTGGGGTTTCATTCATGAGAGTTGAAAGTGCCCAAAGTACTGCAGCACGGAAGTGAAACCCTGAGAGGATTCTCCTTCAGTCACCACCAGCCAATAAAACATTCACTTCTCAAAACCTCCCTTGAATCTGATTTCAAGGCAGCTCTTTTCCTACTAGCCAGATCTCACACATTAACCCTTATCTGTTGCGTGGAATCTGCATGAACATCTCTATTCAGAATCAGAGTTCCCACCCCTCTCATAGTATGTGCAATTTACTTACTTAGAATTTTTTACTCATAAACCTGATGAAAAGTCAATAGATTATTACTTCTTTGCAATTAGAGTATAATTTTGTTGTAAACAGTTTAATGGTCCTCTGCCCTAGTCTTAATACAGTCTTTTACCCACCCTGTTTAGCTGTAACCCACCCTGGTATAGCTGCCAAGCACCACAGATGTTTTATCCGACGTGTTAGTTATTAGCAGTTTCTGCTCTTGTTGGAGCATGAAGACTTGATGAAGGGGTTTTTTTTGGTTTCTTCAATTTCTTTCTTTCTTTTTTTTCTTTTCCTATTCTTGTGGGCAAAGGTTTCCTAAAATGAAAACAATGCTTCTTCATTAGATACATGTGTGCACACATAGGTAGTATTTGTCTTTTTGGTTTTGTTTTTGGAAAAAACCCAGAAAATTCCATAACAGGAAATTGAAAACTTATTTGGCCTTACATCAAAAAACCAAACTTAGACAACGGTTCGCCACAATTCTCTCACTCTTGCAATAAAACCAAACAAATAAACAAAACCCAGGTGAAGATTCAGGGACCAGTTATAATGGTGACACATCACTTTTGAGCAATTTTTGTTTACCTGGTGGCATCCTCCCATATTTTTGCAGCATGTTAATGCAGACTCTGAATGCAGGAGTGTCTTGATTATCTTCTTTGACGGTTTTTCGCGTGTTGGAATTCGCTTAGTAGAAATTTTCTCATGATAAGACATGTAAGATTGGCTTTGTAAAAGTTCAAGCATGACTTTGTTTTCCTGTTCTACCACAAAAGGCTCTTCCCTCCAGCCCCCACTCCTCCATCTCCAAAGTAAGAAACAGAGATAACTTCTGAGGGAAAGGAGGGAAAGTCAGGTACCCCAGCCTGCATGTCTCAGCATGGACCAATGCCGATTGTGTGTCTGGATTTGAGCTTTTATGTCTGTTTGTATGTTTTGATGATGTATTGTAGTTGTTTATAACCCAGCACCTGAAAGATAATTTCTGCTCAAGGCTTTAAGGTTGGCAACTTGAAAATATACTCCAAGTGGGGAAACTATTCAAATTTGTCTGGTATTTTATAAATTTGTCTCATTTGTAATGAAGCAGCTGTATTAAAGTGACGTTAGTGTTTGTGCAAAGTAAGAAGAGCAGGCTAAACCTAAAGAATGGGTGAAATGTGAATTTCTTTATTCAATGCCTTCTCTTTTCCAATAAATGCAGCCCAGAAAGTAAATGGCTTTAGAAAGGCAAAACACATGTACGTTACAATAGAGTGGCCTCAGTGTTGTCATCTGGTGCCACAGAATGTCCTGGGATAGCCTGACCTGTGGTTGACATTCCTGAAGGACCCATGTCTCCCACAGATCCTTTGCCACATCTGTCAGCCCTGACAAGGACCAGGGTTCTGGGTGCCCCAATACAGACACCAGCATTAGTCCCTTGCTGTCCAGGACCCATCAGTGACTGGCCCCTGCTAGGTCTCCAAGAAACATCCAGCTGCTGAATTCTAGTTGTGGAGCAAGTAGCTGAATACTTAAAGACCTTCCATATGACGATAATTTCTATTGCCACCACTAATTCCCCTGTCCTTATTTGAAAGAAGGCTGAAGGAAGTGGAAGGCTGCTGTGATCAGTGTTGGTGTAAGGGGGCACAGCACTTGTGACCCTGAGGTGTATCTGGCGTTGTTTCGTTGCACGTTTCCTTTTGCCTGGCACCATGTGAAGCAGTAGATTCTTTGTGTGCCCAGGCAAAAAGTCTAGGTACTCCATCTACAAAGAGTGATAGACCATGCTGCAGGGCTGCATTCTTGGAAGCTGTCTTCAGGGCATATTTCTTCCACCAGAGACCCTTACATCTCAAATTTCTTTTCCCCTATGAATTCCCTTAATGTTTTTTTTTTCTCTTCCCCTCTATACCCTGTTGTGTCCCTGCCATGTTAGATGTTATGTTACGCCTTCCCCTGCCCCAGTAGAGCATGGATTTCCACCTCCCACGGTACCAGCTCTGTCTGCAGTCTGTTTCTTCCTCTTTCCTGTGCTTCCCTTCTCTCTTTCCACATGATTTGCCATTGCCTACCTTTGTGCCTGTATTTCCATTCACTCTTCAGTGTCTGTAAGGTCATCCCTCTATCCCCTTATTTCTTGTGTTCCAGGCTCTTCTCCACCTTGAGGAACTCCCTGCTCTTTCCGCATCCATCCAGTCATCCTTGCAAACATCCCTCCCTCATGCCTCCTTCCCACGCTGCATTTTTCCTATCTTTACCTCCCCAGACAGAGTTATGCCTGGAATATCCCTGGAACCTCTGGAGCTGCTTGGAGGTGATGTTATTACAGAACAGAGAAACACTGCCAAGCACCAGGCAGTCCTGTGTGCCCTTTGACCCCTCACAGTAATACAGAGTGGCTTCTTCCTTATGCTTTTGGTTTGCTGTTGCCATATGGAAATGGCAGATGGTGTTGATCAGGAAGTTAATCTAGAAGCGTATCCGTTTCATGCCGTACGCAAAAGATTTGTTCATTAAACTTAGAAGTCTAATTTAAAGCCAATTAACAGAGTGATTTGAAGAGACTTGTTGTTTTTGAAGTTCAAAAGAGATTCTAAGTCTCTGATTTCAGCCTTTGTGCATTCCAGAACCTGTATAACTATTGCAGTGTTGCCAACTCTACTGGGATTTTTTGTCTCTCTCTCTTTTTTTTTCTTCTTTCTTTTTTTCTTTTCATTTTTTTGAGTGATGCAACTTTTGCCATGGGCTGGAACTGTTTGTGGAAGCCTTGTTAACACCCAGCTTTCTTAGCAATTTTATCCTTATGTTTGGGGTTGGGTGGGCAGAACTTGTGTGTGTTTCTGTCCTCTCTGCTGAAAGTCAGCACAGCTCCCTCCTCCCTCCCTTTGGCAGCCTGGTATCGCTCTTCTCTAAGCAGGAGTTGGGGAAGGGGGTAGAAAAGTGTAATAAGCCCTGAGCAGCTCTGTGCCCTCCTAACACTGCTTCTGTCAGCACAGGTTTGTCTCTGCTTCCTTTCCTCCCTCCCCATGATGTCTCCCAGAAGCTGGTAGGGACCTGCCACAGACGATTTCTCAAGGGGAAGGGGCAGGAGCAGCCCTGAGACAGTGACTGCTCTATTCATGCATGCCCCAGTGTACAGCTCTAATTTCCATGTGTAATCAACCCTGTAGGATTGGACCAAGTGGACCATTCCTAAGAACTGTCAAGGTGGGAAACCTTGTGTTGAGAGGATCCCGAAAGTGATTAGTTCTGAATTAGTTTTTATGCCTCTTTTACCTGAGATTGATATTCTGTAAACACTTGTAGGTCCTTCAGCAACAGATAGCATGTTTGGATAGTCCTAACATTTAGTAGTGGCATGTGGACAGAGAAAACTTTCTTTAGTCATTTGAAGCTGTTGCTGATATAAAAGAAAATAGAGGGGTCAAGTTTTGCTGTGGTATAGAGCCTATGACTTCACCAGGTTAACTGCTGCTACTTCCCTGTAATTGAGAACATAATTTGGCTCAAACCCTAGGAGACTGAAAAGGATCACAGCAGCCACTGTATTAATCCAATGTTCAGAACAGTTGGTTCACACTGAATTTCATAAGAAGATCACGTATTCAGAAGGCTTTAACTGTATGAAACAATCCACTGCAAAAGAAGAGATGATGGCAGTATCTCTTAGTTTTTCTTAACTAAAGCAGCATGCCAGGAATACTTATCAAGCCTGGGATTGTACCTGCATGGGGGGTGATGTGGCAGGAACTGATCAGCTATCTCCCTGTGGTTGTGTGAGAACAAACCTGGTGAGAGCTGTGCAAAGGCTGCCCTTGGTTATCCCAGCTCCCACTGGTCTTGCCAGGAGCCAGCAACATTGGAGCTGTATCCTGTCAAGGTAGCTTCTGGAAGCATACTTTGGACTCCTTTTTGCCCCTTCCATGGAGCTGCCAGGCTTGAAGGTGACATTCAGGATTTGACCTGTGTCACAATGCTACTGGTAGCCCCTGCCCTCTGCCAGAGGCTCACTCCCATGGTACTACTTAGCTTTGAGCAGAGATGGCCAAAATTGGTCATTCATTTTTCACAGAAAAAAAAAAAAAAAATGTTTCCTACCCTGTCTAGGGGAAGAGAAGGAGGTTTCCTGATGAAAGAACAATCCCAAAGAAGGAAATAATGCCTTTTCAAAAAAGGGGTGTGGGGGGCTATGGGCTGATGGGTGTCTGTTTATTCCTATGCTTGCTAGCAGTCCTGCTCAGGCCGAAGCCTTCTGAAAGACACAAGCATTTTGGGAGCACTTTTGACCATTCCTCAAGCACTTTGCGGGAGGGATTGTTTTATTAGGAAAGTTTACAGCTTTTTGTTTTCCCTCAAAGGCAAATGTGACTTTGTTGTTTTTAATTCTGTTGGGATTTCTCCCTTTTAATATACAACACAGCTGTTAAAATAGCTGGGGTTGTCTAGGGCAAATCATATAGCACTTTCCTTGTTCAGATCTCAGATGGCTGCCTTTTTAGTGTCGCTGCAGAATTATATTACAGGGCATATGAATAGTGCTGGTATTAGTGTCAAAATCAATTACCCAACCCTCCTCCTGCAGAGAAAGCTACAAACCTTAGGAACAATCTGAGTAATCCATTCTGGTTTCTAATTCTGAGTAATGATGGAGGGCAGAGAGTTGTGCTTGAATAAGTGCATAGGGTCTTTCTCTGTATAGTCACTCCTAAATGCATGCTCTTTACAGGAAAAAGCAGGCTCCCTGTGAAACCCTTTTTCATGCCAAATGGCTCGCTGCTAAGATTAATCTGTCATTGAATTTATAAATTCTGTGTGGCACAGAGCAGCAGAAAAAGTTTAGCATCGAACAGAAAGCAAAGTATGTATTGCTTAAAAAATGGATGTTGTGCTCCTGGATAGTGTGGATTGACTGCCTCCACCAATATATCTTCTTATACTGGTAATAAAAACACTTCCATAGCCTTGTGCCTCCAAGGATCTCAAAGCATTTTGCAAATAGGGCAAAGTACTATTTCCTATTTTACGGCTGTGGAAAGTAGCTGCAAGAGAGGAGTTAAGCTTTTTGCCCAGGGTCACAGGGAAGACTGTATCAGATCCATGATGGGAACCTAAATCTCCAGAGTTCCAGCAGTGTGTCCTGATCACACACTGCACCAAAGCACCACTTGGAAGTCTGCTGGTCACCAGCTCTCAGCCATTGTCTGTAAAACTGCAGAAGGTGGGGTATGAAATCAGCATTGGTGCTCCTTTTCTCACTCGTCTCTGTCCCAGTCTGTGGGTGAAGGTGCTGAACAGAGCAAGATCTGGTGGGAAGGATGCTTGTGTCTTCCTAGGCTGGGATGATCAGCTCTGGTTGTGGGGAGCTGTGGAGGGAGAATGACTTTTGGCTGCTGCTGAGCTGGAGAAGAGTTTGGAACCTCAGTCAGCTCGTTCTGCCCCAGGCACCTTTACAAAGCAAAAATAATTATAGACTTATTACGCTAAATCCTGTGAGATTAGAGAAGTTGCATTATTTATTTTTTTTCTAATCCAGTATTTGAGGATTTACCTGTTTAATACAACCACTTATTATAAACACTGGAATATTTTTTTTAATTCATAATTAATACACCTGTAAAGACCAGGTTTTCAAAGACGGGTCTGATCTCCTGTGGCATTCCAGTTGGATAAATGACACATCTGAAAAACCGGGTCCCTACGGAGGTGTCTGTGGCAGGGATTTAGAGATTTTGCTTTAGGCACCTCTCTGGAAAAAAAAAGCATGGCTCTAACCTGCATGTTTCACAGAGCAATTTCTGTTACTAGTTCCTTCCTTCCCCTTGCTGGCTGCTGAGCTCTGCAGTGCCCCGAGGAAGATCTCTCACCCCTGGGGCTGCCCCCAGGGTCAGGGGAACCAGTGAAGGGGGGATGGGGGTGCGAGGGACAGCGTCTGGTTTCAAACAAAAGTGCAAAGCCTTGAAAGGAGGGACTAAGAAGAAACAGGTGGGGGGCTAGTAATAGAGCCTCTGAAGTTTATTTGCTTAACGAACAGAAGCCCAGGCTGTCAGACCTAGGTCAAATACTCCTCCAGTTCGAGTGTATTTATTTCATACGTGGTCTGTAACCCAACCTGATTCCTGGATTAAACCTCTGTAAAGTCCTGGCCCCCAGGAGCCCATCCCATGTTTGCCATCCAGCCCCAGCACATGCCGGGGCAGGACCTTGAGGGGGCACCTTGGTATTCACTGGAGCCTTGTGTTGTCAGTAAAGCCTGTAATTGTGGGTCCTGTCATTTCCAGTGGAAGCTTTGCAGTTTACAGCTGCAAACTGTGACCGCAGATCCATCACTTAGTTGTGCCATTAATGCGAGCCGTGCCTGGAGGCTCCTGGTATGAGCTGCTCGGGTTGCAGCACACAGCCTTGGTGGGACACCATTCTGCCAGAGCTGCCACATCCACCACGCACCACGTCCCTCTGGGGTGCCAGCCAGGGTGGGAGTTCCTGAAATCTTTGTGCTTTAAAGTTTTTAGGAGAGTTTTAAAAGTTTTAACTTCTTAATCCAAGATGTTCAGGAGTCAGTTAGTCCTCTAGAGCGAAGGGAGAGAAGTTTGAGCTGACACAGTGGCAATAAAACTACCTGCACGCACAAAAAAATTTTCTGGTTTCCCAGACATTTTTTGCCTGATCCCATAAATTCTGGTGAGGTAAACAGCCAGAGTGCTCCAGAGTATCTCAGGAGCTGAAAAATTTGCATTTGAAAATTTTACATGTGAAAAATTGCAGATCTGCATTAAAATTAGAAAGGAAAGGAGGAATTAGCGGTGGGTTTTCCCAAGACCAGCCTGAGGCCAGTGCCAGGTAACTGTGAGGGTTCTGTGAAAGCAGGAGTCAGGCGGAGACATGTGAAATAAAACTAGTTAAAATGGGGCAAACAAAAGTATTTGCATTCAGAAACAAAGTATGCCTCTTGGGGATACTCATACGTTTGCTTTTGGGAGAGCAGCTAAGTCTGAATCATGCAGAACAAACGGTCAAGCTAACAAACCTCAGGAGCTGCTCTGTTTCATCGACCTAAGTTTAGAAAACCAGGTTATTTGTGCTTTGGTATCTTGTTTTACGGATCTTTCACAGAACTTATTTCACAATTTTTAATGGGGGTAAAGCTGTAGCTGATTTTCAGGTGCAACTGGTCAGAGTAGAACTTTTTTGGGAGAGAGAGGAATCGTGGCTATTATTCCTCACCAATGACACCTGGATGGGTTCTGGCAGACTTGCTGTGGCTTATCTGTAGCCATAGTGGAAAAGTTCTGGTCAGGGTACTGATTCCAAAACAGCACACAGTGAATGAGCCAGCTGTGGGAAAGCAAAAAACCACCTTAAATGTATGTTTATCTGTATTATACTGGGAATTTTTAGCTGACTGAGTTTTTTCTTACAAAGGGCTAGGTCATGTATAGGATGGACAAATGGGGTTTAGATGTGATACATTTTTGCATCTCATCTATCCTGTAATTCTGGAAAGCCCTTTGGACCCATAAGCTTTATTGTGTAGCTCAAGTTTATGTGGGGAAAACTTGCTTTTTGATCCTAATCCTTTTAGGTCTGTGAGAACACATGTCCCTTCACATGGTTGTGCCCTTTGTGCCCGTGACTACTGTAGTGGCTGTGCCACTAGAGTTAGAAACCTGGGAATTCTTTGCTGCTCAGCATTTACTTTTGAGCTCTGCTGAACCATCGGCCACTTCCTTGTGGAGCTGATTTTGCCTGTTTTGTGCGTGGTGACCAGAATCCTGTTTTGTTTTATGTCCTGTAGGGTTCCTGAGCTGGAAGATGCCCATCTAAGATGGAAACCTCTGCTTCAATGGCTGCTGGGAAAAAAGAAGGGAAAGGTGCCGTTCTGGAGGGGAATGGCTATACAGAGACGGGGAAGAAACCCACGCCTTTAGCAGCTGCAGGAGCAGCAGTGGCACAAGGAGGTACTTTATGTTTTCCACAATTTGAAAGCAGCAGGGGTGTTTTTCATTAGACTGTAAGAATTTAATAAGTATAGTGGCATCTGTCTTCCTGTGAACACGCTGAGTTTATTGGGGTTCTTGGCCGTCGGGGGTCAGAGGAACGGGAAGCTGTGTCACCATGCGGCATCCAAACGTCACTGCACCGAGACCAGTCACGGTCAGTGCCAGAGACCTGGGCCAGGGTGAGGGACAGGATGGGTGGTGAGAGGTGGCTGTTGGGGAGTTGGGGCACCCCATCCATGCTTGCCACCATCTGACTGCTGCTGCATGGTGGTGGCAGCACAGTGCCCTCCGCTCCTCCACGGTGGAGGTGAAGAATGGATGGTGAGGCTGGCTGGTGAAGGAGAGCACCCTGTTACCGTGGTCAGGATGGGGTGTCGTGTGCCAGCTGTGATCCTGCTAATGAGCTAAACAGACTGCACAGTCTTTAGCAATTGCTGATGGGATTTCATGATTAGGGAGGAATTTGGCACACGTGTGCTGGTGGATCTCCAAATTGGTGCCATCACAGTGGCACAGCTGTGGGCAAGGCTATGCCTGCTCTCAAGGCACTGCAACTGCTCTTGCTGAGGACTGGGTGTCCTCTCTGGACAGGGTGCAAGGAGACAAACTTAGAAGGGGTTGCACCAGTTTGGATGTGACAAGAGACATCCCAGCTGTGTAAACTTTGCAGGCAGCTTTTTTTTAAACTCTCTAAAATATATGTTATTGCTGGCCAGTCTACCTCAAAATGAACCTTTCCCCTCCCCTTCCTTCACTGCAGGGTGGTTTTTCATCACCCCAGGAGAACAGAACAACTCTTTAGAGGGCACTTCTGTTTCTTACCCAGCTCGGCTGGAGAGTTTGAGTTTACTGTTGGCTGAGTTTTGAAGATACTTTCCAACCCAAATTGCTTAAATCTGCTTTATCTCTCCTCCTTTTTCATAACATTTGTGACTCAGTCTTCATTTCCCCATTGACCTGTGAAGATTCAGATGCACAGAATAAGGTAACAGTGGCTAGATTATAATCTATCAGATTAGTTCATGTGTTTGATGAGCTTTATTAGGTTTTGTTAGCAAAAAGAAAGTTTTTCTTAAAAAGAATCAGAAAATGTTTTACAGAGTTGTTTGAAGGGAGAGACAGTTTCGTGTCGCTGGATGGGTCTGAGGCACCTTCATCATGAGCACTACACAAAGTGGCAGAAAGGAAAGCTTGCCAGGAAGCAGAAATAGGGAAAAGGCAGAGACAGCAGCATGCAGAAGTTTGCCATCCCCCAGCAGATCGCTGTTGAAGAAGCAAAGGCTGTAGGAACTATTGAGGCAGCACATTTGAGGTGTCATCTTAGTGACTGGCAGATCCGAAGGGTTGATTTGCACCAACAGAGTCCAAGCATGTGCTAATGCTCACAACCCATAGATGTGCTGTTTATTCATAAATGCCTTCTCCCCACTTACCATTTTCCCTGGGAGTGCCTTCTCCAAGGAAGCAGTCACCACATTTCCAGAGATCAGATGATAGTGGAAATGAGGATGCCCCAAGGTAGAGTGTCCATCAGCTCATTTGGCATCCCAGAAGACCTAATTGGTTTTTAAATGTCCAGTATAAAATGTCCTGTTAGCAGTGTTCTCTCACCTTTGGAAAAAAAAATTATTTACGGGCTCAGTATTTCTGCTTTTATTGTGAGGAAGTGGAAAGGTAAGTTGAGGACTGTTTGAAGATGTCAGGAGAATTGTGATGAAAGCATTGTGTAATGAGATGTAAAGAGTGAAATCTGTGTCATGCTGTGAAGAGAAGTGCTCATAAATGACCCAAAATGGCCAGCAGCGAAGCAGTGTGTGATTGGACACTGGCCCCAGGACTCTGCAGGTGATGCATAATGCTCCTGTGGTTCAGAGGGCTTTTCCTTTGAACTCTGATTTGAGACATAATACAGGCTCCTGGAAGGAAGCAGCGTGTTTGTGCATGTGCTTGTAAGTAGAAGAATTAATACAAAGTTTTCTTCTAACACGAGTTAACTGCAAGGTATGATTTAGCAGGTGATAACAAAAAGACTGGTTAGAGATGAGACTGTACTTATGTGGTATTCATGCTAATATAACATTTGATTCCCTAAACTAGAGCAATTATTTATAACAGGGCAGAAATACACATTTTTATGCTCATATTTTTACAGAAGAAAGCAAACAAGGTTTGGAGATGAATTAGGAAGTTAAGCTTGAGGAGAGGATCAGTTTTAAAGGGTGGGCCTCTGAGCTCCCCACCCTGCTTTGGGGCCATACAGACAAGTCTTTATTCTCATCCAAGACAAACTCTTGATTTCATTTATTGCAGAGGTTTTACTCTTTGTACTAGCATATGAGAAAGTGGCAGTGAGGCTCAGCTAGCGCTGCAGATCACCAAGCTGCTCTCAAGAGCCAAACAAATGTAATTCACAACACATTTCTTCTCCTTTATTCTACTGAGTCACACAGATGGAGTGCCAACACATCATGTTTTGCATGTTTCTCAGATCGTAAGGCTTTCTTTTTCACTTGTAGAAATGAATAGATTCATAAGGTTTTATTTATAATTAAGATAATTGAAGCAACAAACTGAATATTAGCTAAATAATTGAAGAATACTATTTAGTAATATTATTATTTAGGCTACATTATCATAAGGTAATATGTTCCATCTCCATTTCTAGTTCCCGTGCTTTGGATATTTGTCCTAAATGTTTCCAGCCTCTAACAAATGGTTAGTAGGAACGGCTGTAGAGAAAGAGATCGATATTGTTGATGCTGGCAGCAGAGAAGAGCCCTTTTGTACAAACAATCTGCATCCCATATTTTTACTCTTCTGAAGCTGCTGTTTTAGGGATCTTCTGTGACAGTTTTTTTATAGTAACTCATTGATCAGATGTTCAGAAATTGGCCTCACAGAAATGACATCAGGGAAGTGTCTCCTAATTTTCTGTTTTTCCATAAATCATGTTGGCCAGGGAGTCAAAGCTCCTCTCTTCTGTTTCAGCAGGGGCACATATGTATGTGTGACTGAGATGGAAACTATTTATAAATGACAGGATGTAGGAACTATAGACAAGTCAAATGTGCAGAAGAGGCTCTCAGTTTTGATGTGTCCACTTCTGGAAGGGCAACTCATAACACTTTTGAGTTTAGAGAACCCTTTTGCTGAATGCAAAAGTGCATATTGCTGCATAGGGGAGGAGGCTTTGGAGCAGAGCACCACATGAGTGAGACTGGGTTGTGTCCTCCAGGCTGGCACTGCAACATCCTCCATACCTGCACGCACAAGGAAACCCCAGACACGTGGCTGGAAGGGAAATTTAGATGAGCCACTCTTTCAAAGGCAGAGATATTTAGGAAGATGTGTTTCTCATCTTGTAATAAAAATTAAATACAAATTCTCCTAAATGCTAACTGCCTGACTTTAACAAGGCCCAGAATGCACCTTTCCCTCTCCACCCCACCCTCTGTATGACACAAACACCAAGTTCCCAAATTGATGGTGTTTATGTTTGAAACATTTTTCTCATGTCTGGCTCTGTCAAGACTAATTTTAGCATTTCTAAAGCTGGGTAAAAATACAGCCTCATTACTTTGATGTCAGAGCATAGTTTACTATTAGTATATTCTGGGGTTTATCATTTTAGTCATGTTTAACACAGCTACAGCAGGCATGCACTATTAAATCTGGCTTATTTTACATTCCTGTCCGAAATTATTTATTTGGAACAATTTCCTCTCTATCAAAAGACACGGCTAATGCTGAGTTTTAATGTGTTATTTACACACAAAATAACCTATTTACAACTCAGTATCTGCCGCAGGGAGAATGAATGGGGCAGTGCTCCCTTCATCCTGTTGTATCTGAGTTTAACAATCTGGATTGCTAATAGAACCATTTATCACAGGGTGGTAATTTATTTTATGTTGGCTGCACAGGTCTCCCTGCCTCTGATCTATGGAAATACTTTGTATATAATGAAGTTCAACAAGTCATTTGGTGTAAACATGGGGAAGCCAAGCTTCAGAACTAGTAAGGTTGGTTGTGGGTTTTTTTTTTTCAGGAGGTAACGACTCTCCTCTTATATTAGGGCTTCAGTTGATGAAATACAGCTCTTTGCCCTGTGTGTACTGTAAAGGCAGAGTATGGGGCTTTTTTGCAGTGGATCAGAGACTGTGATGGAGTTTGGTCACTTGATTTATGGGCTGGCAGGAATGCTCAGTTCTGCAGAAGCAGCACACTCAGCCCTTTCATAGGCAGAGGAGAAGGGCAGGGAGCACCTCCCATCACTCTCCAGAGGTCTTCCGTAAGCAAGCCCCAAGTGGCATTGGCAGGGAGTCCTTGTGCAGTTCAGCTTGTCTCAGTGCTAGATTATGGGAAGACCATGTAAATGAGGAGGAGGAAATGCCAGCATCTCAGCAGACCTCAGTGCACGGAAAAAATTTATAGTTTGTGTGGCCTGAGACTCAGATGAATTAGAATGAGAACAGCCCCTATGAAGTCATCTTCTCTGTCCACCCTGGAGGGGCAGGGATCTTCTCCAAGGAATGTTTTACATTCAGTTCACATTTTCCAGGAAAAGGAACATAACCTGTACAAGCACATTCTTAGCTTCCCTACCTGGCATTGCTTTGCAGTATACAACTTAAAACGCTGAGAGATGTGTTGAACAGAAAAGCTGGGATTGGTTCCAGGAGGGAAGAGGGCAAGTGGTTAAAATTGAATAATTTAATTGAATAAATTCTGTAATTTAGACTGCAAAATTCTCTTGACAGCCACTGTCTCTTCTCGTGTGTCTACTGCATATAGTTCAGTGGCCTGCACCTTCGGTAGGGCTTCGGTGCAACGCTGCCACAAGAGCAACAACAGTCAAGAATTGTATTTCTTCTCTGACTGTTTCTGTCCTAAAACTAATTCTCTTGGGTCTTAAAGAATATTTCTTTGCTACCATAGGCCTTCAGAATGGACAGATTGCCTACAGGTCTCTCTTATATACTCACTCTTGTCCCTTTGGGCAGCTGGAAGTCTCAGATGCTCAGACTGGTGCAATGCTTAGGCTGTTCCTCAGTCATAGGATATCATGGACTGACTAGTTGCCAGCTTTGAATCATGCTGGTCACCTGACACCTGCATTTTGGGATCATTTAGAAGGATCCATGTAGGTTAAAGTCATGCTACACCAGTTTTATGATCAATCAGCAGTATTTGGTGTGTGGACATGGCCGAGAGCACTCTGGGAGCAGCAGGTTTATTTCTTCAGCTACACATGGTGGAATTTTAATAATTAAGATTAGCACAAACTGCCACAAAAGCAGCTTTTCTTCTGCCTGCCCTTTCTCCTCTATCCATGGTTTGCATTGCTAAGTCTCTCTAGTCCCTTCTTGAAGAGTCAGCAATACATCTTTGCCAGGTAACCCCTTGCTTTGCTTAAACAAGTGGAAGTTTGACTTGGAGTCTGACTTCTTGGTCATTTGGGGGTTTTTTCCTCATGGAGAGACCCCTTTCCTCAGCCTGTATAGTGGGTTTCTCTGTGATAGCCAACCCTGGGGACAAAGGTGTCACTTCAGAGTAGATAAACATTAATGTTTACAGACTTTCTGGATGGCATTGTATAGCCCTTACAGATGAAGCTAGAGTCCATACCCACAAAGGATTAGATAATGTAGCAGCTTTATGTTGGACTCGTTGATCTTAAGCATCTTTTCAAACCTAAATGATTCTGTGATTCATAATGTCAGCCAGTATTCCCTGATTGTGTACAGCTCCCCCAAACTGTCATACCAAGAGTTCCTATAATTTCAGCCCATTACGGATACGGGGGTACTTTGAAGACAGAGTAATTTAATCTCATCCCTAACCACACTGCAGGCTTGCATGCCAAGTTGGAAAGCTTTTATGATTTTAAAATAGAAAAAATTATTCTTCACAGGCTGGTTCTGGCACCGGTGATCCCAACCATTAAGTACTACAGGAAAGACCTTCGTATTTTATGATTGTATTATTGTTACTAATAATAGCTGTAATAATAATAACTTCCACTTTTCTGTTTTGTAAGCTCCAAAAGTTTATTCTGGTGAGTACTGGTATGTCTTCTTTTCCATGGACCGAGCTTAGGCTTCATTAAAGTGCCTCTCTGAGGGTACCTAAAGATAACCTTTTTAACTGATGCTAAACTTACATATTGTGGATTGGTCATTTATAGGCAAATAAGAAAATCCAGTAACAATAATGGATTATCTCCTGGACTCTCTCCTCTGCTAGTATGTCTCCATAGTTTGAATTTTTAGTACCTTTGGCAGCTTTTTGCCTGAACATCTGTGAATTTGCACAGGTTTTGTAAATTAATTCTCCCAGCACCATCCATTACCATGGCATTTGAGTCTGCCATAATCATGGAGGACTAGGAATGCGACTTGTTTTGTTTGAAGTTGGCTGCCTAAATGTCAGGTGTTGAGTTTGGGATCCATTTGCATTAGGGTGGACTAAATCACATTGTGGAGATGCCCACTTTATTCCCCTGAGGGCTTCATGCCTGATTTATTGTTAGGTGGAAAAATCCCAGCCTTCCCAACCTTGCCAAAATTGCAGAGTGGGGTTAAAGCAAGAACCAAGGTGGGACTGGATTAAAGCTTTAAAGCCTTTCATTCATGTTCATCAGTCCATAGACTGATGAGCAGCCTGAGAACTCTGACTATCAGCTCTGAACTTAAATCTCACCCCGTGGCTTCTCAAGTCGGAGGCAACCTTGACACCCAAGTGTGAACACAGCCAGGGGAGCTGCTTCCCAGAGCTGCTCCAGCTTTACACCAGCACTGACAAAACTGGTGTTTAACAGCCTGTTCAGAGAGACAGGAAATTTAAAATCCCCACTAAAAGACAAGGGAAAAAAACCTAGTAAATTCTAAAGGCTACAAAAAGCTCCTAAAAATAACCCAAGTGGAGGAAGGGTATTAATGCAAAAGTAAATAATTATGTTAAGGGAAGCAACTAGAGAGGCCAGTTGTGTAAATCACTTTAAGGGGAACAAGCCTTAGATAAAATCCATTCTTTTATCACAAAGATTAAGTCTACCTTTTGATGCTAAATAATTGATAGGGTTTGGCAGAGCGTTCCATGCCTGCCTACACAGAGCAGTGGGACTGCTCCCGAGGTCAGACAAGTGGCAGAGAAAAATGTTCCTAGAAATGCTGTGCATCCAATACCAGCACCAGAAACAGGGCATATACTCCCAGCACTTCCTAAAGAGTGGCCTTGAGAAGACATCCATATACCTCAGAGGGAAAGGAGGACTTGGCATTGTTTGTCACCTTGTTAAACTGCCCCCCATGAAACCAGCTGGTCTGTTTTCATGGTTTCCTGTGGTGATGAGTGAAGTGCAGAGGCCTTGGAGAATACAGCCGGTTCCACTGCATTTTTTTTTTTTTTTTTTTTTTTTTTTAATTAGAAAAGATGAATTGTGCTGTCTCATGGCTTCTGGGAGCCTAGGTCCTGTGGGGGGTTCTCTTGCTTTGGTCAGCCCAAACACTGCTGGAACACTTCAGCCTCTCTCTGCACATAAACATCCTGGCAAGACAGGGAGATGCCATTGCCCCCATTCTGCAGACAGGGAGCACAGAGGATTTTTTCCAAGGCCAAATGGGTTGAACTGTTTAAGAGGGAAGTCAAGAACTGATGATCTCTACGACTTTGGAAGTTCACATGTGGTGTACATCGGAGGTCAGTGATAGTACAGAGGTCTTAGCCCAAGTCCCTTGGTTCACCATATCCACTAGCAAGTCCTTCCTCTCTCAATGATACACCATGTAACCGTGGTCAAATGACTGAAATTCTCATGCCCATCTGCCAAACGGAGGCGTTTTTTCTTTCCCAGAGGAGAGCTGAACACAAGTTGTCTTATGCATCATACAGAGCTTTTGAGAACATCACGATGCAGCAGTCAGTGTCATTCCTTTTGGTTGCATCAGGGTATGAAAATGTTCAGTAGCACAAACAGGATATTACTGAATTTAAACTAGTGTAGCAGTGCCTTTGTCCAGAACCTATCATAGTGGGCTCGTTATTAGCGGCTACAGTTTTTTTCAGAATCAAGTGGGACATAAGTTGCAGAAACCTTACATTCTGAAATAAATCAATATCCTGTGATTTCTGCGTGGGGACTATCTTTGACAGGATCTTAATGGTAACGACAGAGAATAAAACCTCAGCCAAAATTGTAAGTTTAGCTTTTGAAGAAATGGAGGGGATATAGTATTTTCTTGCAAACTTCTTTAGGATGATGGTAAACTTGATTTTATATGTGTTGGAAAATGACCTATCCTGGGTGTAATACAACTCCCATAGTGGTGTTGGGTTGAAATCACGGAAACCTTGCTGGAAAAAACTGAGCAAAGCTTTGGTCGCATAGGCTGACTGTGTCCAAAATGAAAATAAATAAAAAACATTGTCGTATGTGATCCCACATGAACACAAGAAAGTTTCACACAAACTTGTCTGAAATCAATTCTGCCTTTTCTATGGTTTGTTAAAGAGTTCAGTGGGGTTTTTCTCCTCTTTTTTTTTTTTTTTTTTTACACCTCCATCCTTCTCCTGGAATCCTATATCTTTTTAAGACCATTCAATTGAAAATGCTTCCAATTCTAAGTAAATTAGAAGTAAGAACAGGAGTATTTTAAGCAAAATATTTTTATTTACTGCAACCACTATCTGATTTTCAAAATACAGCAACATTTGCAGGGATTGAATGGTGCCATTTTGGCCAGAAAGCTGTTCTTTTCTGTTCTCTTACAGTGATCAGTTCCTGACTGACAGATTTTCAAAAAAACATCACAGCTAGCAACAGATGCATCCTTAAGTAAACAGTTAAAGTAGATGTTTTGATGACTTCAGTTGTATTGATATGAAAGATCAGTGTCTGACATTCCTGAAAACTCTCCAATAGAGGAGGTATCTTCCTGTAAGCCCCTGGCCCTGTGTGTGCTGCTTCAACAATAGTTTAATTGTTTAAAGGCGGAGATATTTATATACCTGAGGAGATGCTCTGAGCCTAGAGAGAGTGGTAAAGGCTCAGGACTCTCAACCCTGGGGCCAGAGTGTTGGGTAATGTTTAGATTTTTCTCAAGTGAAATTTTTGTTGCATTTGTGAAGTGGAAAAATGATCTTTCTTGCCCAGTTTTTCTGCCTGAGGCTCACCTTGATTTGTGGCTGCTCTTTGTGGGGTGGACCAGCAGTGATGGGGGAACTGAGCAGCATCCTCTCCTGTGTCCTGGCTGGCGTGAATATCCATGTCCTGTATGAATGCATGCAAAGTGCCTTCTTCGTCAGGCTAGAGGGTAAGCTAAACCTGTTCGTGTCGTTTTGCAGGTACAGCTGGTGATGTTCTTTCTGAGGCATTTACAACTGCACTATAAAGTAAAAACAGAGAAACTCTGAGGTGAGGACTTTAGGCATTGGTTTGCACGTCCCATTTTAACGAGAGGAATTATTATGTGTTGTGGGAAGCTGATCTGACTCCCAGAGGCTGCTTGTGTGAAGATACCCAATTTTTTGGTGGCTCCCTACAGTGAGGGCTCAGCGCTGAGCCTGGAGAAAATTAGTTTCAGTTCCTGATGAAGTCCCAAACTTCCTTCATGATTTTGGGAAAGCTGTTTGACTTCCCTTCACTTCCTCATTTATTTAATGAACCTGGGTTGTTCTTTGGGCCTCCAGGCCCATCCATCAGCATCTGGTTAGCATGTTTACGGCATCGGTCACACTGAAACACTTAAGGGGTCAGACTGTGTGGAGGTTGCCATTCCCTGTTCCCCACTGCCTGCAAGAGGGTGCTGCTGCCCCTGGGCCCTGTCTTACAAGGGTGACCCTGTTCATATGTCTTAGGTGTCAACCTGCTGCTGTCAAGGGGGGGACAATAAAACAGATTTGCAGGATTGGGTAAGATAAGGTTAAGTTCTTATAGTGAAGGTATTTTCAATACCTATAGTGGAGAGACTGTTTGAGGATAAAGAGACTGACTATTCCAAATGGCCATGCTGTGCTCTGGAGTAACAAAGTTTTTCCAGGTCCAGTTACCTGGAACTCAGCTGGAGAACATGGTGTTGTTAGTAGCTGTGCAAATATTTTGTATCAAAACAAGAGAAAATTAATTTTCCCAGTTTAAAACAGTTTCCTGCATACATAGTCTATGGGTGAGCTCCAAGTACCTGGATGGAGTTCTGGACACACTTGGATGAATTTGCAGAAACTGTGGGGAGCTTCATGGTTTCACCCTGACCTATATTCACACAGGCAAGCAACAGACAGTGGTCTTAGCAAAGTCCTGTGTAATTAGGCTCTTAGGAAAGGTGTTATTCTGGGTGCCAGGTGATGGAAGGAGAATTAAATCACTGTCGTGGGGTGACAGCTTCAAAGAGAAACTTAGTTTTCTCTTTCCTTCCCATTAGCTTGCTGTGCACATGCACTCACTAATGCTGTAATCAACTGCAGAGGAGCTGGCAGTACTGTTGCATGGGGCAGTTTTTTCCCTTTGAAAACTCCGGAGGAACCTTCGTGTCCTGTTACAAAGACGTCCTTAAAACATCTTTACTGCAGGGTCTTGTATTTCAGTTGCTGGAGCAGCGAGTCTTAAAATAGGTATGAGATGACGGAATGTGTGAAAAACATTTGCATCTCTTCTTTTGAGCTCTGTGCATTCTGTATCACTTCTGCAAGCAAGCTGAAACAGTTCAGAGTTTTGCAATTTTTTGTGCTGCTTTTAATTCTGCTCAGAACAATGTCTTAGCAGATGAAATAAGATCCAAGGCAATCTTTTGGTCACATAATCACTGACACTTGAAACAGGCTGGATTTATATGTAGTTACTAAAAAATATATAGCAAAATTAAAGTCTCAGACACTGAGTTCATGTGCATTGGCCATTGTAAAGATAAGTAACGGCTGTTATAAGAACACTTAAATGGTTACCTTTGGGACATAAAAGGGATCTTTGAAGACAGTAAGTCTTAATACAGAAATGTTTACTCATAAAAAATACATTTGGAATGGGGGAGGGGAACACATTTTCTATTAATGTGGAGTTTGCCTTTTATAGCAGGTTGTAGCAGGTCTTTAACCTCTAGCACTTGAGAGAGGATAGAAATGAGCTTCTCTAGTATCAACCCGAAGGGCCTTTCCTGCCTGTATCTGCAATGTCTCTTGTAAAGATGGCTTTAGTTTATTCTTCCTTACTGTGACCCAAATGAAAAACTGTTCTTTTCCAACTTCAAAATCATCCAGCAGTTAAGAACTGAGACCAGAATAGAAATGTCCTCCTAAATCTGCTTCACTTAACCTTATTTTGTAAGGTATGGGGCTGATGGCCCAAACCGTGCTCAGATACAGTGGGCATTTGAAGGCAGTGTCAGCTGAATAAGGTACAAGAACAGAAGAGGGAATTGGCCTTTGAATGCCATGTTTATAGATGCCACAAAGAAGGAATGATGTTTCTCCAGGCTCTTTCAAAGGGTGGAGGTGTGCCTAGCATTCCAAATCTGCCTCTGAGTGCAGACAAAGTGGGTGATGGCTCATGTCACCTCTGAGTTTTCTGGTAACAGTTCTGCAAGTAATTTTGAAATTCTTTTTCTAGGTGATTATTATGGTCCTGAATGAGGCAACAGAATGTCGACATTATTTGATCAGTGTGAACCCATAACTAGGGAGGATGTGATTTCTGCTTCAAAGTCTTGCAAAATTATTGCTTGGCGGGGTAGGACACGAGGTGCCAGTGGTCTCAGAGTAGTAGAGAGAAACTGAGAGTCCTTTATGGAAACTATGTAAGATTATGGTCAAAACACTCTACTCAGACAAGACAATTTACAGAGCAGCAGAAGTAGCCTGGACCATTTGTCCAGGAGGAAGGCTGGGTTATGCAGAGGGATTGGAAGGCCTTTGACCTGCTGCTGTCCAGACATGTGAGGAACAGGAATGTAACAGCAGGGTTTTAACCAAAAGACATCATTTCAAGAGGAGAACTTGGTAGCAAAGGGAAGAGTTAGGAAATGTTACCCACTTATCGAAGTGTAAAATAAACGTGGGTGCAGAAAAAGACAAAAGGTAGAGAAGCCAGAAAAAAAGTGCATATTGTTGTGAAGATAAGTAAGGTTATCAAGGTGAGACAACTGGATTTCTGATGAACCTTTTCTCTAAGCCCATGGTCCAGTGCAAAATTAGCTCTTCATTAGCTCTTCACATGCCGGTGAAGGGCAGAACTATTGGTGGACTTTGTTATTCTTATTCCAGAACATGATGTTCATCCAGGCAGTAATCCTTTAGGTAAGTAACAGAAATTAGGTTTTGAGTCACATACTGACCTGTCTTTGTAGTTAGTACAGCATGTTCTGGTCACGTAATGAGACAGAAGACAGATTAAATGAAAGACAGGCAAGATTTTCATTCAGGAAATTGGTATGGTAATGACAGATATGGGGTCTTGGCATGTTTCAGATAGGCTTCATCTAGCCTCTTCAGGTAGCAGATACAAGCACTGCTCTCACTTATATTCACCCAGTCAAGCATGAGGAGGTAACAAGTTCTCTGGGGAGGCTGGTATTTAATATCTGCCAGATGCCTGCTGGAGAATACTAATACAGATCCCAGATTTAGTGTGCCCTGGGAATGCAGATGGTTGGTAGCAACATGCCTGGCCCGACAGCCACATCTCCCTTAGCTCCATGGCAAAGCTGCCTGGATTTTCATCCCTTGCTATTTGGATTGTAAAAATGATGTCTTGGTCAAAGAAGCAGTTTACTGACTTCCTTGGGAAGAGGGTTAGCAGACGAGAGGGAATGATGCTGGGGTTTCAGTCAGGGTATCACACTGGTGGATAAGGGGAGCAACAACATGGATTGCACTGGATGTCACTTGGACCATTCTCCTGGGCAGGACAAGCCAAGTGCTGTGATGCAGCGAGTGCCACGGGGAAGGTTTGTGCTGGAGAAGCTTCAGCCGGCTCCGGCAGTGTGTGCATTCCCCTCCAAAGCAAGGGGAGAGGCAGGGTGGCAGCCCCTGTGGAGATCCCAGAGCTTGTCCTCAGGCTGAAGCGGCAAAAGAACTCCTAGGAGTTTTGCTTTCTCACCAAATAAAGGGAAGGAAAAAAAAAAACCAAACCCCTGTGAGGCTCCATATAAATCAGGGCAATAAAACTGCCTGTGGTCACGATCAAATTATACGGTCTAAATCTATATAAAAGAACTGGAGCAGGTTCAGTCCAGCACTAATGTCCTTCTTGCTGTAAACAGTGAATGGGGATGAGGAGGAAGAGGGAGGGCAGGCACTGGGCTCCCAACACCAACACACCAGGGAAACAATTTGCTGAGGTGGTTGAAGTAAGTGTTTTCAGAATCTGTTTGTGTCCATAAGGGTTTAAGAAAAAGATGTCATCTGCTTACTCGGTAACTTGTGTGTGGCCTACGAGTGGTTTCAGATACTTGGCCAAAACCGAATAACCTCTCCTTGTAGGAAATTTGAAAAGTATGTGTGCATCCCCAAAAAGAACAGACATTTGCTCTGATGTCCCATGCTCCTGCCACAACCCCTTGTGTAACTGTGGTACTGTGTGTTGTCAAGGTGGGTAGAGAGGGATATTGCTGAGCCCCCTCTGCTAGAAAGAGGGACCAGATATTATGATTTGGGCTTTCATGAGACTCTGAGTTAACAGATTATTTTTAATGGGAGAAAAGGATACCAGGGTATGTTGTGTATCTTCACAATTCAGCTGAATGCTGCAAAAATGTCCATATTAGGGCATGATACTTACCAGAAGTGAAATAGCAGAACTAGTGAGCTTTCACAGAATGAATAACTTGCAGATGAAGTTGAAATTTCTGATGGTGTAGGAGATCTTTAAATTGAAGGTTTTGGCTTCTTTTCTGAGTACCCTGGTCACGCTGACAAGTTTATAAATATCTGTGGTGTTTGACTAATATCCCAAGGATCTACACTGTCCTACTCTAAAGTGGTAGGTGCCTTCAGTATTAATTAAGGGCTGTGTTAGGGAAGAGCAGGGGGAGCCAGAGGGGTCTCTCAAGTCCGGCAGCCGCCGTTTTTGGAGGAAATGAGCAGAGACTGTACACGTGCAGCCTGAAAGCCAGTGGGACTCCCCACGACTGCACAGCAGCTGTATGGGACCACCAGAAGATGTGAAAGACTCATGGGCCTGGGGGTAGAAACATTAAATCTCCTGGGACAAGAGTGGGGGAGAAAGCTGATAAGCTAAAAACAGTAGCAGGTTTAGGCACAATGCATTGAAGACCACTGCAGGCTTAGATGAAGGAAATGGCACCAAGAAATTTGATAACCTGTTATATTTATGTAGCACATTTCATCCTCAAAGCATTTTGCAAACTTAATGATGTGCAAACTATGCACACACGTACCCTTTCATCTGCCAACCACTGTAGCTGCCTTCGGTGTGAAGCTGATGATGACTGCTTTGCCATCACAGCAGTACAGGACAGCAAGTGGAAAATGCCTGAGGTACAGGCAGGTTTAGGGAGGCAAAACTTAACCTTTGGGCAAGACCAAGGGATTGAGAACAGTTGCACTGGTAAAGTGCATGGATGGCAATATCTTCTGTGAGTACAGTCAGTCAGTGATTAATCTTTTAGAGAGCCCAACAGATAGAGTTCTCTTTGGGGAAAGCTGGAAAATCCACCTTTAGCTGTCTGGAAATCTGGTACAAGCTTTCTTTAGTGCCACTTGGCAGTCTCCCACCTCAGAAAGTGCTTGCTGACTCTGACTCATGTGAGCTGCTTTTCCACCTGAGATCCAACGGGATCAAATAACAAAGTTCTGTGGATGGCATTGCGATGTTGTCCATTTCTTAAATTTTTCCACTTAATGGCATTCTTGTCTCAAGGGAAGGGTGTTTATTTTTAAAAAGGGTCAATAAGTGAGAATTAGAGATCCTGGGAGATGTACAAGTGATAGCATTTCAAAGTTGTCATGAAAGAAAAAAAAAAGCCACACCAGCACCTTTGCCCCTGTTATTATCCCAAAGAAGTTCTGCATTTTCAGGAATGATAAGTTTTCAATGTCACCTGCCCTGTGAGAGTTTTGGTGTGCTGTCTAATCCCCCAGCTTAATGAGTTCTGCAGGGATGCACCATGATAACTAAAGATCATTTACCTGAATTGCTTTTTAATTTCTGGAATAGGAAGCTGCTTGTGCAGCAGGATAATTACATTATAATTTACAGCAATCCAAAATCAATAAATTTAGTCATATTGGGATAGAGAAGGAGGATGAAAAATTCCACCACCATTAAATTATTTCACATTCTATCCTTGATGTTCCAAGAACTCAATAATAAACTTTGGGGGTTGGGAGAGACAACTGGAGAATTACTGGCTTAGTGAGACTGGTCAGTAAATCAGCTTTGTCCAGTGATTTCTGTAGTGAAATAACACGTGGTGTGTTTGCAGAAGAGGGCAAATACAGCAGATAATGTCCTCTTTCTGATTTATTTTAATTCCAGAGTATTGAAGGAGAGAAAATGCTTTGTGCTCTCTGGCCCCTTATTCCAGTGGGGAAAAGCTGATGAACCATCGCCAGCTGCAAGGTAAACGTGGGCATCTACCTGAGCTTTGCTCCCTGCCTGAATGTGACAGTTGGCACTGAATAATTATTGGGATGAGCCACTAAGAGAGCTGGTGGAGTTTCAAGCTCTTGATGTCTTCATTAGGATGAGACTGGAAGTTTTCCTCCAAGTTAGCATTTTTGCCATGTACAAGCCATTTGGCTTATTGCAGGGAAAAGTTCATGAAAGCCCATGAAGTGTCTTGTAAGGAGAATGGCCTATGTGGCATGTTTCCTGAGCTTCCCCGTGCAGGAAGGACCACACAAGGGATGGTTTTTATCTTCTGGAGAGTGTTCAAAACTCAGCAGTGCTCTGACTGCTGGAAATACTAAGGAAGGAGGGATGACCTTGCAATGAGAAGGTTGGTCTCAGGACCTTTACACCTGCTGCCAGCACCTCTTTGTTTCAAGCCAAGCCCTGGCAACACCAGAGCTAATGTAGCCTGTCTCTGAGCCTCCAAACCAGCAGCATCCACAGTGCTTCATGTTTTCAAAGGTCCACCCAGGAGTCAGGTTTGGTTCTGGCAGGTGGGAAGAATAGCAAATAGACACAGGTAGCCCAGACACACCCCTGCTTGATTTAAGAGAAATATTATTTGAGCAGACAGTTCAAAGGAGTTCAGTTGGGCTCATGGAGATTGGAGCTGTGGTTTTGGTTAGGTTTTTTTTTTTTTTTTCTTCTGTTTTCTTTCAAAGAAAGCTCCCTGGTTGTATTAAATCCCGCCCATGTCTTCACTGAGGTATGGTCTGCTGAATTCATCTCACAGGAAGACGTATTAGGTGTTTCTGGACTTCCCTGGTTCAAGTTGACTCAATTTTTATTTTCCTTTGAAACCACAGAAAAGCTGTCGATGCTGCACCCAAAAAAGGATGTTGTATGAAAAGGAAATCACTTTGTCTCTTACATTTGAGGAGGATTATGATCTGGCATGACCTCATTATGGGTTAGGCGAGGATATTTCTGGAAATACTAATTAAATACTTTTTCCATCCCTTGTGCCCTTGTAGCAAGTATAGACTTTATAACAAGAAAAAGGGGGGGAAAAAAAGCTGTCTGCAAGGAATTTTTTCAAGTTCTTTCTCCAGCCAAATGAAGGAAGGACAGTTACAGTTATGGTAGCTATATTAGAAGCTATTAAACAAAGTTTTCTTAGTTGTGATGAACTAGGGGAAAATAATTATCTGAAATTAGGGAGTAAAGCTGGGATTCTCCAGACGCTTTTGTCTATGCCTGACTTCAGGAGTCTGAATAATTCTTGTAATTTCAGCAAGATCACTGTAGATTGCTTAAAACATCCTTCTTTCTACAGGTTTTTTTTTGCTTTAATTTTTTTATTTCCCCACATTCAGGTTCAGTGAGCACAAGCAGTAGTGCACAGCCCCACAAACCATCCTGTTGGCAGCAGCTGGTGGTGAGCTGTGGCATGGGCCACAGCTGTTGATCTGTAAATCTGTTATACTGGCACAGCCAGGAAAGAAATTACGTGGTACCATGTCCTAATGTATTTACTAATGATATTCTCCTGTTATTTCTTATGATGGTGTTCTCCTCCTGGGTTTACCCATTTTGCTCTAAGAGATATGTCCTCAACTTGCAGCATTTCAGTGAGTTTTAGCAGCTCCTAAATCGAATCCTGTCCTGACTGTCTGAGCTGTTTCCTATTGAGATCAGTGGGAGTCTTCCACTCAACTTCAATAGAAGTTGGACTTGGCCACTGAAAAAATGTCTTTTAAAATTGCCTTCAGCAAATAAGCTTGTAAATGTTAGCACTAAAATAGCAACGTGCAGGCCCAAATATGTCTGTATGAAAACACATGCTGTCAGATAAAAATGTGTTCTTACAAAACCTTCAGACATCGTCATCATGTGGAGGCTGTAAAGATTTTTAATTTTTTTTTTAATTGTATCTTTAGCACTTTGGTTCTCTAGCCTGTTGTGTGGCAGTTCACATAGGGTTGAGTCTTACGAGGCAAACACCAGACCTCTCTAAAAGAGTGGTCGGCGGCTTTTATTTCCGGTTATTGTTCTAAATCCAGAAACATGGTTCTCTTTCTTGTGAATGTCAGATTATGTCCAAATTGCAGTATTCCACTGGTATGTAACAATATCCAGTCATGTGTTTCGTTTGAAGTCTGGTTGCCCCCATGGGTATGAAACAGGACTGCTATATTGTAGCCAAATGAGGGAAATGGACATTTCCTCATGTTAAGCTCAGGAACGGCTTCTTGAGCTGCTAGTGGCCAACTTTGCGATGGAACATGGCAAATGGAGAGAAGATGTGGGGGGATTGCCACATTTTTACACTTTTTCTGCCCTTGTCCTTCACAATGGTTAAGGTAAATGAAAGCTGTGGTTAGGGTGGCTTGGGGCAGCTGATGAGCAGACCATGGCTTGTCTGTCACAGCATTCTCAAGTGCTGTACTTGAGAGAGTCTGGTTAAGGCAGATGGAACTGGGTGGTGGCTTAGATGCCTGTTGTAAATTGTCGAGTCTCAGGAGTGGATTGATAACAGAATAACTTGATTCAAGGCAAAGCAGGGCCAGCTGTGGAAATAGTAATTCCATCAGCCATCCCAAGCCCTGCTGCCTCTGCCTCTGCCTGCCAGAGAGCCAGTGGCACCTGGCCTTTGGCAGAGGGAATTCAAAAGATTTTACCCGGGCTCATCTGAGATGACTTGTATAACCATCTCCATCCTCCAGATTCAAGTCAATTTGAAAAGTCCTCCTAGCCACACAGGTGATGGAAACTCTGTTGTTTCCTTTTTTTCTAGTTCTCTTATCAGAAGTAGGTCTTTCCAGGAGTCAAAATCAAAGCTCTTCCTATAAAGTCTATTAAAATGAATTGAACCTGACTGCCTCGAACAGAGAAATCTTTGGCAGGGTAAACCGTCTTGGGGAGCTAATGGAAGCTGGAGCTCAAGAGATAAAACATTAAAATGGGCTGGAGTTTGCCAAGACAAGCACTTGGAATTTTTCAGACCATGTACTTGCCTCCCATGGGGCATACTCTTATCAGGCTTTGATAGTCCCTGTGTGTAGTGGCAAAAGCACGTTTTTAATGCTGTTGGTTTGGTGTGACCCCCTTTCCTCTTGGGGGAGGACTATTGGAAGAAAATCTTCTGTTAGTCAGAAGATTTTGTGTTATTTTGTGTTGGCACTTGTGTTATCTCAGAGAGGCCTCTCCAGCCTCATCTGCGTCAACAAAGTACTCCAGTGGAGAGCACAGTTTATACCAGGAGAAGGTCTCCTCCAGCTAAAACCCTTTCCCCAACCCAGCACAGACTACATAAGACAATTAGATTTTCCTGCTCTCTCTTTTTTTTTTTTTTAACTTTTTTTTTCCGCTGTGGTTGTTATAGGATTTTTTTGTGTTTTTTACTTGTTTGTTGTTTTTGTTTGGGTTTTTTTATGGTTTGGGTTGGGTTTGGGGGGGATGGTTTTTTGCTTTTGTTTTGTTTTGTTGGGCCAGTGCATCTATCTGTGCTCAGGACTTCAGGAGGGTAAAGCAGGGTATGGAGGAAAGGTACCAGAGGTACCAGGACCCATCCCCCTGTGAGGGACCTGAAGACACCTGCAGTGCTTTGCAAAGTTGATGCTAAGTGGACAGTCCAGCCCATCCTCTTAGAGGGAAAAAGCACACAGAGGTATCTGCACAGAGATCTGTGCATGCCATGACATTTTTGGCTTTGCAAGAGAAGGGGCCCCATTTTTCCATTAGCATAGGCGGCTTTGGCGAAGCTCCGAACTTCTTCCCCTCCATCTTCTGAGCTGAAGTAGGACTGTTCCTTTGGGTAAGTGCACTTGTAGGATAAAGGTGCAGATGGTTCAGATCCTGGTCACTGCTGTTGTAACGTGCTGTGAGACTAAAGCACAGCTTGGCACAGCCACTGAGCTCAAGCCGATTATGCGAAAAAGTAACACATGAGCAAATTCAGGGTGAGGCAGAAGAACAGTATGGGATTTAAAAATCTCAGCCCTGTTATTAATTTCTCTGGAAAAGGTGAATTAATGATTCTGCTTTTAATTCATTAGTATTTAGGCTAAGAATATGTTGGCTCTGAAAGAAAATTATAAAGTAAAGGGGAAGCTGTAATAAAATCTCCCTCCTCCTCCTCTTAAAAAACTGTTTTGCAAAAAGACAGTTCACTGATTAGAAATGAAAGTTGTAGTCCCGTGGGGCCAGGTTGGAATTACTGCATACCGCTTGTCTTTGAAATCAAGGCCTCCAACCTTCTTAATGTCCAGGTGGGGAATTCCGGTGGCTTTACTCTAATCCAGGCAAATCTGAAATCCAACCCTGTTGGGAGGAAACAATGTGGGAAACAGATTCATCTTGATCTCAGCTTTGTGCCTTGGAAAACGATTAAGACCAACTGTTAAGCAGCTCCCGATAGAGTTCACAAACCTGCCGGCCTCTGTGTGACACAGATTTCTCAGTTCAGGCTTCACCCCTTAAAATAACAGATGGAACTGATCTGGTTAAGCTACAAAGTGGGTTTCCGTTATTCCCCAGTTGTTAAAATATTATTTCTGTAATTGCAAATGATTTTTAATCTGATTGCTTCGTTGCAATTAATTTTTTTAACTTTCCATTATTACTTTAAAAAATCAAACCCAAACAATTTAGTGCTGCTGACAGGCAGCCACGCTGACTTCTGTGAGAGTGATGTCCTGAAACACTAAATCCTGTGCAGCACTGCAGAGGTCACACACATGGTCCTATCACACTCACGCAGTGGGGTTCTTTCTATACCCTTTTTCCTGTCCCAATCTCAGTCAAGATAACTGGTTTTATAGCAGCTTTTGAGGATTTCAAAGTGATTTAGAAAACCAAGTCCTTTGAGGTAGAAAAGTATTCATGTTCTGCACATAAATAGAAGGGGGAAGCAGAAAAGCTGCTCTTTGTTAAAGCTGATTTTGGCAAATCCATGAAGAAAACCAAGGACTCGCAAGTCCATTTACTGTTACAGTTGTTAAGAAAATGTCCTTCGGGGAACTTTCTTCCATAAGATTTCAGACCTGGTGAAGGCTGGAAGAACAACCTGGCCTTGCGAAAGCCTCTTGAAAATAAACTTTAGAAAGTGTTCAGGTCTATTTTCTTGCAGCGCTGGTTAAGGGAGGGTCGTAAGAAAATAATAGCTGAACATTAATGTAGTCTTCGTTATTTTTCTTATAATCATTGCATGTGCCTACAGTCAACAACTATGGATAGCAAAACTTGTTGCTGGTTTGATTCTTGGGTCATTTTGCAAGTAGTTACTAGCAGATTTATGAAGTTTGGCACCAGGCTGCACTGTTTAAGGATGGGATTTCAAAAGCTTCCAGTGGAATTCAGAGCACAGATCCCTCCATTTCTCCCCTGCAAATAGACATTTTATTCTTTATAGGGGATTTATCGTTACTACAGTTTTGCCAAGAATTTATCAGCAAATTTTCCTTAACACCATTCCTCAGCATTCCATTGCTTAAAAGGCATGGACAGTTCCGTTCTTCTCCCTTCCTTTTTAGACAGCCTGTCCAATAGGTGGTTTTAAAAAGTGTGATTAAGTATGCAGTGTTGTGCACTGCTTTTAACTATGTTCAAGGATAACGGGATTCATCCTGATTTTTTTTCTTTATTGGAAATATTTCACTAAAACCTTCTTTGTGTGTGTTTTTGTGTGTGTGTGGATGTGCTGGCCACCCATCCTGCTCTGTGATGTAGGCGTAATGGATGTCTCTTGCTAGGACCAGTAGGAGCTAACAAACCAGAAGAACAGAATCTTAGAATCAGTAACCAATCAGGGAATGGTTTGGGCTGAAAGGGACCTTAAAGATAATCTAGTTCCAAGCCCTCTGCCATGTGCAGAGATACCTTCCACTAGACCAGGTTGGTCAAAGCCCTATCCAACCTGGCCTTGAACACTTCGAGGGAGGGGGAAGCCACCACTTCTCTGAAAGTCCCTTTCAGCCTTAAAATTGCGGCAGAAAATTTTGTCACTTTATCATGGGGGAGTGTTTCTCTCATTGGTGGGTTTCCTCAAAGTCAGGTTTGTTTTCTTCTTTACCAGCCCTATTTTCTCCAAAGATTGACCCATTTCACCCCTTGGAGGCTGCCCAGACACCACACATTTCAGCTGAAACAGGAGCTTTCTGGTTTGCATGGTGGCTTGAGGAGACATTTGCATCCATTCCCAGTGCCCAGCAGGGAAGAGCAGGGTAAAGCCTCACACTGATTTGTTTTAGGGTGGGGGCCAGGCTGCAGAGGGCCCTTACCCCCCTTGATTCTCATCTGCAGAGCTCCAAGCCCCTTCATCACCAAATATAGCATCTCTACTCCTGTAAGCACCAGTGCTCTGCTTTCAGTGCACTTTGCTGTGGTCCCTGCAGAGTTCAATGATATTTAAGCATGTCCTTGAAGTTGAATTTGAGTGCAAAAGTTGGGCTGAATGGGGATGTCAGTGTAAAAAATAAACACTCTAAAGTTGCGACTGATTTTGCCCTTCACCTTTGCAATTTTGTGGAGTTGCTTGCAGTTAAGAATGGGTATTTCCTTCTTCTTACACGCTGGGAATGCAGTAAAAAGCTGAAGAGCATAAAAGGGAGCTCTGTTAGCACCAAGCCAGAAGCCCAGTCAGGTAGCTGAGGAAAAATGTGAAAGAGTTTGAGAAAAATTCACATCTGTAACAGAGTAGGTTTTCATGTAGCAATATACATACTTAATTTATGCTTGCAGCGACAGCAGTTGTATATGCAAAAGCAGGCATGCAATTACATGTGCACTTCTGCTTGGGATTCCAGGACTTAAGAAAGAAGTGATTATGATCACGGATGAGTTATGCTCTAACGGCTCTTCATGTTGTATAAGGAGCATCTGTGTGCCATATTATGCACATGTGAAACTATTTTTATTATTTTAATTTGATTTCTGTGGGAGATTGCGTAGTAACCATTTGTGTTTAATGGCTGCATAGAAATTTGCCTTGCAAAGAGTTCACTGTTCATGTACATGGCTCTTGATAAGGCAGAAGGTACCGAAATGGTTGGCATTTACACACTTGAGAGTTAGTATTTTTACAACGAGAAATCCAGTTGGCTTACCCCAGAGGTGTTGCCTCGTGAGATTTTCGTTGTAATTACAAGCATGCAACTTACCAATTATTCTATTCAGGTACGCTTCTTAATGAATAACAAATTTGTTTTGATAAGAGCTGGTCCTCTGTTCACTGATTATGAGAGAACGATTAGAGAAGATCAGCTTTTGCAGTTGCCAGTGTGAGATCTCTGCTTCTCTTTATTTATTTATTTATCTGTTTTGAACAGTCATTTCCTCTTAGACTTCTTCCCATGATAAAACTCACTTTTCACAGATTGTAATTTCCTGCTTTTCCTGGTTCTTCTAAGGCTTAGGAAACTGTGGTTCAGCAGTTCAACCTGCTATATTGAGCTACCTCCTTAAAAAAAGAGATGCACAAGACCTTGCCTCAGAAGCAGTGGAGTATTTAAACTTCTCCCTTTCCCAGATTCATCTTTTAACTTTGTTATATACTGTCAGTGGTGTTATCCATCCAGATGCACTCAGGTCTTTTATGACTTTTCCTGAAGTCTTGTCCACACTAATTTCTTACGACAGAAGGTTCCCCTGAGGAGCCACTTGTTAAAATCTCTTAGTTTGCTGGCAGTACTGAGTGCTGTGTTACAGCTGACCATCTCAATTTCCAGTGGAGACTTCAGACAGTGTTGCATTTGAACAACCACCTTTGCTTCTGACTGTTTTTTTCTGAGGCAAACAGTTTCCAGTTTTGAGATTGCCTCTGACACAACTAGGAATTTTTTGACTTCAAAAAAATACTTGGGAGGAGGGTGCATGGATGATCAGCTCTTCATGGTTTTCATTCTTTGCAACACAATAGCAGGATAAAGAAATTACATGGGGAGAGATGGATTCTAAATAATTATGTTGATTCAGTACACAGAGATACGCCAAGCCTTGCCGCAGAGGTACTGCTGCTCTGTTTTATGTGGCTTTTACATAGTATAGAGGAAGCCCCAGGAACACCACAACAGGCTTTCTAAGTATTCCAAGGGCCATTCCAGTATCCTACCAGTCCCCTTCCACAAGAAGTGCTCAAGAGGAAGGGTGAGAACACAAGGCTGCTGAGGACTGCAGAGAAAATTCATGTACCTTAACAGAGTGTAAGATTTTTTGGTAAAGAGTTTTTGACACTGGTAAAATAGATGTTCTTTTCTGAGTTTTGTTAACAGAATACTTAAAATGTAGGGGTAATCCAGTGTTGATATATATCTCCTTGGTGGGGCTTTTCCCATTCTTTTTCAGGCTCTTGGTTTAATAATAGTAATGTTCTTCTCATATATTTCAGATAATGGTCATCATATTTTCTTTTCTCCTTAGAGACACTGTGAAAATTAATTAGCTAGTGTTTATAAAGGAGGACACTCAGATCCTGCTACTCTGACTAATTACTCTCTGAATACCTGTATTGATTTATAGCAGGAGTGCTCCCAGGATGGGATGATGTTTTGCAGGGAGAAGAGCATCTGTGTCTGTCCAGAAGTGCCTTGGGGTGACATGTTCCTGATTACCCAGCCAGCTCTGAGGAGTATACTGACAAACGCCCGATACTTAAATATGTCACCTTCTCCAGGCTCTGCAGGATGCATTTATTGCAACTATTATCTCCATGGTTTGTTAGACCAAATAAAACATGGCTTGAGGGGGAAGTCCCCACGTTTCAGGGTCTGAATGTTGGGGAAGGCAGTATCTGCTGTAGGCTAATATATTTATGAGTGCATGTGTTTGGGTGCATAGATAATGTTTGTACATGTCAGATCAGGAGAAACACATTTCAGTATGGTTTGGGTTTTTTTCCCCATCTAACAAGTACAGACTTCAACTGGTTGTAAAAGCACTAGTTTGTAATTGTATTTAATAAGGAGACGGCTTGGAGCCAAGCCCCGGGGATCCCAGCACTGCTGGCTTTGAGAATGAAGCAGGTCTCGGTCAGGGCTCTGCGGTGCAGACACATCCTTTCTCTGTACTCCATCCTGGCAAGGGCTCTGGCACCCACTCTGGGTGACAGGTACCACAGCTCCAGCTTTATTTTCTGGCCAGAGAAACCAGGGCTTTAGGCAAAAACTAGACCAGACGAACATGAGCTGAAAGGAAAAATCTAGTGACTAAACAACCATGAAGTTCAGTGGATCCCTGAGTTTAGCATTTAAACCTGTTGTTCAGATAGCAGCAGCAGTTGAGCTTTAGTGGCCCAGGCTGCAAAATCCACACCAGCACTGTGCAGAATTACCCTGTCCCAAAGCCAAACTACCACTCTTTAGCTTGCTATCCAAACAAAAGGCAGCTTGTCACAACCACCTTGTGGCTATTTGGTACAGATGAGCAGCTTCTCCTAGTGAAGGATAAAAGTCATGCACTCGCTCCAAGGGGCTGGAGAGCAAACACTATTCAGTGGTGTAAAGAGTGGGCTGTTCGTCGTGGACATCCCCAGTTTCATGGCTTGCAGTGCTCCATATCACGGTGCAGAAAGCAAGAAGAGCAGCTCCTTTACCTGACTTGTATCTGATCCTTCCACTGTCACCAGCCTCTGAAAAGCCCCAGAGTTTATCTCAGGCCAGGTATGAAGTGAAGGATACACATTTCTGCCTGCTGTGACTCAGAAACAAAGTAGCAGCTTTGGCCTGGCAGAGGTGGAGCTGGGTATATGTTGCAGCCCAAGCATAATAAAGGTCTGGAGGGTATAAGTGGGGAAAACCGTTCACAGTCCTGACTTGGCAAAGCCCTTTAAAAAGAGCTCTTTGCCCCAAGCCACAGAGCCTCCCAAATCTCGGTTGGTTCCCAGAATTCAGACACCAGTGTTCCTACAAGAAATGAACACACAGAGTTTGTTTTAATAAGGATTGAATTGGCAGCTGCATGGAATATTAGCTGCAAGAACATAATAGACGTGGTAGAGGGAATCTTTAACCTGCTAAGAGACAACAGGGATATCCTGTCACTCCTAGAGTCTTTTTCCTTTGCCTTCTTGCAAACAGTGACACAGCAGAAATGTGTAATTCGGAGGAGGTGAACATGTGACTACCCTTTCAGTGGGATAGTGCTGCTCTTGAGGCTTTCACCACTTCCTAGATTGCATTAAGGGATGTGCTTTGCTGCAGCTTTTGATATCTTTGCATCTGTAGGCCCTTTCCATGTCTGAATATATTGTGAGTGTTGTGACCTTTCAGCACACCATGTTTTTTTTGTGTGACTCTTGCGATTTTGCCTCATTTAACAGTAATGTGGCATCATCTCGGCTTCGCAGCCTTAAGGGTCAGATGTTGTGATGACTCAGTTTCAGCAGGGACAGTACTGCTCACCATTATGAAAGTTTGTTCCTGCAGAAACTCTTCAAGTGTGATTGTGCTCATACATACATTTTCATATTTTACTCTTTAAGCAGCCTGAAATCTTTGTGGATCCCCAACTAGTTGCAGGGAAAGTGTAGATGTGACTCAATTCTGATTTCCTTTGGGATTTAATGGCTTTGCCTGTTGGAGCAAGATATATTTTGTAGCAGAAAGGCCTTGCATGAGGTACTATTTTTGTGCAGCTGAGCACAGAAGCTGTACTGAAACCACATGAAATCTCTTTGGGGCATGCTGGTGATGGTGTACAAATGAGCAAACTTAGGATTGGAGAGGTTAAGATCATGGCATTAGGGGAACACCCTGAAGTTTCAGCCCCTTTGACAGCATAGAAGAGAAGAAATCAAAGTTAATGGTTCTCCTGATTTGGCCCCTAAGCACAACCACTCATGTATTGCTGCAGCAAAGTGTCTTCATCGGAGGTGGTCCCCTACGTTGCCTGGATAAACCACTGAGGATTAAACCACAACAAAATATCCTCGTCACTAAGTCTGCAGATCTGTAGGGGAAAGAAGTTGGGGATAGAAACAATGGATGTTTTTTGCTGGTTGCCAAGATTTATAATGATGATTACGATGATGATGAGTAGCTGAAGGAATGTTGCTCACATTGTAAACCACTGATCTCCTGACGCTCATCAGCAGGATTTCAGCTCTCAGATATTTTAGTGCTGGGGTGTTTTCTATCCTTATCCAAGTGGTTTATTTAACACAGCTGCAGACAAACCCCCAGCACGGTGGCTTACAGCTGCAGAGCCTGTGGTCCCCCTTCCCAAGCTCCCTCCTGAGGGGACGCCATGCTGAGCACCTAGCGTGGAGAGGAGGAGAAGAGGTGGATGTCACCATGCAACATATCTTGTTTATCTTTTATTTATTGCAGGTATTTATACAGGGCAGGTCTCTCTGCTCCCAGCTCACAACTTTGCACCAGCGGCGGCTGCCTCTTGCCAGGTAGAGGCAGGAGAAAGGCAAGGGAAGGGGCATGAATAATGCAGCACAACATATTTATCGACATTGTCAAGTTGAGCCTCAGATCAAGTTTAGTGGGTAAAGAAGAGGCTTTGAATTCCTGCCGTACTACACATTAAGATTCAGATAACTTGATTTTGTAAAATAAGTGAGTCCAAGAGGCTGAAACACAGGAAGTCTGTGTACAAAATTCAGCTGGGTTTTTTCCTTTCTTTTTTTCTCCCCCCACTTCTTGTGTCACTAATGTGGGATTTGATGTGGGGTGGAAATTGCCTGAAAAAGATTAGCTGGCCATGAACACACTCCTCCTCTCTCCACTGCACTTCTCTCCCACCTGCAGGACTGCTGCTGTGTGTGTGGAAGCTTGTTCCTGTGCCTTCCCAGTCCTCATGTAAAATGTTGGCACTTCTTTGATGTGTACCATTATTTGTAATTGTCTAGGCAAAGCTATTCCAATAAGTATGTGAGGGGTATGGTGCAGCTCTGAGGGATGGTCATCTTGCTTCAGCAGTGGTGGAGCAGCCCTGCCTGCATCCCTGTGCTCACAGCAGTGTGGACTTCTCTCACTGCCCCAGTCAGCTGCAGGAATGGTACAGACTGCTCAGGCTTAGAGAACAGTGATTTATCTGTTTATTTATTTATCTGTTATTTATTAGAACACTGGTCTTAGACCTCAAGAGTTATGTTCTGTCACAGACTACTCCAGTTATTTTGAATGTGTCATTAGGGCTGGGATTTCCTTAAAGTAGGTGGCAGTGGTTCAACTTTTCTGCTGTTTGAAAAGAATGACAGTAAGTCATGAAGAACATCAAGGGGTGGGGAGGAAATAAGTGGAAAGCAAGTTAAATTGGCACTGAATACTTCAGAACGCCCCTACCCTTCATGTTCCTATTTTCATCCCTGTGTGACATTTTCTTACAGCACAGAGAACCCTGAAATGTAAACCATCCATAGCTGCAGTGTCTTTGCAACTCTGTGGACACAAACAACGTATTTTGGTATATCAAAAATTCAGTATCTTTTTATATGCACGAGAGTGTATGTAATCTCATTTTAATATGAGTTGCTGGTAACCTAGATTGCCCTTGTGTTTTGGGTCCTGGACGCCACCAACCCTGTGCCCCATCTTTTGATGTTACTCCTTGGTTTGTCCCCTGCATCTGGGGAGGCAGATGCTTGTCCTGTGCTCTGAGGTTAGTAATTCATCTGCAGCTGCTTGCCCACAGGTAGTCAGTCATTCCTTAAGGCATAAATCAGGAGACGTTTATTGATTGTTATTACTTTTGACTGCAAATAGTAATTGCAGATGAAAAAAACCCACCAAACTAGCAAAGCTGGGTAGAAGCCAGACTGGCCTTTGTGTGGTGTGAGATACTTATAGACTCTGTTTTTTAAACGTCTGTGCAAGGACACCCTGTTGTGTGTATGTTTTTGTGAAATTAAAATGGGATTGTTATTCAGCCTGCATTTTAAGTGTCTAACCTCTCCATTTTGAAGACATCCTTCTGCTTTGTGGGAAAGCTCATACTCTTTAAGTCGTATTTTTCACTGGTGGAGGGAGAAGTCCACAGGGAGTTTTGTGGACAGTTCACACTGTCAACTCAGCATTTTTGCATACTCAAAAAACATAAGTCTTCACAGCCGAAAAAAAAAAAAGAGCCCCTGAAGAAATGATCTTAATTCTTAGCAATTTTTTTTATTTAAATATGAAGGGTCTGGGGTTTATTTTTTTTATTCAAACAAATAAATATTTTCCAGAAAGCAAACATAATTTCACTCTGTTTACTGCACACAGGGGAAAGAGATAAATGATTACTTGACCCCAGGACAACATGATGCTCTTTTTCTTTTCGTTGTCTGGTTGTGGTGCAAGAATGTGCAATCTGCAGTCTGAACTGGCAGATGCACAACTTTTGTTTGTAAAACTGACTTCATTATTTCTGCTGTAGGGGTGGGCTGGACGAAGATGTTTGGGATACTGACAGTTTCTGGCCTTCCTGTTGAATCATCCGTATATTTGGCCTGGACTGAAGGAATAGTAGCGTCGCTAAGCTCAGATCCAAGGTCTTGGGAATCAGGGAGCAGCCAGCATATTTCAACCATGCTTTAACTCTGTTTTGACCTAGCACGAGTTCTCATTATCTCAGCATTATCATGGTTTTACTCCACCTTGTTCCTCCATTTTATTTCGACATCTGCTGAGAGTACAAACTTTTTTGACCAGGGTCATCTCCTCACATCGCGTGCAAAGAGTAGAGCGGAGATGTTTTTTGCTGGAGCTTTACATAGCACTATCACATTACAAATAACTGTGATCTAATGTTATATATCACCCTAGAGCTAAAAATCCCAGCCACCCACCAGTACTTAGCTATATTTTACTTCTGATGGCTTGTGCAGTGCTGCACCTCCTGCTTGTATCACTCTAATGACTGTCTTCCCTTATTTACCTTCTCAGATGCCTACCCTAGTCTGAAGCGATTCCCTTAAGACTAAGACAAAGGCACTGGGGACAAAAATGATGTGTGATTATGTAATTAAAGCCTGTATTAATTTATGCAAGGTAGTCTGAGCAGCCCAAACTTTTAGATTTCTTTTGGAGTTCTTGAATCAATCTTCTTATTTGTCTAGTACGAAAAACTTCTCTTTCATTATTTTCCAAAGTGAAATTTCTTTGTTTTCTTAATAGAAAATGCCAGTTCCACTATTCCCAAAAATGATTTTTCTGTTTCCTTTGCAACCACCCTTGGGATTTGAACCACAGACCTACAGCACTGTAACAGAGGTCTCTATCGTGTGCTAATTAAAGGAATTAAACCCAAAGTTAGACTGAAGGGGAAAGCAGCAGCTTGGGGCCAGGTGTTAAAAAGGGGGTTTGAGGCAGAGACACATCACATCCCTACCACGGCAATCCCCAGCTGGTCATACTGTCACTGACCTTCCCCATTTGTCGCCTGTTCCCTTCCAAGCCTCAGCTGGAAACTTTCCTTTCCCAGTGCTGTGGGACTGGATTTCTCCTTCTCTCCTTCTGCTGTTATTTATCCCTCTAATTGTGTAAAATGTTCTGGACTGTAGTTTCCATGGAGGATGCTATGCAGAATAAAATTGGTGCTGTAGATATGAAATTGTAATCTGTAATTTGTATTTTCTCCACTGTATAACTCAAGTTTATTAAATAAGGATGTGGCTGGATGTAGTTCTTAATATTAAGTAGACAATGCGATTTGTTTTTACCATTTCCTTTTGTTTATCCCTCTTTATTACTTCTCATCTCACATGGAGGCACAGAACATTTGATTTGTGGGTTTTTTGAGCATAATAACACTGGGTCAGAGACGCACTAGTTGGAGAGGAGGTTAGCAGGTGTGGTTTGAGTGCCTGTGACTCAAAGTGACCAGCAAACTCCCTGGGGAACATTTAGTGTCTGTGAATCTCATTAGTCTGTTTATTTTATTTTGCTTTCCTAGTATTTGGTTATTGCTAACACTTAGAAATCTTGCACTTCTGAATCTTGTTGGCTTGGGACCTAAAGAACCGAACAGCTCATTACTGTAGCAAAGCTCAACTCCTTTGTGTCTCGTGTCACTTCAACAGCTCAGTGACCTGGGTGGTGGCCCTAGCAAGGCCTCTGATCCTACCTTTTTGTTAGTATAGAGGGAAAAAGAAAAAAAGAAAAAAAAAAGGCATTAAAATTAAAATCTCATGACTGTAATGAAAAGGTTATTTCCCCTTCTCTTGCAAGTTAAGTTCTGTGCAATTGCAGCTCACTTTGTCCTGTCCATCTTGTAGTCTCATTAGCTGCTGGGCCACAGAGGAATTGAGGAGAGAGAGCTGGGGGTTTTATCTGCATGCTGTTCCAGTGTGGAAGATTCAATGAGATGATGGCTTGTCATTTTTTATTAATGAGTTGGAGCCTGATTCATTATAGATGTGTGGAATGAGCTCGGTGTGGCTGCTGGGGGAGGGGAGGGACTCTGCCGATGAAGAGGTACCCCCAGCGTGGGTCTTCTTCTGCTTAGTCTTAAGCAAATTGGCTTACCAGTGCTGCTTGCCATTGTGTTGCAGGGCAGCTGAGTTAGTTAGTGTATGGCTCCAGTTTCCCACTGCCCAAGACCACATTTCAGCATATGACAAGTAATCCCAAAGGAGAAACAAGTATTTAGCGATGCTCAACAATTAGACGTCACTATGAAGTTTCTAAGGCATTGTCTCTCAGAGTCTGGCTTTCTGGCAGGTTGGTGACTGAGAAAGTCTTCCAAAGTTTCTGTTTGAGGGGGCAGATTGGCATGGTGGATTAAATCATGTTCTCGCCAATGGAAGCAAATAGCTGTGTGTCCTTCAGTCCTTCCTTAAATGCTGATGAGTCAGATGTATCGTGTGATATGTGTATATATAAATATATATGTTAAAATCATGTATATATTTTTATCAAAAGCCATGTGATCAGAAAAAAAACCCATTTGTGTTCAGAAGGAGGTATGTCGAGTGCTGAGAGGGTGGAGGGCAGGTGACACTCTTGCCCTTGGCAACTTCGAATTAACTTGAGTAGAAGTGGTCACTGACACTTTGAGGACCCCTCTGCCTCCCAGCCATGCCACCAGAGGAAACCCCTCTTGGCAGGCACAGGCAGACGTTGGGTTTTCCCCTGAAGCTGCTGCCCCTTTGCTGGCGGCTCCCAGCTCCGGCACCCGCAGGCTGTGCCCGTGGTGTCCCTGAGTGACCACACACGCCTCCGCGAGATGCGTCCTAGGGGGGAGAAGGAATTTGGGTGGAAAGAGCCATTGAATGTTAGAAAACAGGATTAAATACTTAAAGAGTATTTAAGCCCAGTTTAAAGGGTGTTTCAACCAGCTTAAAAAGCCCAGCACAGGCTCCTCTTGCACAAACTTAATGAATTCTATTTCTGGTGCTCCTGCATTTCTGCCTATTGCTAGAAGAAGCCCTTAAAAGCTGCAAGAGGGGCTCCTCTCTCACACTTTTTGTATTATTTCTATGGGCCAAAGAAGTGCAAGTAAATATCCCAGCTTTTGGAAGTGTCTGTGACAATAATCTGGCCTTTTCAAGAGCCATAAATTTGCAACTAGAGGCAGAATGGCCATCATTTAGCTTGCCTGTTGCATTGTGTTTATTACGTCTTTAAATTTGTAAGCTCTGTGCTCTTTTCAGAGATAGGTAACCACTCAGCATTAATCTTGGCGCAGACTGTCAGAGAGAGCCATGCAGTTGCAGTTGTCTCTTCTTAATCTAAAGTGAAGGTCGTGCAGATGGAAGTTATCTGACTGCTCTTTGCATACAGAAAAACATAAATTCTGTGTCTTTGGCAGTGGTCTCCCAGTGTGAAGGTGTGGTGTGTACCCCTGTGCCATGCTGCTGCACCGACTGGCGCAAGAGTTTCTTCTCTATGTCAAACCAGCAACTGAGAGCAGAGAAGGAAATATTCTTGAGTGTCTTAGAGGATCATTAATTTAGTAGCTCTTGTTGAATAAGGGAAATTTTTCCTGCTTTGCATTTACACTTGCCCTTAGATAAATTCTGGATGAGGTTATGTTCTGGTGTTCTGCAGAGGACAGAACATGCTGTTTTTCCAGTCTTGTTATTTATAATCATGCAGTGTGGTTCAAATATTTTAGAGGTAGCTGCACGACTGGGTACACATGGAAATAAAGATATGCTGCTCCTGTCTTTGGTGAGAACTTTCTTTTCCAACATTTTTTCAGGGACCCACAAGTATTTTGAAATGGCTGGGTGTACTGTATAGAAACTTAAATATAAACTCAGCGTGCTGTTTGTTTTTCTCTGTTTGCAAGAAAAATAAAAGATCAAACTGTCCTTGCAGTAGAAGTGCAATCTTGAAAGGGTTAATGCAACAAACAGACCTAAAGGAATCTTTTCCCCTTGTAAAATATGCAGCTGTAGTGACAGCAGTATTCCCAGAGTCAAGTTATCTTTTACATTAGTGAATGTTGTTCCTAAAGCTTTAGCTGGGGTAATAAATGATTCATGGTAACCACACCTTTGTGCACAGCCGTCCACTTGATGTTCAGTCCATATGCAACTTCAAGAAGCCTTGTGCAGGAGCTCCACGGCTGCAGTTCAGCAGCTTTCTCCCAGTAACTGTGACAGGGAGAAAGGCATTTGAGTAACAAATGGTAAGTCGAAGGGAAAGGTTTCTCTTCTGCCTCTTAAAGTGTAAATTAGCAGTGTTTGTTTGTGCTTTCTGTGCAACCTAAGTTTGATGCATGCTCTTGAGAGTCTGAATGTGGAGAGGAGGCTAAGGGGGAGGCGTCTGAGTCTATTCTCTTTGGAAAAGAGGAAGATAGGAAGGGAACTTTAAAAGTTCTGTGTGTCAGTTCTTCGAGCACATCCCCAACATGCAACTAATGAGACCTCCCAATAGATATGTACTGCAAGACCCCCTTGCAGAGATGCTCTAAGTCAGATGACATTCAGAGCTGGGCTGGAGAGCAGGTCTCCCACTCCCTGACCTTCTGCTTATGCTGTTAAATGACCAAGAGTCTGGGCTTCTCTTAGACCTTCTGTGCCCATATGCAGCTATGAACCCAGGCTCCTCCTAGGAGAAGATGGCTGACCCAGATGGCCTCTCAGTTCTGGGTTTTGGAAAGCCAAGGCTCAGTCCCTATCACCTCTGTAGTTTGCCCTGCTGGGTTAGTAATTCGCCAGTTAGTTACGTCTCTTGATATGACATGTTAGATGTGTTAACTAGACCTGACCAGAAGCACATGGTCAGTGCTAAACCAGTTAAGCTACTGGCATAGTTATTTATAGATGCACATCCAGAGGGTTCTTCATCTGATCTGGAGGATGGATTTGTGAAATGGCCGGGAAAATTGTTTTTGGAGGACTCTTTTCACAGATGGAAGGGAAACAACAAGAAGTTACACATATAAGAGATGAATCCTATCTTTACTCCTCCTGCTTGCATTTATGCAGGTGAAAAGACCAGGGCAGGACATTTTCTTTGGCCCTGCAGGCCAGTTTGACAGTGCTGCTTGTGTCCATGCAGCTACGTTGCCTTCCTACCCAAAGCAAAATGTTCTTGTCTGTGCAACATCCTGGAAACAGCGCCAAGCGAGTGTTCCCCTCCCAGGTGTGCCCTGGGCACTGCACAGGAGGGTGGTTGCTGTCCGTCAAACACAGGACCCCAGTAGTTCCCTGATGAGGCTACAGTCCCACTGGTACTTCTCCTAGGGAGATGACTGAGAGGGTAACCGGACAATTTTGAGACCCTGTGATTACTAAAGATAAATTTGTCCAAGCAGTAGGACTCATGCAAGATTAAAAAAATTCTGAGTTGTCCCATTGGGAGAAACAAAGTAGGTGAGAGGTTTGACCCAATTAGAGAGTGGCTATTGCTGACAGACCATACTGTCAGGGCACTGGACAGTGTAACAATGTATAACACTCATTGTGTTCTGAGATCCAATAAGAAGTGATGGAAAGACAAGGTATTGAAAAGCAGTTTTGGACTAGCCTGAGAAGTTTCTCATAAGTTATAAGAGGAACCTAGAATTAGTTAGGACAGCAGACATCTAGGAATGACAAATACTAATGAAGGGAAATTGTCACAGTTCATTGAGTTTTCTTCACAAAATTATGTGGGAGACATTTTGGGTTTTGATCTTGAATTGACTTCCAAACAGTCCTCATCTCATTCCTTTTACGACTGTCCCCTGCATGAGCATGAAACGTTGTGCCAAATGTGCAGCTGACTTTCCCAGAGCCTCCTTCCAGGGTGCCACAGCTCTCTGGAGCAGCAAGCATAATGTATTGGAGACCTGCATTTTATGTATCTCTCTCTCCAGCAGTTCATGAATAGTAAGCACAGTGGGTTTTACAAGGACAGATATGGAATAGTCTCCACTGCATTTGAGTAGAAAGTGCAGCATAGCATTGACATAGCTCAGTCTTGGGCATTTGCTGGTTTAAAAGAAAAAACAATTTCCAACAATTGAAGGTTCTTTTCTTACTAGACCAATCACAAACTTTTGAAGCATGAAATGAATTTCACTGGTCCTTGCCAATAAGCTTCTTTCTCTGATATTGGTTTTTATGAAATGGCTGTAATCTTTGTAGGTAATGAATGAAAGCTACACTATGAAGTCCCACCTAACATTCTTCTTCTTGATTTATGGTGTATTGGTCAAAATAGTAAACTGATAATGATTGCAAAATAGTGATAAATCACTATGGGATGATGTATCAGAAACAATAGAAAATGTTCTGGAGGAAGAAACTTGGAGCCAGTTGGGAAGCAGCTGGGTGTTCTGCAGATATGAAAGATACCAGGGAATCCACAAAAATACAAATTAAAATGCTTTCTCCTTTGTTTCTGTCAAGATTGGGCTGTTCCTTGCTTCTGTACGAAATGAGCTCAAGACATTTATGATGAATTAAGGTTCCCACACCCCCAGTGTATCAAATCTAATTAGAAAGTGCTGGTGGAAATCAATTTAGGCCAAAATCCTGGCTGGATCTGAAGTTGAGATCTGGACATGATCATTCCCTTTTGTACAATTCTGCAGAACACTGGTATTTAGGTCTCACTCCTGCCAAAACCAAAAATTACCCTTGTGGATAAATTTATGTGTATGAGCAATTTTCTAAAGATGAAGCAAAGTAATTGCTGTCTTGTATTGCCTAAGCTTCTACATAATGCACCTTTTCTCTTTTCTGTCCATCAGATGTGTTCAGACAGTCTGTATTTTTTTTGTTGGCATCATATAATCGTTATACAGTCTGACTCAGATGTGCTTTATCTAATGCTGTGCCAATAGATAAAATAGCAGATGGAGCAAAATCACCCCTGCCTAAATGTAGTTTAAGGAGATCATGATGTCTCCTGAGAACCAAAAAGTTACCCAATCTCTTGGTGACTTGATCTATCTCAAACAAATCTTCCGAGAAAGGTTTTGGGTTGAATTCTCTGTGTTGTCTTGTCTTGTAATGGAAACTTTCTTTGGACTTGGTGCTAATCATACCAATGAGCCAGCTCTGATTGGTACTAGCTTGCAAAAGGCCTCTTTTGTTCTTGTTAGAGTATCTAACCTCTAAATCTATTTAATACCCTTTCCCTGGTTGTCCATCATTATGACACATGATTTTCCAAAGGATTTACTATTAGTTAGCAGCACAGGGCTTTCTCCCTGGGGTAGCAGCTACTTGCAGTGAAGAAAATGCATGTTCGATGTAGCAATTTGTCTTTTTTTATATATTTATTATAAGAGTAAATGAGTTATTGTGGGGGACTTCAATATTATTGCAAATTAGGTGCTACAAGCCAAGCCATGCACATTTGTTATGTTTCCAGGCATACACAGCATGCATAGCAGTTCAAAAATCAGCAGTCATATTATATCTAGGCCTTTTCCTGGGCAGCTGCTACTTTGCAGGTATTTTTGTAGTGTGACTGTTCCATAACTCTGCTTACTTCAAATGAAGGGAGTGGGGAATCTGTCACAAAAGTGATTGCTATAAAAAACATTTTGATGAGCATGAAGGCATGAATTATAAAATCTCTCAAGATTTAGTTTCAAAAGTAGGTATGGGCTAATGAATATACAGAGAGCATTGCTTGTCGTATATTCCTTCTATAGTAGTAATTTATTATCTCGTTTTGTTGTGGTTTTTTTTACTTGCATCTTTCTGGATGTACTTTTGAGCTGAAAACTTATCAAAATTATAAATTATTCCTTTATTCAGAAAAGTGTACAGAATTGAGCAAAGCACACAGAATCAAATTCTGCCTGACCTCTGCTTCAACAAGGGGCTTAAATTAATTGCTGAACTTCAAATCAACCGAATTAGTGCAATGTTTTGGTTTCAGCAGCTTGCCAAACTGGAGTCTCTGTGGTGGGGAGGGAGAGAAGGGAGTTCTGCTCCAGGTCAAGTTTCTGAGTTTCTGGTTTGGAGGAAAACAGACTCTCATCAGAACAATCTCTTTTCACGTAATTTCATCTCACAAGGATGCAGAAATGGACAACCAGGCAAGAGACCCATGTTCAGATCATCTGCTTCCCAAATTGAACTCTTTTTTCTAGTTTAGCCATCAGCCTAATCCTGGATTTAGAGACTAATCTGGATTCAAACTCAGTTTCTTTTGATGTTTCTGCAGGACGGGTGGTGTCTGGTGGGAGGTGAAAGCACCCTGTGTGCAAAACAGTAAGGAAAAAAATTCTGAAAATCTCCTTGGCTCCAACAGCTTTCAAAAGAGAGGAATTGATAAGAGCGAAGAGCCCTCCTACATCTTTTCTCTTCTAATTTTCCTTTTTTTTTTTTTTCCCCGAGAAGAGAGAGCCCAATGTGTCATGTTTCGTGTAACGATGGTTATATTCATCACAGGTGACCTGGATCATTTGTACTGGTGGTTTATAGTCTCTCGACATGCATTGTTTTCTCTAGCTTGAAATATAGCACATTAATGAGGTATGTATCTGTTCAGATGTACGCAGTCAGCTCATGAAAGATGCTTTGGTAGCACTCCGACTAGTTTGTCAACAGCTAGCATTTTGGCAGCTGCAGAGAAAAAAAGCATCCCAAATTCATACAAGAAACTAAGAAAATCTGACGTTAAACTTTTGTGAGCCATGTTTACACATGCTGGAGCTAACTGTGTAATTAGGCACATTGTAACCTCCCTAATCCAAGCTCTAGTAAAGTAGCTATCATTTTACAATTAAATGCACATCCACTTCTGATGTGCCTGTATCAATACTTCTGTTCCCTCTGCGTTGGGAGTGGACTGCAGCTGGTGTAGCTGACAGCATGAAAAGGCACAGCAGTGCTGCAAAGTAGCACCAGGGTTGCATGCTCACAGCAGTTCATGCTGAAGAGTCAAGGATGGGTATGTTTGGTGATTGAAACTAAGGATGGGTATGTTTGGCAGCATGGTGGGACAGCCAGGGAAGCTGGTGCCTGTGTAGCTGCTGCAGCTGGACCAGGTTGTGACCTCCAGCATGGGAGATTCACACTAGCCTTTGGTGCGTGTGAGATGGCCCATGCAAGCCGTCTGTTCCTCTTGCTTGGAAACCCCCTGTTTGTCCTGTCCTCTCCCTTTGAGTGTGAGCAGCCCAGTTTTTGGCAGTGCCCAGCCGGGCGCTCTGCGGCAGTGGCTCCCTGTGTGCCGGTTGCTCACTAGTTCTGATATTTGTGATCTGCTGCAGGGGCATCTTTGCTCTTCCTTACTACAAAAAGGGGGAGCTTGTTACTATTTTCCTACGTAAGACCTGGAGTTGTTTGGTGGTGAGAATGGAATTACTGGGAAATGCTGGGAGTCCTAAATTTAGCTCTTTATTTGGCCCCAGGTTACTGCTTCGTGTGCACATGCTTCAGCAGTGCCTTGGAAAGCTGTTAGTATACCAGTTTATAGCCGTTGACTTCAGTAAGCATTGGACTAGGACCTATTTGCAACATGATATTAGATCCACAGGAGCATTGGGAACAATTTGGATTGTGTTCCCAGTTACTAAGGCAAGCTGGAAAGATCTTTCAGACAAATTTGGGAAGGAAAATACATTATTGCTAATTCTCCATCAGACAAAGAGAAGAAAAAGAATTTCCATACTGAGAATTTGTGAGGGTTAAGTGATTGTGGAGTACAGTTCTATCACTGCACATGAATGCAACTTTTTCCTATTAATATACAATAATTCTGAAAGCTGTCTCAGTTTGGCAGAAAATGTTTTATTTGCATGTTATTGCCATGTGTATTAATGGATTATGGATACCAATCTGGAGTGGCATCTTAGGACAAACACAAAAAACTACATCTTGAAATCTATCTAAACTTGAATAGTTCAAATCTCAAGAGGCAAAACTCTGTTATAAGTATTCCTGTTGAGTAGAAACAAGTCGTCCCATTAAGCAGTAGCTAGAAATCAGCATGTCTCCAAGACAGCCCAGCAACATTTATTCAGGGACCGATTTGTGGGTGAGATGAGCGGCGGTGCCTTTGTAGTTTGCTCTGAAATACTTATCCCCCTAACATCCCTCTGAGCTCCTGGGTTTCCAGAGGCCAGGGCTGCCTCTTAGTCTTTGCATTCACCTCTCAAAGATCAGTATTTTCTCATTACAAATTGCTGTGCTTTTTAAATGACAATAAAGGCAACTTTTATCCCAGAGATTGAGCCAGTTGTTTGGTTTAACTGAACTAGTGGAGTATATTTAGAGGCTTTCTGATTCACAAGAGTTTGTGTATATACATTCTTAGGAGAATCTTTGCTGTCAGGGACCTTTTTTCCTTGTATAGAGACTCTTTATCAGAGCTCATGCAGTATGTGTAGGAGCTGAGACCATAAGAAGTTTCTCCCAGCTGTACAGAAATCTTTATTGCCTTTAATCATTTAGTATTTCACAGAAATAGTATTGTCGTCATCTTTTTTTTTTTTTTTTCCATGCACCACTCTGATATAAATGCATCTTTTATGTTCACAGATTTGGCCAAACCAGTATGTTATTTCAGCTATTTTTCATTAACAACTTGGGGTATTTTAGCTGTGCAGTAGCTTTTTCATTGTGTTTCTATGCTGCTTTACTATTGAATGAAATTTAATACATTGCTTATAATTAGCAGTGAGGAATGTTACCCTCTCATCAATTCGCTGCTATGAGGCTTGCTTAAAGATTTTAACAAAGAAAATATTCTTTACTCTTGAAATGCTTTGCAGTTCTGCCCAGGCTGCTCAAAATAAACATTGTTTTTGAACCAAACTCCTACCCGCCCCCTCCCCCCCTTCCAAAACAAACAAAATATCTTCAGTGGCCATCAGATAGAAATTTGACCCTAATTACATGCTTTGTCTATTCATGCCATTTAGTAGGGGTCCAAAGAGTGATAGTTTGAAACTGAATGCACTTTAACATAGCATCAGGTGCTGGCAGAAATACGCAGCATGTGTGTTGAAAGGTATAATGAGAGTTATGTGCTCTTGTAAGCTTCAATTTGCATATGTGAAGTGAGGTAGGATTTTTTTTTCTATAGTGATTAGCTCCTCTGAGACAAGCCCAGAAATCCTTACTCAGCTGTAACTCCTGATGCTCGGTCATTGTTCATATATTCACAGTATAAATGAACTTTTGCGTTAGTTGAGTTTTCAAATATCATTGGATTTCCTACACCACTGTGGGATACGGTCTCTGGGGCAAATCTCTAGTGCTCAGCACCGCAGTTTTACTTGTCACCTCTTGCTCCAGAATAAGGATGGTGAATTTCAGGGATGGGGAGGTGTCCCTTGGAACAGCTACCCAGTTCTTCGCTTGTTAAGCCACCACACCGTTGCTCACACTCCTGAGCACTTCTCTGGGAGGTCTGGGAAGCCAGATGGCTTCTACTCTGTCAGTGGCTGGGTAACTTCAGCCCCCAAAGTACCTGGAAAAGGGTCTACCCAGTCCAGGCTCTGCTCAGTGAGACCCACTGTAGAAATGGCAAAGAACTGAGTGCAGTGGTGGTTCCATTGGGGTCAACTGAAGGAGCAACTTAGTACATATGAACATAAATGGTAGCAGTGAGGATATTAATTTGCCTATGGCTTTGCTTATGTCTGTGTACACCCAGTTGGAGTCAGTTGGTGGCTCGGACCTGAAAGGTGGTGCAGGTTGGTGTGTAATTGCCCTCGTGAGGAGGTGAATCACTTAGCAGAAGGATTTTTGCATTTACCTGGGTGTTTATGACCTTGTTGCACTGTCTTAGCTCTCGTGTCCCAGCTTCTTTTACTAAGCTCGGTCCTGACCTTCCCTAACTCATTGCCTTTTCTGAAACCAAAATTAAAATGAGTAACATTAATTTTGTTTCATTTCCCTATGGTGGTTCTTTTTTGTTTGTTTATTTCCTTGTTTTGAATTCAGTTTATGACTTTGGTTTCTCTGATGTATAGGAAAATGTTGTGGTAGTCCTGCACAGACATTACTTCTAGTCAGCGACCTAAAACAAAACAAGAGGGAGAGAGAAAAAGGAGGATATTGTCTCTTAGTTACCGAACAGCTAGTTTGTATTGAAAAAGAGACTAACTCTTAAAGAATGCACTGTAATTTGTATTGTAGATCCAATTTGTGTGAGGCTTAAGTGCAGCCATGCATGTGTTTGCAAAAACTGAAACTTTGAGATGTGGGAAGAGATAGAATTTAGTTTCTAATTTGTGCAAACATTTTAATCTCCCTCTCACAGAAGACTTGTCAAGCCTCCTCATGCCCAGAATGTTTAAATGTTCAGACAGAGCTTTTTTAATGGGTCCAAGATAAGCAGGGACAAACTTGCAAATGAAAATCACATCCTTGGCCACTGTCCCTTTTTTGACCAAACCTGCACTTTCCACCTCCATCACAAGAGCTACCAAACAAAAGTGCTCCGGTGGGTGCTGTGTGGTCCATAAGCAATGTCAGCTGTGACTTCTGAAGGAGGCACAAGCATGCATCCCTGCCTATCTCATCTATAAATGACTTTTAATAAAAAGTGAAGAGGTTATAAATACAGTCAGGGCACCAGAATTATTGTTGGGTCCTAGAATGTGAAGGAAGACATTAATTAGCTCAGCAGCCATTCAATACTTACAGGGGGCCTACAAGAAAGATGGAGAAGGACTTTCTGTCAAGGACAGGATGTAGTGGTTTTAAACTGAAAGGCAGTATGTTTATAATGAACCTGAGGAAGAAATATTTTATGATGAAGGGGGTGAGGCACTGGAACAGGTTGCCCAGTGCATCTGTGGATGCCCCATCATTGGAAGTGTTCAAGGCCAGGTTGGATGGGGCTTTGTGCAACCTGGTCTAGTAAAGATGGCAGGTGTGTTCGATTAGCATATTTTTGAAGGTTCCTTCCAACACAAACCATTATATAGTTCTGTGATTATAAGTTGTCTGGCTTGAAGCAGGTATGCTGAATGTCTGAAAACAGCACGAGGTCTCAAGCTGGACTTTGAAAATCCCTTAAAATGCTCTTGAAATATTTCTGTGAGTGTGCTGAGGCTCTATTACACTCTCTTCAACCCACTCCTAAGAATATACAGATTTGGAGTGTGGCTTGCCTTAAAGGCACTCTCCCAGACAATTTGGATGCTGTGCTCCTGGTAATACTGAGTGGTGTGCCATAAAACCATGACACAG